>JANAVB010037818.1:4415884-4778384 GCA_029216955.1 Iris pallida
TTGCTTTGTAGAGGATCCGATCATCGTCTGAGAGAGTGTCCCGAGTCATCGGGACAGGCAGTTCATGGAGCAGGAGCTAGGGCCCCGGTAGGCCAGCAGAGGGGATTACCCTTACCGACTCAGCAGCAGAGGTACATGCAACATCAGCAGCAGGCTAGGGGAGGCCAGCAAGGGCGAGCTTTCGCCAGGGCAGTCGAGGATACTCAGGCCGTGGGAGATCTAGTTGCAGGTTTCGTTCTTTTGACTCAAATTCTGCAATTGTCTCTTACAACTGCCTTGAAATTTTGATTCCCTCTGTTCCTTGTTGATTTATCAATTTTGTCCTGTTGTTCTTGTGTTATGTTTGATTTCTTTTGAGATTAATCATATGGGTTAGGTCACCCAGTTATGGAATCTAGAATCTTCGATAGTCGTGTTAGCTGGCATAGTGAGGACATATAGTCAGATTTAGGACGTATTTCTCGGGTGTGGGAATTTAAGGTTTTCGTTGCCAAGCATGCGGCAATGCAAAATTTTTAAATACCATGATTTTAGAGGTATGTGCCTTAGTCGAGGACTCTGTGATTATCGTAGCCTTGCTCACTAGCATGACGAAGATTCTGAGTATCATGATTTTGGACAGACGCATATGATTATCTGACGGTTTGTTTGAGACTTTGATTGTGGGGTGTTTGACCTAGAAGGACTGCTACCATCTTAATTTCGAGGACGAAATTTTAATAAGTTAGGTAGGATTGTAACACCCAGTTTTTCCAAATGAGAATAATTTTGAAATTTTGTATTTTAATTTATTTAATTATGATATTTAAAATTTTCTATGATGTTTATTGAATTTTAATCATTTTAAAAACTATTTTAAATCATGACTTAAGAATTGGTGTCTTGCTAGTATTTTGCTTATCATTTCTAGATTGAGGGGTATTTTAGTCATTTTTGTAATTTTGGGAATTATTTTGAATTATTATTAATTATTTGGATTTATTATAATTAATATGATTTTTAGTAATTTTTAGTGATTTTTAGTAGAATTGATTTTTGTCCTATAGTTGACTTTGACTAGTGTTGACTAGAAGACTAACCTAGTAACTAACCTAGGTTAAGACCACTTGGTTAGGTTAAGTAACCTTGGTTTGACCTAAGTTAGTGAGGTTTAAGTCATAGAAACTTGTTTGGAGAGTTTTGGAGTTGATTAGGCTAAAATGGCTTATGACTTCATAAGTCATGACTAATGACTTGAGACATAAAGTCCATAGGCCCACACCATGTAGCAAACCCTCACCCTAATCAGCCCATGGCAGCCAACCTAGGGTTTCACACCCTATTTAATGCCTCTTCCATTTGCTTTTGCCTATTTATTATTTTTCTCTCAAGCTTTGAAGAAAGAGGTTTGTCCATTCTTCCCTAACCCATAGATTATTCATTTTAATTTCTTTTCCACTCTAGTCTTTTGCATTAGTTCCTAATCCAGCTCTATTTCATGTCCATGGAGAGAAATCTCAGGTTTGGACCAATTTGGAGCACTTGGCCATCAAGGAGAAACCCCCCTTTTTGGAGCTTTTCATTGGAATTTCAATATATAGGTAAATCCCTATTCCCTCCACCAAATTTAGTTTTCTTTGCATGGTTAGGAAGCCCTAGGTGTCCTTTCTCTGTTGGTATAGGTTTTGCAAAGTTTTGTGTCCGTTTGTTGTCCGTATCGGACACGTATCAATGCTTATATGTTGGTGTTTGATAAAATGCTCCAATGGATTAAACCTTTATATTTTCTAAAACAAATTACATATTTGGGAAGCCCTTGATGTTTGTTTTCAAAACCCCACTGACTGAACACGAATTCGTGTCGTTTTCGTGTCAGAAACGGCCGTGGACACGCTGCACGACACAGCGCACAGGTGCCCTGATGACACGTACTGTTTTCTCTACGAATTATACACGTGGACTCGTGTCATTTGACACAGAGGTGGGGGCCATCACTGAGAGACCCCCCTCGAGTTTCAGGACACTTCGTGTCGTATCGGACACGAAAACATGCGCGCACTGATTTTACACACACTGTGCACGCGCGAGAAAACCGCACTGACACGCACTTCATGTCCAGTCCTGACACGACGAGGACACGAATCAGGGTGTCGACCCTCTAGACATATGTCCCCCCTAACCCTAGACACGAGCATGAGGTTTGATTCGTGTCGTGTCGTGTCCTAGACTTGCACAAACACATGCACGACACTGCGCTGTTTTTCTTAGTTCTGTGTACCCGATTGGGTTTTGTGGTTGTTTGGACACTTCGTGTCCAGTTTCCTAGACACGAATGACCTGTATGACACGTGTACACATGTCTCACGTATTACAAACTCTTAATTTATCACATTAACATGATTTTGTTTGATCAAATTGAATTTCTGAATGTTGACTGATATGTAATTACTGTTCTTCGATTTGAGTTTTAAATTCCTGTTTCAACTGATGTTAATTGCCAATTTGATCCATGTACATGTATATTAGTCTACTATAAGATTGTTGCTGATTTGCTGGGTTTGAGGATTTCAATTGGGAGTAAAAAGAGGTATCAGTCTTTTGTTCCAGTTTGATTTTGTTTTGGAACATTGATCTTGTATATACATATATGTATGTACTGAGATTGTCACTTTGCTAACTGAGATAATTCCTGTTTTTGTAATAAACTGAAACATCTTATTGTTCACTGTCACCTGGAACCCAATTCCTGGAATGATTGGTTATGTTACACACAGTTCATAGGGATTAGAAGGGTTGTTTTAAACTGAAAATTATTTGAAGAATATTTGGTTTGATTTAGTTGATATACTGACTTGGGGTCTTCATGAACTGAGCTTTTAATCAGAGAAATTCCTGAGATTGATATGAAGACTGATTTCTAAATATAGTTTGACACCCTATATGTATAGCTACACATGCACACATGCATACCCCCATGTATCAAACAATTACATGTTTACATATTTCTAAATTTGAGATTCCCTTTTCACTCACCTGAAACCTTTTCTATACCCACACACACATATCACATATGCACACACTCTCACCTTGATTTAGTTTCCTTGAATGTATATATACATGTATATATATATATACATATACATATATAGCTAATGTACATATGTATGTAGGTAAATATATACCTAAATGTTTTGTACAATAATATTTGAATGAAACCTCAAACTGAATAGGTTACTTGATATTTTATTTGATGTTAACTGAAATTTCCTTAATAAAAACCTGAGAACATTCAAGCCTATTCCTGAGTTTTCAATGTCAAAAACCTGAGATTGAATTTCAATTTAACTCATTTCCCTCCACATATATACTGTAAATTGCATGGTTTTTAACCTCTAATATGTACACCTACATGTTATCTAATGATAGGCTGATTTTTGGTTTGATTTGATGAGAATTGGGTTCAAAATCTGAAATTTCAGTTAGGGACTGTGTTAATGGTTTTTATGTGATAAAATGAGTTGTATGAACTGTTTTCTTCCCTTCTTCGAATCTAAGGGTAAACTAAAACTTGAGAATGCAATGAAGGGACTGTTAAGTGATATTGTGAACTGATTTTGGGTCTTGGAATTGTATATATATGGTTCCTCTTCATTGTTTAGCCTGTTCACTGTTTTCATACCAACACTCTCATGCCACACATGTGTATCACACTCATTTATCTCACTCACTGATTTTACACATGTTTCCTCACCCTAACACTCTAGCCTACCACTCACACACTCCATGATCACTCTCTCACTAATACACACACACATATGCACTTGGACACATGAACACTTGAGTGCCTCCTCTCTATGCATATGTATATATTTTTTATGTATTAACATATATGGTAGTATGGTATACACATATAGCCTATAGGTTTATATATTATAGTTATATTATATAACACATGTGTGTATCAATATATATATATATATATATATATATATATATATATATATATATATATATATATATATATATATATATATATATATATATATATTGTCATAAATATATATATATATATATATATATATATATATATATATATATATATATATATATATATATATATATATATTTATGACAATATATATATATATATATATATATATATATATATATATATATATATATATATATATATATATATATATATATATATATATATATATATATATATATATATATTGTCATAAATATATATATATATATATATATATATATATATATATATATATATATATATATATATATATATATATATATATATATATATTGTCATATTATATATGTACCTAATATGTGATTAGGAGCCTATATATATCAATATAGGTACCCTATATTAGCTTGTATGGTATGTTTAAATATGTATTGTTTAGATATAGAACTGAATATGGTATTGCCTATTGGCCCATGGCCTAGTCTGTTAGCCTATGGCCTATGGTTGTGTTTGCTTAGCTAGTGAGTCTAGATTAGGCTTGTTTAGACTTATTAGACTTAGAATGGACTTGTTTGACCTAGTTTGACCATAGTTGACCTAGTTTGACTTCTAGGGTTGACCAGAGTTGACCAAGAGTTGACTTTGGCCTAGTTTAACCTAGACAGCATGCAGATGCATTGTACATTTCATATATCATCCACTGTATACATCTTGACTTGTGTTGCTCTAACTAGGAGTCAGGTACCTCATCTCGGACAGTACATTTACATCAGACATTCAGATACGAGGCGAGTACATTCTCTGATCATTTCATATCCTGCTTGAATTATTTCCTGCATTAAATTACTTTACTTGATACTGTCACGTTGGTCATACGGATTAGTACTCTATGTTCTGTGCGTTTCACTTACATGGCGTATCATATGCTTCTTTGATTCTTTGATCACTTGTGACATATACTCATATGATCACAGAGTCTTCTCTGGATCTTTATTCCATTTATTGGGTCTATCAGAATTCCCATTTATGGGACTACTATGTACCACCCTTCGGGGGCATATCACCCTTTGGGGGCTTATCACCCTTCGGGGGCATATCACCCTTTGGGGGCTTATCACCCTTTGGGGCCATATCACCCTTTGGGGGCTTACCACCCTTCGGGGGCTGTTATATAGAATCATAACATAACCTGGTTGGATCCTTGTGTATTAGTTGGGAGTACGGGGGAGTATAAATAGCCATGTAAACAATCTCCAAAGTATAATAGGCATGTACGCCTCTTTAGTATAGCCATGTACAAATCCAGCCGTTCACATGTCGACTTTGCACTCTAAATCACTAGTCACTGGTAGCTCTCTACTTATAGTAGATATTTATATTACAGTTCTCTGTTTACATACTACAATTCTTCAGTATCTATATCTTACTTTACTGCATGATTATATTTTCTAACCTGCTATGAACTGTTGAGATGTATTGTGCTCGCTCCCGTCCTGACTGGACCTGTTGAAAATTTTACAGAGGATGATGAGGTACCCTGCACCCCTTACTTTGGAGCTTGCCTAGATGACACTCGCGACCTGGACCCCTGGGGGGGTTCAGGCAGCTGCTGAGGATGATACTTTGCATAGTTTAGATAGTCTAGATTGTTTCCTTTTCATGTTTAGTTGTTGTCCTTATTTTTAGAGTTGTATATTGTAGAGATGATAAAACTTGTATTTCATTTCTGTTGTACCTCAGTTGAGGATTTCTTTATCTATTTCATCGTGCCATATTCTATCTATAGATTGTGATTGAGTTATACCTCTGTGTTGGCCTCCTTATGGAGAGTATTCATATTATGTTAGTTATAGTTCATGACCTAGAACAGCGTTCTACCGCCGACACTGCGGCGTAGGATGGGCGTTGTTATATTCTCGTACCCTCACAGTGGGTGCGGGTCGTGACAATTTCACCTCCCAATGATCTAAATAATCAAGCTAGTTGCATAGTTCCTAACGTATTCATTAGGATTTCGGGTCTGGCATTCTGCAGAATCCATCCTAGGCATGAGACATGCGAGACTGGACAAAATAAGCAAGATTGTGCACTACAACAAGCCACAATAAGACATGACAATATCAAGACAGGAGTGCGCTACGACGAGCCACTATCAAGGAGCTAGACATGTACTAGAATCAAGAGTGCACCATGACATGCCACTATCAAGCAAGCTAGGAAAAGACATGTACAAGAGTGCACCATGACGGGTCACTATCAAGTAAATATTGGACTTGACATAGAATGTAAGGTATAATAAATCTGGAAGGACATAGCAATACATAGTGAGTATAGAGAACATATGAACATAAGCTAGTGTCAAGTGTATATAGGGTGTACAATCATTCTCTAAGTATACAAGGTCATCTAATTATGTTAAGAATTCATTACAATCGAAGAAAGTATCAAAAACGGACAAAAATGGGCAGAAACGGGCAAAAACAAACAAAAACAACCTAACCGGATCATCCGCCGAATTACTGCGGATTACCGACGGATTTTTCAAAGTGTCACAACAATTTTAGTAGTGCAAGTTCAGATTTTTCGACGAATTTTCGTGGATTTTCAACAGATTTTCCGAACCGTCACAGAAAGTTGATTCTTAAAAACTCAAAACTTGTTTTGGCCATACAAACTTCATTTTAAATCGAAATTCGAATTTTCAAAAGTTAAAATCGTATGAAATTTAATTCCCTACAACATGGGAGTATTAGTTTTCATAAATTAAAAGATTTGATAAATCAATACCTCAAAATACTCCAAAAATAGGTTCTCGAGAAACAGAAACAGGTTTCGATTTCTACCAAACTCAAAATCTATGTATACAAGCTGGGTGAGGGCCTCATATATGTATATATGACCAAGATCCATGATGGTAACACTAGTATCATTCTTGATACCGAGTTTTCTACTAAGTCAATATTGGATTTTAAAAGAAAATCAAATCCTAGTTCTAACCAAATTTAGAAACAGACATATAGACGAGAATCACAAGGAAAACATTCTTAACAAAATAAGTTTAGAACAATTATAAGCAGTTAATACCAAGGAAAATAAAAATGACAACAAAACAATATTGTTCATAAATTTAGAAAGACGTACTTGCCTAGGTTAAACTCCAAGCCTAATCTTCTACTCCTCTTAGGGGGGTTAGACACTACACCCAAGCCTCAAGGCTCTTGGCAAGCTCCAAAGGGGAGAGAAGAGAAGAAGAAATGAAGAAAGAGTGAAAGAATAAAAAGAGAGATGAGAGAGAAATTGAAAGGGTATATATAGAAGGGAGAATTAATTTTCCATTGGATGTGATCCATGTCAAAATCTAAGTCAATCATGGACATTCAAACAAAACCAAATATCTATTGGATAAAAGGGTGCATCTGTACTATTCACAAAAATATCTAAATACTATTCATCAAAATATCTAAAATACTATTTACGAAAAATATTGAAAACAATATTCATGAAAATATCTGAAATCGAAAATATCTAAAATATGGATATCTGCCAGGACGGTATGCCGTCGGTATACACCGGTATACCGGCTGTATGACAGTCAAGGAGAAAATCTATAAGTTGAGAACAATTTAAAGTGTTCCGAAAACCAAGAAAATATGAAATATACTGTAAAATATGTATCCATATATAAATATCGATACTGTGAGATAAATCTCACACAAGTGCAATCTTGCTTCATGAAGGATCTCCCCTTTTATTGTTCTATTATCTTCTCTACTAGATTCTAAACCTCTTTAGAGCTTAGCATTTTGATTTTGGTGGATAGATTTGTGTAGATCTAAGTTATGAGTTTTCTTTTTTTTTTTGGTTTTGATCTAGTAAAGCTTGGTATTTCCTAAAACCAGTAATCCCAGGCGGTAGAAAATCCCGTTCTATACAGTTTAGACCCTTGGAAGTCCCGATTCAGACTTGTTTTGAGCAAGTCATGCTCCTTTGAAGTTTTGGATTCCAATGAACCATTTTTGTTGTTTGGAGAAGAAGCATAGTGCCCGGCGCCACGTTGGTCTAGGCGCCCAAGTTTGGCCTTGGCGCCTCCTCGGGTCTAGGTGCCCCGACATGATCAGGTGCCCCTTTGACCCTTGCACTCACAGTGGCACCAATGTGATGCGCCATGTAGGCCCAGGCACCTTGCGCTCCCTGGTGCCCCCAGTCCCTTGCACTCACGGTGCTTAGGCACCATTGTGATACGCTTTACCCTTCGCGCTCATTGGTGCTTAGGCGCCCATGATGATCCAGCGCCCAATCTGGCCATGCGCCTACTTTGGCCCACGCGCCATCTTGGCCCTGGCGCCCATTGCTGCCAAGATACCCCTAGGGCCCAGGCGTCCATGCTTTCTTAGGCACCGATGCTTGCCTAGGCGCCAATCTATGTTTAGGACCCCTTGTGATACGTCTGCCTCCATGCATCTTCTTTGTTCTTGCAGTTGTTTATATGTTTTCTTATATATATGAACCCTGAGCTTTGACCCGACTTTAGCATGACCTGACTTTGCTGTAACACGAACTTGACTTGCACATGAGCCCTTCTTAATAATCTTGATACTGGCCCATCGAAGGGCGCTCTTGACAAGTAATCTTGATAAGTAACAAGTATCCTGACATGACATATAAAATCTTGAAAGCGCTGTTGCGATAGCTATCCTGACTTGCTAAGTAACTCTTGTCTTGACACCGTGGTTGATTCTCTTGATTATGCCTGTACAAGCTACCTGTTTCGTCTTGCATCATGTCTAGGGCACGGATTCCTGGTTACCACGGTCAGGAATTCATAATGAATCTGACTAGGTTAATGATTAGATTGATCAAGTAGTCCATGTAGAGAGATTTTCCTAGTTACAGGCGATCTCGTTATCCCGTCCACACCTGAGATACTTGTAGCCTGCCGACGAGTAGGGCACATTTCCAGCCCACTGTCATGTGGGGCACTTCTTGAAAACATGAGTACTGAAAGTACACAAGTAAAGTTGATAACTCTTGATAACTCTTGTAAATCACCATGCCTGGATAACCTGGATAGCTGTAGGGCTTATGGCTGCGGAAACATCTCAACTGCATCTTGCTAGTAACTAGGCCTGTGATAACCCTAGTTAGTTAATGATAGCAAGCCGTAGGACTTGATTGGCTGTGCATGAATGCTTGTCTCGTGATTAGCATGGGAATTATATTCCGCCTCTTGTTTTCCTAATGCAAGCTATTATTTTATTCTAATCTTGTCTTCATGTTACTTAATTATGTTCATTTATGTATTCGTCTATTTTATTATATATTGGTTTTTGTTTCTTAATGAAGCCTCCCTTGTGGCACTTGCTCTTATGGGTTCTGACCCAGTTGGTTTTGTATAGACAGATTTTAAAGTAGTACCCAAAGACCTACCTGCCTTCCAGCCAGATGGTGAACACCAAACGTAATCCTGGCAACGAGTAGATTTTCTTATTTTGCCCTCCCACTCTATTGTAAATTATATTTTTGAGGCATTTAGCCGCCGAGCAAGTGTTAGCTCATATTGAAACTTACTTTCTATCTGCCTAAGGGCTGTTACATGATTGGCAAATCCTAGGGTTGATCATGTATGACTTAACTCTTGCTAGTCTCACATTTTGTATGACTAGCTTCATGATCATCCGAATATGTAATGTTTGGGATACCTTAATTTGTATATCTGATGATCTAACATCTTGTACATTATTTGCTTGCTTGAGATTGAGACACTAGGTTTGTTCTTGACCATAGAGACTGATGGATTGTAGTTTAACCATCATGCATCTAGACAGCCGTGACCGTATTGCGTGGTAGATTGCACTTTAATATACGTATCTGGCTGTGTCTGTCCCCCGCTCTACAGTATTCTGGTTTTGGGGCGTAACACTCCAGTAGATGAAGCACATCACGTCCATATTGCCTCTGGATTGTTCCTCTACACCCCGACGATGCGGCTACCATGTCCATATTACCTCTGAGTAGTCGTTCTATCCGTATTGATCCTATGATTATCATAGCTGTCTAGAAAACGGTTCACGTTCATACTACCTCTGAATTATTGTTCTACATCCCAGTGAAGATTAGGCCTACCATGTTCATATTACCTCTGGTTAGGCGTGTCTTCTATAATGGCACCTCCTTATGTTGAAGAAGAAAAAAGTGAGGAAACGAAAGAGTTTTTATACAGAAACATGTGGCTATAAAGACCTATTACAGACTCTTCATAGTTGCATACACAAAGACAAGAATCTGAAACATCATCAAGCACGTACGTTCATGCCACATGTCATGCTTCTGTTCAAAGTATCCCGAGATTGACCCAAGTTCGGAACACTTTGAAGGGGGTCTTGTAGAAGCATGAAAAATCTCAGCTGATAACATTCCTCCACCGCCGCACAGATGATACAAAGGCGCAGACCGAGTATTAAAAAGACAACGGAAGATACAGAAGGAAGTTATGTTATTATTATGCCTACAAAGGCCTAGTACAGATTCATCAAGGCTACACGTCAAAGACTAAACCTACTTCTTCTATAAAGGATAGATTACAGATTTAGCAAAGCCTAGAGGAGTCTACAAGGGGTTTAGTCTTCGTCAAAGTGCAGTCCCCCCTTCTTTTCGGTACGTATACTGGAAGATTGATCCCCATTGAAGCGTATTCTGACTTTCTTGTGGGCGCAACCCTCCAAAAGCGCATCAGCTACTCGACTGAAGCGAGCAACTTCCCGAAGCAGCAATTGGCCTAGGTTTTCAGAAGGCACAGGTCTCAAAAGCCCTCAATGAGCAGGGAAGAGCACAACCTATGGCTCTTCGGGTTGGCCATCCACCCACAAGCTAGGTCGTTAGGACCTTAAAGACCTCCAAGGCGTCGCCCAGATTCGAACTCCTCATGAGAAGCATTCCAGCATGTTCCAAGACTCATCAATAGTTCTTTTACGAAAGCATAGCCCCTTTGAATGAAGGAATCCTCAACCAAAATCTGACTTTTGCAAGATCAACTGCCGCTCGAAGCTAAGTTTGGATCCAGCATGGTGGTAAAGGGTGCCAGGAGGAAGACGTGACTCTTCAGAAGAAACTCCTCCTTTATATAGGGTGGGAGTGGTCCAAAACATAGGCCACATGACCGATGGTGAAAATTCCAATGTTAATGGGATAAACCTAGGACTCAGCACGATGAACATTATTAAATAAAGTTCATTCGACTAAGTATTAGACGATCCTAGGACCCCTTGAAATTCCTCGAGTAACGGTGGCATTTAAGAGGGAGCTGTTCATTAAGGAGCGGTCATTCATTGCTCTTTAAAAGAAGACTTCAAAGCCAAGGCCTTCAATCCAGAGGTGCAGCTACATTCTTGCGCCAACCTTAGGCGCAGACTAGTGATGTTTTCACACCACCTCAACTTCAATGTCGCAGCACTCTGCTCTGACTCAGAAGCTTAACTACCTTTCGTCAGAGACTTGGAAGACACCGTTTACCACCAGCACAAGGCCGACTGCTACTCTAAAGCACAGTAAAATGGTCTATCTGAAGGTACAGCCTACTCGTCGCCCTAAAGAATAGTGACTTTGCCCGAAACACAGCCTATTCGTTGCGTCTAAAAGCACAGAGGCTCCGTTGTCTTTGAAACATAGTCCACTCGTCGCCCTAAAGCATAGAGGTTCCGTCATCTCCAGAAGCATAGTCTACTCGTCGTCCAAGAAACGAAGCCAGCCTTGCCTGAAGCATAGACGATATGCTCCCACCCTATCGATTTGCTTAAACCACCTCTTTCAAAGATAGGATTAGGATTGATCTAGTTGATAAATGCAGATTGATTTAAATTTCGGACGAAGAATACACAGAATCTAAATCTGAGATGAAATCCCAAGATTTGCTCGGTTACATCCGAACAAGCAAATCGGCATGCGCTACGTGTCACCTCCTTCTGTTATTTTGATAGCCATTAGAGATCTTGTTTGAGGAGAATCTCAACACTGACCATATGTCAGCACCACAGAAGCCCATACCGTACAAAGATGGCAGATTCCTTTATATCTTGAAACCCTAATGCATATCGTATATGTGCCCCTCTTCTCTATAAATAGGAGAGGTTTTCCTCCAACAAGAGAATCGAGAAGGAGAAGAAGATCCACAGAATTATCAAAATTTTCAACTTCGGCGTCCTCCTGATCGGCAACCCTAGAGTTCCATCAAAGGCACCAGAAAGTCAGAGCAAGTCTCATATCATCATCGGATCGTCAACGGAGTAAAGGAGCCGTTGTAGTGCTCGATCTCCACCGTCACACTTTTCCAGAAACTTTTGTACTTAGATTTCTTCGCATAAGAATTGATTGTACTCTTTTTTACGTTCATAATACAAAAAGTTCATTCAACCTTTTGTCATATCGAACCGACGGCTGCTAAAGTCATCTCTTTGTAATTTGTCGACTTTTTCTGCTCAACTTGTGTAGGATGGAGTCGTCCCCATTCCAAAAGATACGCTAGAGATCGTCAACCTTCGGCCAGTACGAAGTGACGGTCTTGTACCCCTATCAACCGACAAAGGGAAGATCATGTGGATTCACCCTGATATAGTGGCTGACTTTGAACCAAAGACACCTGCTTCCTCTATAAAATCAAGAAAGGCAACCAAGTACAAGTCATGTCATATGACATCACTGGGTGGCCATCTTCCACCTTTGGATGCTACCTTTATCCGAGTGACGTCTTCATTTCCTTCTGCCGAAACGGTAGTACCAAAGCCAGAAATCAACTACCAGCTAGCATTCCATCTATACAGTCAACAGTCCTACAAATTGATGACAAAAATGGGATATGATCTACAGAATGCCCCTGGCTTGTATGATGGGAAAGGTCCTCTTATACCTCTTTCCCTACGTCTTCAACATAATCAGTCCCGTATTGGCCATGCATTCTGGACATATCCTTCATCTCTCCAAAAGAAGTCTTTCAGAAGCAAGACTCGGATGAAGAACTGCAATATGGTTTCCTTTGTACCAGTTCTAGAAGAAGAAGCCATGACTGGTACCCGATATAGGAGGCTCTATCTCAGAGATTATCTAGAGGGACAATAGAATGCAGTCACTCTGTAGGACCGTTGAGCACCTCTAGAAGGGGGTGAATAGAGTGAGTGCGAGTGCAGCAAAATAAATCACCACTTAAAACATTAAAAGCAGAACACTATGGCAGTGAATAAAGAGACAATAAATAAAAGTAGTAAGAGATCAGAGAATCAAACTCAGTAAACACCGCAATATATACTGGTTTTTCTCTTGGAGGACTAATCCAGTCGTAGGTACTCTTGCCTGCTGTTAATCCACTATTCACAAGCTAATTGAGAGCTTGCAGTCTCTTTACAATATGGTGCTTGGTGACAAGTGCACGACCAACTTCAGAACACCGTGTTTGGTGACGAGCGTACGACCATCTCCTAAAATAGAGATAATTTCTAAACTTGAATGACCTTTTTACAACTCTGAGAACCAAAGAACTCTAAATCGTTAGGAATAGATAAAAAGAAGAATTGATTGAGTAATTTGAAAAGGAAATATTCTCTTCTATTTAAAGGTGTTTTTGAGAACCGAACTCGGGTAGAGTTCGGATGCAAAGATTTTGTAAACGAATGTTGCATATAGATTTGGAGGTAACAAACATTTGAATATGAAATAACCGAACTCGGACCGAATTCGGCCTGAGTGTCTAATTTCATCTAGTAATGTTTTGTCAAATTCTGTTGCATTGGATAAATAAAACTTTTGGTAAGTGGACTTTGAATGAATGGACTGTGAATAACCTAAGCCAGTAATACTCAGTCGATTTTACAATTTGTATTCTAGACTCAATAAAGGATAAAATACATAATAAACTATAAAATGACTCAGACTATTTCCAGTACATAAGTACTTCGGGATGATGATTTTCATGCTTACTGATCTTGTAGTACACTCTCTGATATTGAATTTACTTGACCTGAAATGTTAGCAGTAGTTTGTATATTTTGTTATTGACTTAAGTCATCTGTTGATTTATCAAAATCGGGTGTGACTATTTAGTATTGGGCCAACAATCTCCCCCATTTTGATAATTGACAAACTTTAGTCTATACCAAAATATATCTAATAACTTTGAAAAAAAATGGTGTATTGCTCTTTCCCCCTTTGTCATGATCAAAATGTTATGGCTCCCTTGTAATGTGTGAAGCCAACAATGCTCACCAAAAGACAAAGAAAGAACATATCCGTATATAACAAGTCATAGCAATAGTCAACTAGAAGTAGCAGGGAGAAAAGACAAAGAAATCTCATAATATCACTAGAATAAGATGCAACTAACATAAACTGAATAAGTCATAACTCAAAAGTTTATGACTATAAAAAATAGTCTAATAAAAAGTCTAACTCGAAAGTTTAGACTCATACATCATAAAAGAAACTACATAGATCATCATCTAGCAACTACAGCCAAAAAATTACTAACTGTAGTCTCATATCATAATGGCATATCATCACCTCAAGGAGCATCCGGTGAAAAGTAAGCTGTAGTAGGATCGAAATAAGCAAAGATAGCCTCATTATCGAACCTCGAACCAGTAAATCTGGGGTGATGGATCATCGGAACATGATGAGTGAGATCATGAGATAGACTCTAGTGTATATCAGTAATGCTATTTCGCAACACTTATACCTGGGTGATGTGACGGAACTCAGAGTCAATGTAACTCTGATGACGTTGAGCTAAGAGGGTAACAAAGTCATCAAAGCGCTGATAAAAGTCTGGGTCAAAACCAGGAGCAGGGGCTAGAGCAGCTGGAGCAGGAGCCTGAGGGTCATCATCATGAACCGGAGCAGCAAGTTCGGCACCGGGTGGAGGATGAGGGTTGGGATACAACCTAGCTCTACTAACCTCAGTAGCAGTAGAAGAGAAAGGACAGATTTGAAGATCAATTTCAAATCACTTGAAGATAGATGCCAGGTGCATTGGGTAAACAAGGTTACGCCTCGCACTTCTGTAATTCAGCATCCAGGCCATAACAGTCTTGGGGATGGAGAAAGGTATGCCAAAGTGAATATGATACATCACAGATAATTCCACGAAGGTGATCTCGTCAGAAGATCCCCTTTTCGAAAGTAAAGTGAAGATGATAAAGTGATGCAATTCATAGAAGTGCTGATTCAAGTATTTTGAATACACCCAACGTGGGACAGGACGAGGGTGACACATCAATTGTTTGAAGGAGTCAAGGGTGACACCTTCTAGAAACTGGACATGGTTAATATCCACCAAACTTCACCAATATCAGAAATGTGAAAATATTTACTGATATCAGTGGCATTGAACTCAAGTTCTTGTGTAAACCCCCATAATTTATAATTGATTTTTTAAATTAAATTAATTTTTGTTACGTATTTCAGTAGTTATGGATTTATTTACTATTAAGTTGTTGGTAAAACTACAGTATGTGTGTATATATACATTATTATATGTGTGCTTGTTATTATTCTCATTAAATTAGGAATATGTAAATTCTAGGATTTTTGGGTATTTTTTGTAAATTTTTAGGAATTTATTGTGATTTTTAGATATTTTTGGTGGCTTAAATGATATATATATATATATATATATATATATATATATAATATATATATATATATATATATATATATATATATATATATATATATATAAGTATTAGTTATAATTAGTATAAAAAAAAGAGACCAAGTGGGCCCGACCAACACCCAGCCAAAGGGGGGGAGGGCGGCCACAGCATCAGTCAAGGCTAACAAATGGTTTAAAAAAAAAAAAAAAAAAATATATATATATATATATATATATATATATATATATATATATATATATATATATATATATATATATATATATATAACCCTCCCACTTTAGTGGGCGGCTTCACCTCCTTTTAGTTTGCTGCTGAAGCAGCAAACACACGTTAGTAGACTCAACCCAACCGAGCACCGTTAATACTAAACCTATTAGTATTAGGTTTTGGTTACGAGTTGTTATAAATATAACTTTTTCTACAAGGCTCAAAACCCTAATCTTCCAAAACGAAAGTTGCTGCTGATCATACCCTCTTTGCCTACGAGTTCGATTCACTAGAAATGAAGCTTTGTGCGTGATGAACGGCGCATTGGAAGTCAGCCCCGCGTCACCCACAGAGCAGTTTTTCCACTCAAGGTACTCTACTTCCCTACGACGTAACTTTTTACTCGTAGCACCGATTTTCGATCCGTAAAATTTTCTGGAAAGTAGACTTGACCCTCTTCGAGATCCTCTAGGTGGATTTCGAAAACAACCCATCGACTTGCTCGAAAAATCGGGACGAAGTTGAACAAAAATCTGTTTTCTGTACTACTATAAAACTGTTCTAAAAATAACAACTTGTCGGCCAATTTTCTTGTTATGCAGAAAAGTAATGTAGGAACTAATTAAAAACAGTAAAAGAAAACATAACCGAGATCACAACGCATCTTCTGGATCATTGTTTTGATTAATGTGTAGGAAATAAATTGGTGTTGAAGTTGGACGAAAAACTGTTTTCGAAATAGTAAAATTCTGAAATTTTCTCCAATACGACGTACGCCCCGAAAAACCGGGCGACGTGGTCGCACGCTATATGCATCAAAAGGCGCGTATGGACATTGCAGACGTGTGGGAACTGACGGAACTCAGTTTCGTCGCGTGTGTGCGACGAAAACAACGTGTATTCGTCAAGATACCCCCGTATCGACGTTTTGCAAACTTGCTCATAACTTCGTGTACAGTCGTCGAATCGAGACGAAACTTGTGCCAATAGGACCGGATCAAAATTCTGGTTTTGTATGCCAAGTTTGGTTCGATTCTGAGAAGGTCGAATCGGAACCCAATTTTGGCGGGCCCGTGACCCACTCAAACGGGTGATTTTGTACACGGCTCCTCGGAATCCAAAATTGGACATACCATTGAGTTTCTCTCCTCAAACTGAAACCGTAGACATGTAGTTTGACGACTTTAGAGACCGTAGACTTTGGCACGCGTTTCGGTGCAAAGTGGGTCTAACGGCGAAAATCGTTTTGATCCAAAATTACGATTTTGCCCCTGTTCCAGAATTTGACTTTTGGAGAGGCATTTCCTAGGTATATCTTCTTCACCGAGATCATTTTTTATGTTTGTTTCAGCGTTTGGAGTCATCTGTGATTTGTGAGTTCTGGTGCTGACACTTGCTACTCTTGGACTTGCCACTTTGCACCACCAGGCAATATACCTTGCCACCCTACTCTGTGACTATTATTTTCTTATTTTTAGTTGTTATTTTTCAGTATTTGTTTCATGATATTTTAACTGTGCGTCCAAGTCACACTTGGGTGCAAGCGACTATATCGGTCGTTCTTCTTGCTTTATTTATTCTCTTGTATTGACTTAGTCTAGTGACCACCCATTGATGTTGAGGTATTGGTATATCTTATACGGCCTTGACACTTTTTGTATCACGTGATGAGAGTCACATGTAGGACACGTTTCTGCATAGTCGGCTGGCCACCGATACGTATGGAGCGTACGACGGATAGGAGTAACTGCCAATAGTATTGCATGTTAGAAGACTTGGCGGTTACTAGAGGTTCATATCAGTCTTGGAGATGATGATACTAGGCATTGGGTGGGGAGAACAACACCTGACGTATGGGCTTCTTTACACTTCAATGATTACCTGTGCGCTCCTCCGGAGACGCAGGCTCCAGGTGCCCTCTGACGTTTTCCGGAGCGTTATGGACGTAGCCTTTCACATGGTGCCCTCTGACGTTTCCTGAACGTTATGGACGTAGGCCCCTGGTACCCTCTCTGGGAACTATGCCGATCCTATTTTCAGCCAGGGTTCATGCGTCGAAGGATTGTATCTCAACTATATATTCACAGTAGAATGGTCAGGAACCCGATTGCATGCATACCTTTTTCTCTTATTATATTATCACAGTTTATATGGCATGGTGTTTTCTTGTATCTTGCTATGTCCCCTGAGGACCTGGTTATCTCTCCAGGTTTAGACGAGTTTCCACAGGAGTACGGAGCGGCATTGGAGCTATCTTACATTAATGATGAGGCAGTGCCTTATGATTCCTAGTCTATTTTCTTATCTGAGACAGTTGTAGACATTATTTTACATCTCTTTTCTTTCTATTTTGCGGAGGTCGGACTCCGATCTTGTGAGACTATTTTTTATAGCTGTTTGGAGTGAGTATGTTCACCCGGCTATCTTTTGATACTCTGATTTATTTATTCGGACTTCATTATCTTCTGTGTTGAGCTGTGATGAGATTAGATATGTTATTCTGGCCTGTGATTATTTAATTATAGCTTATGTGCATATATGAGGATTCCATATATTGGAGTGATCTTCGTATATGGACAGCTGGCATGTTCACGTACTTGGTCCTACGTATTTTGGGACTAGGGCGTTACATATTTTTGTGGTGGCCCATGCAGGTCAGATTTAATATTGTTGGGTTACATGACTGTGCCCAACAAGCCTGCATATAGGAATAGGAATAACTCATCCAGAACTACTACTATCCCTTGACTTCCAATCTTTTTGAAACTTCCTTGATTATTCGATTTACTTCATATCTAATCTTTCTTAATATCAACTTATCTTCCTCGTGCCAACAGTATAATTCTACGAAGCGGACGCACTTCTGCCTTGGCCCTCACATCTAGCGAGGAGACTACTCCAGAAGGACAGAATCCTCCCATGACTCCAGCAACACCCTACCAGCCAGAACTGTCGCAGCCTACTACGACACCGACGACGGAATACCCAGGGACTGCTGCACCTCCAGGCAGCCAAGCTGGACAGACTACTACCATGCCACCATGAGGGAATGTACCACTGCCTCCTCCACCACCATTCCCTCAACAGTTTCCCCCACAGTCGGGACCTCAGATGCCACCACCACCGACTGATGGGAGCCCTACTACTCAGTTTATGTATGCCATAATGCAGGCTCAGTGGCAGCAGACTGAGCTGATGAGACAGACGATGGTGGCAGCCATGGCTAGACCTCCACCACCAGCACCAGCACCGGCTCTGCATCCCTATGAAGGCTCTATCAAGAATTTTACAGATATGAACCCCAAGGCCTTTAGAGGGACGAAGAAGCCATTAGAGGTGTCACTGTGGCTTATTAGTACCGAGAAGCTACTGAAGGCATCCCAGTTGCCAGCTCGAGATTGGATGACAGCAGTGGACTTACTGTTAGAAGACAATGCTAACCACTGGTGGAAGGCGGAAGAGAGACGGTTGGGCACTGGGATCACTTGGAAGCAGTTCTATGATGCATTTTATGAGAGATTCTTCCCTATACATGTTCGAGATGGTCTCTATGACCAGTTCCTTCATCTGAAGCAAGGGAATATGACAGTTGATGAGTATGACTCAGAGTTCAACCGCCTGAGTCGATTTGGTACGGGATTAATTCCGACCGAGTTGGAGAAGGCAAGGAGATTTCACCAGGGGCTTGTACCAGAGCTCAAGTCTTATACGACTACTCAGTCTCGAGTCTCCCATTCAGCTGTCTTGGAAGAAGCTCGTGCTCAGGAGATTCTTCGCAAGGAACAGCAGCAGACATCGAGGCGCCATACCCCAGCAGTTACACCAGCCCGAACCACTCAGAGTGGACCTATCAGGAGGACCACAGGACAGTTCCAGCAGAGGCCCTCACCTTATCAGAAGCCTGTTTGCCATTACTGCGGTAAACAAGGACATATACAGAACGACTGCAGGACTCGCCTTGGATTATGCTTGAGATGTAGATCTAATCAGCACATGCTCAAGGATTGTCCGGAGGAACATGCAATAGTACAAGCTCGGCAAAATCCGAGGCCCATAGCCCTAGCTCTCCCAGCACCACGGCCTATAGCATGAGCACCTCGTCCACTATTGCCTCCCCAAGGCAAACAGTACAATAAAGCCAGCGCTCAGATCCCGGGACAGAACTATGGGCAGGCATTCTCACTTGTTGTCGAGGATATAGAGACAGAGGCAAAAGTTATAGCAGGTATGGTTCTAGTTGCATCTTTTCCTGCTATTATATAATTTGATACTGGAGCCACTCATTCATTCATAGTCACTAGTTTTGCCACTAGACACAGCATTCCCATCACACCCTTAGCTAAGAATGTTAAAATCCTCACTGGAGGAGGAGTTATACCTGTTAGTGGTGTTTGTAGACTTTGTCCTGTAGTGATAAATGGCAGAGAGATGATGACACGACTTCTTGTATTCCCTATACCGACATTTGATGTGGTTCTTGGAATGGACTGGTTGAGCCAGCATTTCGCTCTCATAGACTGCCATAGGAGCAGTATTATCTTTAGACCACCGAATGCGACAGAGTTTGAGTTCACCAAAGAAGAATAAAAGAGTTGTGATGCACCCACATCGGGGACTCATATGATGATGCACGACACCCCACAACACCCTATTATTACTGAGTTCGAGGATGTGTTCCCCGAAGAGTTGCCAGGACTACCACCTGACCGAGATATTGAGTTTTCTATTGAGCTTATTCCCGGAGCCGAGCCTATTTCATCTCGAGTATATCGTCTGGCACCAAAGGAGTTGGTAGAGATGAAGACGCAGATTGATGACTTATTAGAGAAGGGATTTATTCGTGCTAGTGCGTCACCATGGGAAGCACCCATTCTTTTTGTGCCTAAGAAAGACGGGACAGTGCGCATGTGCATTGACTACAGAGTGTTGAATGCGATGACGATGAAGAACAAGTATCCCTTGCCGCGTATAGACGATTTATTCGATCAACTGAGTGGAGCAAAAGTATTCTCCAAGATTGACTTACGGTCGGGCTATCACCAATTAAAGGTTCGGAAGGAAGATATTGCCAAGATGGCCTTTCGATCGAGGTATGGACACTACGAGTTCTTGGTCATGCCGTTCGGTTTGACCAATGCTTCTACAGTTTTCATGAATTTAATGAACAAGATCTTTCACCAGTACTTGGATAAATTTGTAGTAGTCTTTATAGACGATATCTTGATTTACTCCAAGAGTCAAGAGGAGCACGAGCAGCATCTACGGATAGTTTTGGGAACATTGAGGAATAAGCGACTTTTCGTGAAGCTTAGCAAGTGTGATTTCTTTCTCAAGGAGGTATCATTCCTTGGTCATATTGTAACTGGCGATGGTACATCGGTGGACCCAGAGAAGATCACAACAGTCAAATCAAGGCCCGCTCCCACATCAGCTTCTGAGGTGAGAAGTTTCCTCGAACTTGCGAGTTACTACCGACGGTTTGTTGAAGATTTCTCTCAAATAGCGGGACCTATGACTCGATTGACTTGCAAAGATCAGGAGTTTATATGGACAAACGAGTGTCAAGCCGCTTTTGACGAGTTGAAGAAGCGATTGACCACAGTACCGATCTTGACACTACCATCGGGCCCAGAAGGATTTGTGATCTACAGCGACGCATCCGGGAAGGGATTAGGATGTGTATTGATGCAGCATGGTCGTGTAGTAGCTTATGCATCACGACAGTTGAGAGTGCATGAGAAGAATTATCCGACCCATGATCTAAAGCTCGTAGCGGTTATCTTTGCTTTGAAGCTATAGAGACACTACTTGTACGGCGAGAAGGTTGATATCTACACTGATCATAAGAACCTCAAGTACGTGTTCAAACAAAAGGAGTTGAATATGCGACAGCGACATTGGTTGGAGTTGATGAAGGATTATGAGATCGAGCTTCATTATCATCCGGGCAAGGCTAATATCGTAGCAGACGTATTAAGCCGCAAGCCCATGGCACAATTTTTGACTACGCAGAGGGAGTTGATTAGAGACTTGGAGCAGCTTGGTATTGAGGTAGTATTGCCTAGAGCAGACGACGTATTAGCCAACCTCCAGGTGCAATCAACATTAGTAGAGCGCATCAAGGGAGCATTGCCCAATGACGCTAGATTTCGACGGCTGAAGGAGAGGACGGAAGCAGGAGAGCAGACAGGATTGAGGATCCATACCGATGGGACATTACGATGTGGTGATCGCTTTTATGTTCACAATGGAGAGCTATGGCAGGAGCTGATGGCAGAGGCTCACAGTTCGACTTACTCCATTTATCCCGGAGGAACCAAGATGTATCGCGACTTACGACAGTATTATTAGTGGCACGGAATGAGGCGGGAGATAGCTCGTTTCATTGCCAAGTGCTTGGTATGTCAACAAGTTAAGGCAGAGCACCAGAGGACGGCCGGATTATTGCAGCCGCTACCCATTCCCGAGTGGAAGTGGGAGCACATTACTATAGATTTTGTTACGGGTTTTCCTCGAAGTCATAGAGGACGTGACGCAGTGTGGGTGATTGTTGATAGACTTACGAATTTAGGACATTTCTTGCCTTTTAGAGTGGGCCAGTCGACAGAGTTGTTGGCGGAGATGTATATGGAGTAGATTGTGAGATTACACGGTGTGCCTGTTAGTATTGTGTCGGACCATGACTCGAGATTTACCTCACACTTTTGGAGGAGCATGCAAGAGAGTTTGGGCACTCGATTGAAGTTTAGCACATCGTATCATCCGTAGACATACGGCCAGTCGGAGCGTACCATTCAAACGCTAGAGGATATGTTGAGAGCGTGTATGCTTGATTTTAGCAGTTCGTGGGAGGACCATCTTCATCTTGTTGAGTTTTTCTACAACAATAACTATCAAGCGAGCATTCAGATGGCTCCGTTTGAAGCGTTGTATGGTAGGAAGTGTCGGTCTCCTATTTGTTAGAGCGACATAGAAGAGCGACAGCTATTGGGACCCAAGTTGGTCTTGAGAACAGTGGAGACAGTGAAGAAAATTCAAGGCCACCTGCGAGCAGCGCAGGATCGTCAGAAGCAGTGGGCAGATAATCGTCGTCGACCCTTGGAGTTCAAAGAGGGTGATCATGTGTTCTTGAAGATATCCCCCACTAGAGGCACAATTCGGTTCGGAGGACGTGGCAAGTTGAGTCCAAGGTACATCGGGCCTTTCGATGTCTTGGAACGTGTTGGAGAAGTTGCCTACAGATTGGCATTGCCACCATCACTAGAGGGAGTACATGACGTATTCCATGTATCTCACCTGAGGAGGTACGTGGCGGACAGCAATCATGTGCTTGATAACTCCGAGATCACAGTTGGACCGAGTTTGTCGTACGAAGAGCAACCAGTTGGTATCCTCGATCGCCGAGTGAAGGTGTTACAGAATCAATCTATTCCATTGGTTCGCGTGGCATGGAAGCATCACTCGCTAAGGGAGTCTACTTGGGAGCGCAAGGACGACATCCGAAATCGCTACCCGCAGTTGTTCGAAGGCAAAGGTATGTCTTGCAATTATACTTTCATGCATTGCATTTAATCCCCCGCCCTTATTTTAATTTCGAGGACGAAATTTTTTTAAGTTGGGTAGGATGTAAATCCCCATAATTTATAATTGATTTTTTAAATTAAATTAATTTTTGTTACGTATTTCAGTGGTTATGGATTTATTTACTATTGAGTTGTTGGTAAAATTAAAGTATGTGTGTATATATACATTATTATATGTGTGCTTGTTAGTATTCTCATTAAATTAGGAATAATATAAATTCTAGGATTTTTGGGTATTATTTGTAAATTTTTAGGAATTTATTGTGATTTTTAGATATTTTTGGTGGCTTAAATGATATATATATATTATTATTTTTAAATGATATATATATATATATATATATATATATATATATATATATATATATATATATATATATATTTATATATATATATATTTATATATATAAGTATTAGTTATAATTAGTAAAAAAAAAAAAGATACCAAGTGGGCCCGGCCAACACCCAGCTAAGGGGGGGGGGGCGGCCATAGCATGAGTCAAGGCTAACAAATGGTTTGAAAAAGAAAAAGAAAGGAAATATATATATATATATATATATATATATATATATATATATATATATATATATATATATATATATATATATATATATATATATATATATATATAACCCACCCACTTTAGTGGGCGGGCTCCACCACCTTTTAGTTTGCTGCTGAAGCAGCAAACACACGTTAGTAGACTCAACCCAACCGAGCACCCTTAATACTAAACCTATTAGTATTAGGTTTTGGTTACGAGTTGTTATAAATATAACTTTTTCTACAAGCCTCAAAACCCTAATCTTCCAAAACGAAAGTAGCTGCTGATCATACCCCCTTCGCCTACGAGTTCGATTAACCAGCAAAGGAGCTTTGTGCGCGACGAACGGAGCATTGGAAGTCAGCCTCGCGTCATCCACGGAGCAGTTTTCCCACTCAAGGTACCCTACTTCCCTACGACGTAACTTTTTACTCGTAGCACCGATTTTCGATCCGTAAAATTTTCTGGAAAGTAGACTTGACCCTCTTCGAGATCCTCTAGGTGGATTTTGAAAACAACCCATCGACTTGCTCGAAAAATCGGGACGAAGTTGAACAAAAATTTGTTTTCTGTACTACTATAAAACTGTTTTAAAAATGACAACTTGTCGGCCAATTTTCTTGTTATGCTGTAAAGTAATATAGGAACTAATTAAAAACAGTAAAAGAAAACATAACCGAGATCACAACGCATCTTCTGGATCGTTGTTTCGATTAATGTGTAGGAAATAAACTGGTGTTGAAGTTGGACGAAAAACTGTTTTCGAAATAGTAAAATTCTAAAATTTTCTCCGATACGACGTACGCCCCGACAAACCGAGCGATGTGGTCACACGCTATACGCATCGAAAGGCGCATATGGACGTTGCGGACGTGTGGGAACAGATGGAACTCAGTTTCGTCGCGTGTGTGCGACGAAACCAACGCGTATGCGTCGAGATACCCCCGTATCGACGTTTTGCAAACTTGCCCATAACTTCGTGTAAAGTCGTCGAATCGAGACAAAACTTGTGCCAACAGGTCCGGATCGAAATTCTGGTTCTGCATTCCAAGTTTGGTTCGATTCTGAGAATGTCGAATCGGAACCCAATTTTGGCGGGCCCGCGACCCACTCAAACGGGCGATTTTGGACACGGCTCCTCGAAATCCAAAACTGGACATGCCATTGATTTTCTCTCCTCAAACTAAAATCGTAGACATGTAGTTTGACGACTTTAGACACCGTAGACTTTGGCACGCATTTCGGTGCAAAGCGGGTCCAACGGCGGACATCGTTTTGACCCGAAATTACGATTTTGTCCCTGTTCTAGAATTTGACTTTTGGATAGGCGTTTTCTAGGTATATCTTCTTTACCGAGATCATTTTTGATGTTTGTTTCAGCGTTTGGAGTCATCTGTGATTTGTGAGTTTTGGTGCTGACACTTGCTACTCTTGGACTTGCCACTTTGCACCACCAGGCAAGATACCTTACCACCCTACTCTGTGACTATTATATTCTTATTTTCAGTTGTTATTTTTCAGTATTTGTTTCATGATATTTTAACTGTGCGTCCAAGTCACACTTGGGTGCAAGCGACTATATCGGTCGTTCTTCTTGCTTTATTTATTCTCTTGCATTGACTTAGTCTAGTGACCACCCATTGATGTTGAGGTATTGGTATATCTCATACAGCCTTGACACTTGTTGTATCACATGATGAGAGTCACATGTAGGACACGTTTCTGTGTAGTCGACTGGCCACCGATACGTATAGAGCGTGCGACGGATAGGAGTAACTGCCAATAGTATTGCATGTTTGAAGACTTGGCGGTTACTAGAGGTTCATATCAGTCATGGAGATGATGATACTAGGCATTACGTAGAGAGAACAACACCTGACGTATGGTCTTCTTTACACTTCCATGATTACCTGTGCGCTCCTCCGGAGACGCAGGCTCCAAGTGCCCTCTGACGTTTCCCAGAGCGTTATGATTCCTGGTCTATTTTCTTATCTGAGACAGTTGTAGACATTATTTTACATCTCTTTTCTTTCTATTTTGCGGAGGTCGGACTGACTATTTTTCATAGCTGTTTGGAGTGAGTATGTTCACCCGGCTATCTTTTGATACTCTGATTTATTTATTCGGACTTCATTATCTTCTGTGTTGAGCTGTGATAAGATTAGATATGTTATTCTGGCCTGTGACTATTTAATTACAGCTTATGTGCATATATAAGGATTCCATATTTTGGAGTAATCTTCATATATGGGCAGCTGGCATGTTCACGTACTTGGTCCTACGTATTTTGGGACTGGAGCGTTACATCTTGTCCAGCAACACAAGAATATAAATTGCCATTATCTTTTACTTGCAAGTTGACGACATTATCATAAATATTATCAGAAATTTCAAAGAAGTCCCGAATTCCAAGTCGGTTAAAGGTAGGAGCATATTCAGAAAAATTTGTAAACTTAACACAAGCTCCAGCACAGATTTTACGACCAAAGAAGGAAGCAAACCAAAGATAGAAAAATTTCTTGTCAAGAAATAGACCGGAGTCTTAGTCGTCATTATCAAAGGGACGAGCTGGACTGAAAACATTGGTTGGGACATAGTCAGATGAAGATGATCCTACTTGGGAGGCATCAATCTTTATTCTTTGGGCTTTGGGTGCCATAGAAAGAAAAGAGAGAAGATAGATGATTACCTTTGAAAGAAGGAAGAAGATGAAGGGGATCACTTCAAAACTCCACCAAACTTAAAGAGGAAGAGAATGAGAACTTTCACTTAGGGTTTTAGAGAGTATTCTCGGTAGGATGATGAGAATAGAAGTGGTAAAACTGGGGTATATAAAGGCTAGGGCCGGCTGTTCTGAAAATCCGTACAGTTACCATCCGAACTCGGTCCGAGTTCTGTCCGAGTTCAGCTGCTTGTATTTCCAATGTCATTAATGTTGTATAATTGATAATGTTCAATGTATAACTTGCACACTTCTTCATTTAATAATTTCTATTACTTTGGGTTAGTTGTAGGGGCCGGATCCCAGCTAGCGGTAGTCCGAAGACTAGTACACCGTGTCGCTTCAGGCTATTTATGCCTGTATGACAGAAAGAACCTTTTGGTTTGTACCCAAAATAACGTCCATTAATAAAGTTCAAAGTTTTGAGTTATAAATTGATTTACTAATCATACTTGATTATGAATCTAAAAATTCAAGTATGCCGAGCTCTCGACGCAGATTGTTAAAGCGGTCTTCAGCTAATGGTTTTATGAAAATGTCTTCTAGCTGATGATCTGTGTCAACAAATTCTAAGCAAATATTTCCACGTTGTTGGTGATCACATAAAAAGTGATGACGAATCTCTATGTGCTTTGTGCGTGAATGACATACAGGATTCTTAGTCAGATTAATAGTGCTAGTGTTTTCACAATAAATAGGAATCTTAGTGTAGTACAGATTGTAGTCTTCTAAGGTTTGCTTCATCTACAAAATTTGAGCACAATATCGTCCTGCGGCGATATACTCAGCCTTAGTAGTTGATTGTGCTACAGAATTTTATTTCTTGCTAAACCATGAGACTAAGGCTTCTCCTAGGAAATGACATATACCGCTGGTACTTTTACGGTCGACTTTGCATCTTGCAAAATCCGCATCCGAGTAACCTATCAGGTTAAAGGATTTCGTTTTAGGATACCATAAGCCGACTGTTGAAGTTTTCTTAAGGTATTGGAAGATAGACTTAACGGCACATAAGTGTGATTCCTTAGGATTTGCCTGATATCGTGCACAAGTGCAGACACTAAACATAATATCAGGGCGACTAGCAGTTAAATACAATAAACTACAAATCATACCTCGATATTTACGCTGGTCGATAGGTTTTCTACTTTTATCAGTGTCATGCTTTGTTGATGTAGCCATTGGAGTTTCGATTGGCTTTACATTGTCGAAGTCGTACTTTTTCAGTATGTCCTTTTTATATTTAGCTTGATTGATGAATATTCCTTTTGAGTGTTGTTTGATCTGAAGTCCGAGGAAGAAGTTCAGCTCTCCCATCATACTCATCTCAAATTCACTCTGCATACACTTAGCAAACTCTTGACAAAATTTTTCGTTAGTAGATCCGAATATGATGTCATAAACATATATTTGCACAAGAAGAGTATCATCATCTAAAGACTTGATAAATAAAGTAGTATCAACTCTTCCTTTTGAAAAATCATTTTCAAGTAATAAGGCACTTAGGCGTTCATACCAAGCACGAGATGCCTATTTGAGTCTATAGAGTGATTTCTTAAGTTTGAAGATGTGATCAGGTTTTTGAAAATTTTCAAAACCAGGGGGTTATTTCACAAAAACTTCTTCGTTCAAAAATCCGTTTAAAAATGCATTTTTTATATCCATTTGAAATAATTTAAAATCATTAAAATATACAAATGCACAAAACATGTGGATAGCTTCTAGTCTAGCAACAGGACCATATGTCTTGTCATAATTAATACCTGCTTCTTGATTATAACCTTGTGCCACTAGACGTGCTTTGTTGCGTAGAACTTGTCCATCTTCACTTAATTTATTTTGGAATATCCATTTAGTACCAATTATCGATTGACCAATAGGTTTAGGAATGAGTTCCCAAACTTGGTTTCTCTCAAATTGATTAAGTTCCTCTTGCATGGCATCAATACAAAATTCATCATTAAAAGCATCTGCTACATTCTTAGGTTTTACTTGTAAAATGAAGGCTAAATTAGCTACAATTTTAGTATCTCTATATGAAGGGCGTGTATTTACACCTTTTGATATATGACATATAATGAGCGTCTTTGGATGATCTAGCAAGAACTTCAGTGACTCGAATCTATGAGTCAGATCTTCTATAGGACTTTATCGGTTCTGGTACATTTTCATCATCACTGTCGCTAGATCTGTGACTATTGAGCTCATCAAAAGTAACGTTAACGTATTCTTCAACAATCATAGATCTTTTATTAAAAAATCTATATCCCATAGTTTTAGCAGCATATCCGAGAAATATCCCTTCATCTGCTTTAGAGTCAAATTTTTCCAAGTTGTCCTTGGTGTTCAGGATAAAACAGCGACATCCAAAAACTTTAAAATATAAAATATTTGGAATTCTTCCAAACCAAAGTTCATAAGGTATTTTTTTCGAGATAGGTCGAATTAATACCCTATTTAAAACATGACAGGCTGTACTTACAGCTTCTACCCAATAGTATTTAGGAAGATTGTGCTGATTCAACATGACTCTAGCCATCTCGCTTAGAGTACGGTTCTTCCGCTCCACAACACCATTCTGTTGAGGAGTTCTAGGACAAAAAAAACTCATGGTAATATCCACTATCGTCACAAAACTATTTGAAATCAGTATTTATGAATTAGCCACCATGATCACTTCGGATATGAGTAATCATGAAGCCTTTTTCCTTTTATACCTTTTTACATAATATCTGAAATTCAAAAATTGCTTCACTTTTGTTTGATAAAAAGTAAACCCAAGCAAAGCGAGAGAAATCATCAACAATAACAAAGGCGTAGGGCTTACCGCCAAGACTAGCGACTCTATTAGGACCAAATAAATCCATATGTATCAACTGCAAAGGTCTAGAAGTACTTACAGCGTTGATGGATTTAAATGTAGACCTATATGCTTTATTCTTTTCACAGTCTGCACATACCATATCTCTCTTGAATGATATCTTAGGGAGTCCTTTTACCAACTTTTTAGTGCTTAGCCGTGAGATAGTGTCCATATTAGCATGTCCTAGTCTCATATGCCACAGCTAGCCTTCATCTAAGTTTGCTACTAGGCATCTTCCTGCATTATTAGCACTCTCTAGAAAGAAAATATAATATTATCTTCTCTAATCCCTTCATATACGAGATTACCAGATGACATATCATATATTATACATTTATCATTTATAAAATTGATGCCATAACCATTATCTGCCAAGTGACTTATGTTCAGTAGGTTATGTTTCAATTCCGTAACAAGACAAACATCTTTTATTACAGGATAAGGAGATATACCAAAAATGCCATTTCTAATAATATCATCTCTCAGGTTGTTTTCGAAGAAGACGTATCCTTCTTTCTTTATCGATAGCGTGGCGAACAAAGATGCATCACCAGTCATGTTTTGCGAACATCTGCTATCGAGGATCCACTTGCTTTTAGCGTGAGATGGTTGAGGGTCCACCTACAAAACAAGTAGATAAATCCTTTGGTACCCATTTATTGAAGGGTCCATGTTGATTAGTCTTAGGTCTCCAAATCAGTATGTGATTGTCAACAAGCTTTCTTGCTAGATAATACTGTGATATGTGCCCATGAGTACCACAGTACGTGCAAGTAAGTTTTAAAAACGTGTTAGTTGAATTTGTGTTGAGATGCATATGTGGTTTATTTGAAAACCTATATGTGAAAGCATGGGGATATTTGTGTTTCTTACGTGCTTTCTGCGGTTTAGTCCTCTTAGGTAGATGCTTAGCATTAGGACTAACTTAAGGCTGTGTCACAGGTATATCCTGTTTACCTAACTTGATTTCTAATTTTTTAGAAACTGCATAAGACTCTTCATATTTAACGGTCATATCAATGAGCCTTTGCTCTGTGACTAAGTGCCTCTTCTTCTCTATGTCATATAACTCTTGTATCTTGACATAGTCTCTTTCTTTCTTTTCAATTTTGAGGATAGCCTTACGATAGTCTACTTTAAGCTTGGCTATCTCATTCGTGTTACCAGTAGTAGATGTCTCTCTAATATCTTCAATGATATTTGACAATCTAGCTGCTTCGGGTGTGCATACCTTGATCTCTTTTCGAGATTGCTTATACTTGTCAAATACATTTCTGTGTTCTTCAAGTAATTCGCTGAAGGCATTTTCTAGCTCATAGAAAGTAAAATCATCATATAGAGGATTTGAGGATACCTTATCGAAAGCCATAAGATAGACATTTACGGTGCTGCAGGGTCTATCTTCTTCCTCTGATTCACTAGCATCACTTTCATGCCAGATACTTGTATTTGCATACTTTCAACCAGTTGTTGTTCTTCGGCTTGATCTTGATCTATCATATGGACTGCTTTTCTTTGGAGTTGGATAGTCCTTCTTCATAAGCCCTGACTTCTTGTATCCAAAACAGATTATTTCTTCTTTATTGCTTTCATGGACATCTTTCTTTCTTCTGTTTGATTTCTCAAACTTTAAGAATTTTTTGAAATTCTTTACTAGCAGGGCTTGTTCATCACCACTGGATGATTCTTCATCAGAATCTTTGCATGTTGATCTTTTGACTTGAGCTTTGAAGGCGATAGATTTTTCTTTTGGGATTGCTTCTTCAAACTCTTGTTGGTCCAGTTCATGGGTCATCAGCTTGCCTATAAGTTTTTCTAGAGTCATTGTCGTGAGATCGTTTCCTTCAACGATTGCCGTTGCCTTTGGGTTCCAGTTCTTGGTTAGATCCCGTAGCACTTTTTTGATCTTCTCGTGATTACTGTAATCCTTACCAAAAGATTGCAAGTGATTAGTAATATCAAGAAAACGAGTGAACATTTGTGTAATTGACTCGCCAGGTTTTATTTTGAAAGATTTATATTCCTGTATTAGTCTGCTGATTTTGGATTCCTTTACTTGGGAAGTACCTTCATGAGTTACCTTAAGAAGTTTCCAAATCTCATGACACATCTTACAGGTTAAAAATCGATTGAACTCCGTCTTGTCAATTGCACAGAACAGCGTTGATGGCACCTGCATCTAGACTAGCCTTTGTTTTTTTTGCCTTTGTATATTTATCATGAGGCTTGTTTGTAAGTACGACATCAACCACTGTAGGTGTCGATTGCTTATAACCGTCAGTAACTATAGACCAAAGATCAAACTCAAGAGACTTTAAGAAGAATGTCATACGTGTTTTCCAGTATGTATAATTTGTTCCATCAAATAGTGGGGTCTATTTGTGGATTGCCCTTCACCGTTGAATATTGATTGCACAGCTGCCATATATACTTTCTGAGGTTGTTATATTAGAATATAACCTAATCTGATATGAATTGTAGGACCATTGAGCACCTCTAGAGGGGGGTGAATAGAGTGAGTGCGAGTGCAACAGAATAAATCACCACTTAAAATACTAAAAGTAGATCACTATGGCAGTGAATAAAGAGACAATAAATAAATGTAGCAAGAGATCAGAGAATCAAACTCAGTGAACATCGCGATATATACTGGTTTCCCTCTTAGAGGACTAATCCAGTTGCAGGTACTCTTGCCTGCTATTAATCTACTATTCACAAGCTAATTGAGAGCTTGCAGTCTCTTTACAACACCATACTTGGTGACAAGTACACGACCAACTTCACAACACCGTGCTTGGTGACGAGCGCACGACCAGCTCCTAAAAGAAAGATGATTTCTGAACTTGAACAACCTCTTTACAACTCTGAGAACAAAAGAACTCTAAATCAAATCGATATTACTGGCTTTGACTAAGAGATGTATATGTGGAGTATGAAAGCTGTTAGAACACTGAAAAACACTTTAGGAATAGATAAAGAGAAGAATTGATTGAGTGATTTGAAAAGGAAAATTTCTCTTCTATTTATAGGTGTTTTTGAGAACCGAACTCGGACAGAGTTCGGATGCAAAAATTTTGCAAACGAACATTGCATGCAGATTTGGAGGTAACAAACATTTGAATATGAAACAACCGAACTCGGTTCGAACTCGGACCGAACTTGACCTTAGTTCTGTCCAAGTTCATCTAGTAATGTTTTGTCAAATTCGGTTGCATAGGGTAAATGGAACTTTTGGTAAGTGGACTTTGAATGAATAGACGGTGAATAACCTAAGCCAGTTATACTCGGTCGATTTTACAATTTGAATTCTAGACTCAATAAAGGATAAAATACATAATAAACTGTAAAATGACTCAGACTGTTTCCAGTGCATAAATACTTCGGGATGATGATTTTCATGCTTGCTGATGTTGTATTACACTCACTGATATTGAATTTACTTGACCTAAAATGTTAGCAATAGTTTGTATATTTTGTTATTAACTTAAGTCATCTGTTGATTTATCAAAATCGGGTGTGACCATTTGGTAATGGGCCAACACATTCTTCCTCCAGTCTCTGATGCCCCTCCAGCATCTTCTCCACCTGTCGTCAATGTTCCTTCAGCATCATCGCCTCAAGTGGAACCGGTTCCTCCCAAACCGACAACAGCTAACAAAGGCAAACAGCCAGCTCGTTTTGATAAAATATTGAAGAAAACTCCACCTCTTGGACTCGAAAAGCCGTATAACTTTGACATATTGGCTCAACTAGCCAATACTCTGGTAAAGTTATCAATTTTTGAACTCTTGCGTCTCTCAAGGAAAACCCGAGAGACGTTAAATGAAGCACTGATGCAAGCTGACGCTTGTCTGGCCCATCTTAAGAGACCGAAGGAAGAACCAGTTGCATGTTCTCACTATTATAGCGTGATAGAGCTGATCCCCAATATCACCTTCACTCAAGATGACATGCTCCTAGAGGATAATCGATATGACCGACCTCTCTACTATACCGGCTATCTCGATACCATGAATGTCGCATTCTAGTCGACCCAGGATCTGCACTCAGTATTATACCAAAGACTCTATTGGATCCACTGAAGACACGGGTTCAAAACCTCTTTACAACAATCATGACTATTTTAGGGTTCAATTTCGGGAGAAGCGAACCATTAGAAGAGATTCGCCAAAAAGTCCAAATTGGCAATCTTAACACGAAGGTCACCTTCTATGTGTTTGACAATCATGTCTCCTACAACGTCTTGTTGGGAAGACCGTGGTTGCATGAACATAACATCGTACCATCCACTCTCCATCAATGCTTTAAGTATGTCGATGATAACGAAAAAGTCCGGAAAGAAGTGGCTGATCTTAATCCCTTCCGAGGCATTGAGGCATATTTTACTAACTCCAGAATGTATAAAGAGGAGTTCATGGAAGTCGTACTGGCCATGGATACCGAAGAAGACCGAAAAGAAAGTCGGGATGACGTCCTGGTAATTCTGGCCAAAGGACGCACATCTCATCCTTCGTCTTCTCAGACGTTGACCATCAATCTCTCTCCTTCTATCAAGCAACCTCATACTGAAAAGATGGAGCACTCTTCTGAGACTTTTGTTATTAACCTTCGCCATAACAAACCTTCTCCTTCTCTTTCTCCTTCTCTTGTTATCAATCTTAGTAAGCCATCGGCTAAGGTCAAATGCACTGTTGTAAATGATGATGTAAATATCAATAAAGTATCATCTCCTTTACAGAATATCGATGTCAGTTATTACATTCGATGTTATCTAGAAATCCTAGATTACTTCGAACCTCTTACATTAGGAGCAGTTCAACCTCTTCAAGATGAACTATCACTTGAATCAGTACAACATTCATTCTTTCTGGTTCCCTCCTACAAGAAGAATGAACATCCTATTCTTTTCAGCAAAGGATTGATCAAAAGGCTACATCCGATAGCGATGCTGAGAATGAATATAATGGATGACTCCAACTACGTTATTACAGTTAACAATCAAAAAACATCATCCAAAAGATGGATACAACTTCAAATCTAGCCTCAATGGTGGTAGGGAAAGGTTAACTCCTATTTTTATACCTGCTCCAAAAGGGAAGTTGTTACAATATTATAACAAAACAAAGCATGGGTTAGGCTATACTACGCCGATCACGACCCCAGATGCCTCTGAGAAAGACAAAGAAGACCAATCTAACTCTTCCGACTCTGTTGTATGGTATTCGGATACCAGGTAGGGCACGTCCATCGAGTGACTCTATCTTCTAATATGGTGACCGCTGAGTTCTCAGAAGATGATGACGACATAGCTAAAGCTCCTGAATCTGATCCTCGGGCACAAAGGATGGATACCCAATGGAAACTTTGCTTCGAGCAATATGAACCACCTACTGAAGATCAATTAGTCCAGATCGACGTCGGAGACGAAACTTCTCCAAGGCCAATCTTCATCAGCAAAAGTCTTCATAAAGCAGATAAACAAGAACTGATTCAGCTCAATAGGGAATACATTGACGTTTTCACCTGGAGCTATGAAGATATATCGGGATTAGATCCTCGGATCACTACCCACAAGCTTATTATTCTGCCAAATGCTAGGCCAGTCAAACAACGACAGCTTCTATTTCGACCTGATATGATGGACGCTATAAAAGCTGAAGTCAAGAAGCTCATCACTTATGGCTTTGTCAGAAAAGAACAACATCCGAACTTGGTGGCTAATGTCCTCCCAGTTATGAAGAAAACAGTGAAGGTCCGAGTCTGCATCGACTTTAGAGACCTTAATGAAGCTTGTCCTAAGGATGAGTTCCCTCTTCCGATCACTAATGTCATGATCGACAATACTTGCGTATTCGAGAGGATGTCTTTTATGGACAATTTTTTGGATATAATCAAATTAGGATGAACCCTGAAGATAAAAAAATACATCTTTTTGTACTCCTCTGGGAGTCTACTGCTACACAGTCATGCCATTTGGTCTTAAAAATGCGGGTGCAACCTACCAGCGGTCCATGAGCACTATTTTTCGCAAATATTTATGAAAGACAGTCGAATGCTATGTCGACAATATTGATGTTAAAAGTCATCTAAAGGAAGATCACATCCAAGACTTAAGAACTATCTTTGATCTAATGTGCCAGCATCAACTCAAGATGAATCCCACCAAGTCATTCCTGGGAGTCGCTAGTGGCAAATTTCTCAGATTCTTTATTACCTCTAAGGGTATACAGGTTGACCCCAAGAAAGTCAAAGTCATTCAAGAGATGCGTCCTCCACGCAACCTAAAAGAGCTATGAGGATTCCATGGACAACTTGTGTACATCAGGAGATTCATCTCAAATCTCTCTGGATGCTGTAGATCGTTCACTAAACTAATAAAGAAAGGTGTGTATTTTTTTGGACTGAAGAATGCCAGCAAGCATTTGAAGACATAAAATGGTACTTGATGAACCCTCCAGTCCTAGTGCCTCCAGTCATAGGAATACCCTTCCTGGTGTATGTTCGAGCAATGGATCATTCTCTGGGTACCCTATTAGCCTAGAAGAACAAAGAAGGTCATGAGCAAGCCATCTATTATCTCAGTCACGATGATCAGTGCTGAACATAGATACAGCCCAGTAAAAAAAGAATGTTTAGTCCTGATATTTGCTGTCCAGAAAATATGATATTATATCACGGGCCCGACCATTCATGTCATCTCCAGAGTCGACCCTCTCCGAGTCTTGATGAAGAAGCCCAGTACACTCAATTCCAGACTCGCTACATGGGTTATATTGCTAGCACAGTATTATATAGTCTACGTCCCACAAAAGTCTGTTAAGGGTCAAGCCTTAGCTGACTTCCTGGCTGCTCATCCAATTCCTGAGACTTCTAAACTCTATGATGAAATTTTTGATAAAAGATTGGAATCTAATATGACTTCAGAAGGAATCCTTCATTGGTATCTGTTCTTCGATAGTGCATCCAGAATTGGATCCAAAGGCACAATCATCGCTGGAGTTGGAATCGCTCTGGTATCACTAAAAGGACTGGGCATTCAAAGAGCCTATTTTCTAGACGAGCCATGCTCTAACAATATTTTTGAATATAATGCTCTACTCATCGGTCTCCAATTAGCTAAGAAGTTGGATATCGAATACCTTGAAGTATACGAAGCTTCTAAACTGATCGTCAATCAGGTTAGAGGTACGTATGAAGTTCGGCATCAAGATCTCGTTCTATACCATGAAGCAGCAATCAAACTGGCTACATCATTCAAAGACTTCTTCATTGAACATGTACGTCGAGCTTGCAATATAGAAGTTGATGCACTTGCTAATCTAGCAGCAGTATTGGCGATCCCTTTGAAAAGACAATAGATGATCGTCATCACTAACAGGGAATTATTCTGCATCGAGAATAATTTTCATCTAGAATCCAGTAATTCAGTCAAGATTTGTACTACGAGTGAAGACTGGAGAGCTCATTTCATTGACTTTGCGGTGCATGACATCTTACTTGAAGATCCCAAAGGAGCCACAACAATCCGTCGGCGATCACTCCGATTCTACTACAATCTTACCTCCAAAACACTATACAGGCGATCATTTGATGGTATGCACTTATGATGTCTTGTAGGAGATGAAGCAAAACAGATACTACGTGAAGCCCACGACGGTGTCTGTGGTGCACATCAGCCTTGTTTGCCATTGATTATAAAAGAACAGAACAATTTATATGGGAGGACTGGACTTTTACTTCACAACACAAACTCGCTCGTACAAAGAAAGCCTAGGGACGAAAACCTAGGTACAGCAGTCTAAGTACGATTGTTTAGTTTTGATTCTGGGGAGTGACGGTAGAGGCTCGGAAAAGCGACGGCCGCTCTGCCTTACTCCTTGGACATTCAGATGTAGCCTCGGCTCTGATGAAAAAATGCTCTCTGGATGGAAAGACTCTTCTGTGCGCGTCTTTTTTGTTTCTCTGTGAGTCCAGCCGGTTGGAGAGGATCTCTTTTGCAAGGGAATGACACCTTGCTATATTTTTTTTCTTTGCTTCTCTGGATCCGATCCTTCTGCAAGGGAATAGCACCTTGCTATTTATAGGAGTGGGGTATGATCATTAGGGTTTGCAATGATTCCCTCCTTGAAAAGTCGATGGCCAATCATCTGGACCATTAATCTCGATTGCATTATATCTGCGCATTCTTGATTGCGCTAAATCTGTATGGGCAATTAATGTTGATTACAATGAATCCTCATAATCTGTTATGACAAGCTCGAATCTCCCGCCACGTGTCCCTTTTACTTAGTCACCACAAATCTGATTTGATTTTAGTAATAACAGTGATTGCACTAAATCTGGTTGTCAGGATTTGCGAGCAGCCATAACTCCGAGGAGATAAGGCAGCCACATGTCTCAACTTGTCATGAGGATCGCCACGTGTCTCAACCGTCATGAGCGGGGCGTCTGACAGAGCCGCATGAGTGCGGTCTAAGTGAACCGCATACGGATGACACCCAAGTCCTAGCCGCATGAAGGTAACCGCCGCATAAGGACAGCAGCTTCCTGAAGGAGGCGGCCGCATGAAGGAGGCAGCCGTATGAAGTGGGTAGCCGCATGAAGGAAGCAGCCACATGAAGGAAGCAGCCGCATGAAGTGGGCAGCCGCATGAAGGACGCAACTGTATAAATGATGCAGCCGCATGAAGTAGGAAACCGTATGAAGGACGCAACCGCATGAATGACGCAGCCGCATGAAGTGGGCAGCCGCATGAAGCGAGCAGCCGCATGAAGCGGGCAGCCGCATGAAGCGGGTAGTCGCATGAAAATTGACAGCAGCATAGGGATGGCAGCCGCATGGAGCGAACAGCCGCATAGGGGTGCTTGGGACTTGACGGATCCTGCCAGAAAGATTTTCTTCTTTTTCCAAGAAGCATGCCATCATCATTCCAACTTTTATGTCAGAGCTGTCATTTATTATGTCAGAGCTGTCATTCATTGCGTCAGAGCTGTCATTCATTGCGTCAGAGCTGTCATTTATTATGTCAGAGCTGTCAGCCTAGAGAAATCCTTGGCTGCCATCAAGCACCCCCTTGCGTATATAAATACATGTCAGCCTCCCTTTGCCTCTTTCCATTGCCTCCTACAAACCCTAATTTGTGTTCTTCCCCAAAATTGCCCTCTTTCATCAAATCACCTCCAAATTGGACCAAATCAATTGCAATACACTCTCCTAGTGTAGAGGAGGTATCCATAGGCTAGGTAGCAAGGATTGGGAGCAATTTGACCATAGGAATTGGTGTGGGTTTGTTTCAAGTGCAATTTTATTGAGATTCTAACTCTTAATAGGTAATGACCTCCAAACCTATTTGTTTCCTGATTTCTCACCAAAGATTCATTCATTTAGGGTACTCCTAGCCCTAGGCTAAGTTTGGTTAAAAATCGAATCCATTTGATGCCCATATCATGGGCTTATCACTCCGTATCGGAGAGATCACTCAAGTGTTCGATGAAATGCCCCTTAGGAACTTTTGTTCTGTAAAATTTAAATAAATTACATTTTTGGAAATCTTGTGATGTGAATATTACTTCTGTGGTTGACTGAGTTGATTTTAGTGGTGTTTACTATGTCAAAATGGACACAGGGACACGCACACGCATCACTCCACTGTCATGCTACTGTCGTGTCCGTTCACTTTAGACACGACACGAATTCGAGTGCCACCAGTTGGTAATGGTAGGGGCAATCAATGACATCACACCTAAAGATTTGGGTCTCATATGATTGGGTATTCGATTGAGGGTTTGGCCCACAGATTCTGCTCTGTGTGGTCGGGGGGACACACACACATATTGCATATGTGTTTTGTCACACTTTGACACACCTCTGGACACGATTAGTTGATATTTGGACATCCACATATTGAAACTCATAGATACATTTTAACCTCTACTGGACACTCATTGTTCACATGACCCACACCATCGAACACACATGCCATATTACACACATTCTGATACTCCTTTTGATACTGCATCACACACTTCTTTGGACACATCCTGATTCATAACATGCTTGCTTTCAACTTGACACATCTCACCAGTTGAGACAAGTAGGCACACACATGTTGACACTAGCTCGACACACACACATTCTGATACATGTGAGTATCAGAGCACACTTGTTCTAATACTGCATTTTTCTGATACTTCATATAACACCCTGTGATACACTCCACTCTAGGACACCTTGCCTTGACACAAGATACTTAGATTCACTATAAGTACTTCATTGCCCTGCCATTAGACTCTTGAGTTTTGTTCCTGTATTCCTCTTTTGATGCAATCCCCTGTGGCTACAATCTTCATGCCCAAATCTCAACCGTAGAATTCCAGTGTGATGCATCTGCCTACTATTTTGATTTGTCCTGCATACAAATGGCCATTCATTACCTACCAAATTCAGTGCTCATTTACCTGCAAATAGTTACCTGTATTTGAGTAATAGCTAATTCATGAGATGGGCAACCTTTGGGTTTTATTTCCACTGCATTCACTATATGTCTTTCATTATTTTGATTCAGTCACATCCTCTATGTTCTGGATCTGTCCTATTAGCCTGTGCAATCCAGATAACCCCCTATTGCCCAGTCCATGTGAATGTCATTTTTATATAGTTAAGTGATATGGTGGTGTGGAGATATAGGTATATGTGATATAAGTTTCAGTATATATATATATATATATATATATATATATATATATATATATATATATATATATCCATCGGGGTCAGTTTAGCATCAGCATGCAATTGTTGTTCTAACCACCAGATGGAGACTATTGACCACATCTTTTATCAGGGGAACCTGCCTAGAGGTATCTGGAGGACCCTTAACCAGCGCTTCAGTATTGATCCGAGTGGCGGACGCTTCCACGATCTAGCGGCCGATTGGGGCAGCGCCTCCTACGGGCACCAGATCGTCGCAACGGCCGCCACGTGGGTGATTTGGAAGAATTGCAACAAAGCGAGATACGAAGGTCACATTTTCCCTGTCGACCAGCTCATTCGGGAAGTCTACTGCCAATGCCGCAAACGGAGCACCCTGTGCCCCCACTGCCCGAGCACATTCTAGTCACCTCTCCTTCGCCACCTATGAACGTGTGTGTCATCCCCCCCTTTTCTTCTTTTGCTGGTATACTTGTATATGCGTCCTCTTTTTGTGCCTTGTATACGTTTCAGGCTTCGGCATTTTGAGCCTTGATTAATATATTGTAGGTGTTTCGTTATATATATATATATATATATATATATATATATATATATATATATATATATATATATATATATATATATATATATATATATATATATGAGGTTATGAAGGGTGTGTATGTATGTATGTATATGTATCTATACCTATAACCAGGTAGGCATGTTTTGTGTACAGATAGTAAGAACTATAGGTTGTGCCCTCTATAGTTGGTTTAGGTAATGTATCACTCCATTTATGATGTATCAATCCCTTACACCTTTAATGTTCAGAACAACATGTCCTAGTAGTGCAATCCATATATATATATATATATATATATATATATATATATATATATATATATATATATGTCATGCATATGCCATTCCTTAGAAGAGTTAGCTCAGGTAGTGAGGTTTTGGGCTTGACAGGTCCATATAAGGATTGGTGTCAAGGGTAGGGGAGGTGCTTTATGCAGTAATTGAGAGTGTAGCCTGTGCTAGTAATGATAGATAGATGCTTGGGCATAGCCCAGGCCAAATTGGCCAAAGGCAATGCCTTGGCAGCAGGAGAGTTCCCTACAGCAGCAGGTCTATTTCCTTAGCAGAAGTGGCTTCTAATAGGTCTACTGCACAAGGGTGTGAAGGAAATGTATAGTTATAGCAGCATTATATTTAGAAGACCTTGGTGGTGTTAGTCCGTTAGAGGACCACCTAAGCTAGTGTGAGTGATATGAGGGTGAAGAATTAGATATTGTTTTCACATTTAGATCATCCTTGTTCATGAAGATTTCATTCCTTCATTTCAGAGATTGACCTTAACTAAATAGGTGTTGAGGTAGGTGAGATATGATTAAGGTCATATATATATTTTTTATATATATATATATATATATATATATATATATATATATATATATATATATATATATATATATATATATATATATATATTGTGTGTGATGATATGTTTAATATGTAGGATTGATATAGTAGTTGTGGTATACCATGTAGGAGGTTGTGTAGTGCCATAGAGTATATGTTAAGGTTAGTTGGTTGAGTGTATTTATGAGATATATGTATATATATGATATAGTATTTATGGTTCATAAGGACATATTAGCCTATAGGTTGGTTATGAATATAGTTGTTATATTTGTGATAGATATATATGTATATGTATGGTATAGCCTATTAGGTATCCTAGATATATTAGTCTGTGGTAGATATTAGAGTTGACCAAGATTGACCTATTTGTCCAAGTTTGACCTAGTTTGACTAGAGGGTTGATCAGAGTTGACCAAGAGTTGACTTTGACCTAAATTGACCTAGAATCATGTAGATTGTATTGTATATTTCAATTATTCAATATTGGACTCTTTATAACCTGTATTGCTCTAAATAGGACTCAGTTACACCAGTTTGGACATCTATATATATCAGTTGCTCAGGTTATCAGGCAAGTAAATTCTCTAATCATTTTCATTCATGATAGTATCAATATTTCCTACTTTAGACTACTTTACTTGATGCTGACACGTTGTTATCACGGACCAGTACTCTATGGATCTTGTCATGCGATGTTATCCCCTCCGCGGATACATCGAGTATTTCATGTTCATGTACTTTACCACATGCATCGTGTCCTCCTTGTTTTTGTATTATTCGTGTACAAATCGTTTGCTCTCATGTACTCTCGTGTGTTCATATGTGTTTCTTGTGCAAAACTAACCATCGTGTACGTAACATAACTTGATCGGATCCTTGTGTATTGATCGGGGTGTGGGAGTAGAAGTGGTCATGTGATTAAAACCCCTCTAGTGTAACTCATGTACATGTCTATTATACCTTCACGTATAACGGAGACTCGTATTATACATCGTGTGCAAACCTATGCCAATTACATGATCATCTTGTGCTCTAAAACACCTATATTTATTATAGTTCAAAGTTTTTTACTATATTTCATGATTTAGTTTACTTATCCATCTCTTCTGTATTTCTTGTACTTCTTTAAAGCACATCATGTATTTTATTCTTCTGCTTGTTCTATATTTCCTGCCATGTTTTGGATCTATTTTGGAGATATTTGCTCGTTCTTGTCCTAATTGGACCCGTTGACAAAATATTACAAATAACTTGGAGGACCCTTGGCACTACCTTTTATGGAGCTGGCGTTAGACGACACTTGCGACCTTGACCCACAGGAGGATCTAGTTGCATTGAGGCGACTACAATAGTTCTTAGGCTAGATTGCTAGGCTTTGTCTTTCTTATTTGTGTTGTCTTTGAGTTTTATTATTCATATATTATGTAGTGGTGTTGATAACACTTAGGCTTATTTCATTTCTGGTTGTATCTCACTCTGTGGATTTCATATCTATCTTATTGTACTGTTTATCTACCCATAGTTTTTATGATTCAGTTGTATCTTCTAAGATATCCTCCGTTTGGAGAGTATATTCTGTACAGTTATATTTATATTGTGTTAGTTGTTTGAGACCTAGGACAGCGTTCAACTATCGACACTGCGGCGTAGGCTGGACGTAACCACGGTCTCGTGCCCTTACGCTGGGTGCGGGTCGTAACACGTTTTCAGTGGTAGTCCATGCAGGTCGAGATTTGCATTAGTGTGAAGTCGTAGTAGTGCGAGAATTAGTTGTACTGCTGCGCACCTGAGATAAGAGATAAGGAATAGATTTTAGAATGAGAGGATACTCAATCACAGTTAGAATTTCTTGAGAGATTCCTGGGATGACCCTTGAGAATCTTATTGTAAACTATCTCGAAATTCAATTCCAACAGTTCTTGTTTACCTTTCTTGTTCGTTGATGAATTTGATTCTTGGTATTCAATGTTGATTAAATTTTTCTACCAAGATAAATCGTATGGGCTAGGTCGCCTCAATTATGGAATCTAGAGTCTTCTACAGTCATATTAGCTGGCATGGTGAGGACATAGTCTGGTTTTTGATATATTTCTTGGGTGTGGGAATTTAAGATTTTTGTAGCCCAACTAGCGGGAATGCGAAAATTTTAAATACCATTATTCTAGAGCTATGTACCTTAGTTGCGGACTCTATGGTTTATTGTCACGCCCCAGAACCAGAATACTGGCAAGTAGGGACGGACCAGGCCAGCTACGTATACCAAAGTACTCCAGTCCTCCGAAACAACATATAAGCTGTATAGATGGGGGTCACTGCTACAAATCAACAGTCAATCCTAGGTCACATAATCCTAGATATCTCAGTCCAGACAAGAAGTAAGGTACAAGAATATAAGCATCATGCATATAAGACAGTAAAGCGTCCCAAACTATAATATATAGATGATCATGAAGTTAGTAATACAAAATGAAGAACTAGCAAGACTAAGTAATACATTATCAGCTCTAGCTGAAGTCTAGAAATATAATATCATGTCTAAGCCCGTAGGCCAAATGTCAAGTTCAAAATATGAGCTAAACACGTGCTCGGTGGCTAAATGCCTCAAAAGAATATGTACAGAAAAGAGTGGGTAAGAGAAGGAACACCCACTCAAGTCCCCTGGTGCTCCGGGTAGTCACCTTCGAGAGGAAGGTCCGGAAGATCCACGGGCTCCTTAAATAGATCTGGTCAATGCAAAACCAGTGGGGTCAGAACCCCAATAGCAAGTACCACAAAGAAAGCCAAACTATGAACTAAAACCAGCATAAAATTTATAACATCTCTAAGATAAAGCAGTAAACGAGACCAGAATAGTAAATTGGTACCACAATGTTTACGAAAGAAAACTGGAACATGCAAGAAGGATAGTAAGTGAATATATAAAACAAATTGGACATATGAGCATATGGAGAAGCCGAGCCTGTAGTAGGAAGAATAGCATGTAAGGAATGACAGGAAGCTAAGTACTACAATAAGATAAACTGGAGCAAGACTAGACTAGACAGGAATGGACTCCATCCATCAATCACGGCCAAGCAATGAGTACGGCTTAATATTTTAGCTAATTAGGGTTGCCACAATCCTAATTACTAACACATGCAAGTTTGAGAAATCCAAGTCCAGTTACCTGCCTGCTACTACCTGAATTATCCAAGCCAAAAAAGAAAAGAAGTATAGCAGACACACAGCAGTAAGATACATGTGTCCTAAAGAGGTGCCCCACTCGACGGTATGTTGGAAGAGTGCTCATCATGACAGATAGCTCTAAATCCCATGTATATATAAGACCAAGACCAAAAGGGCAACAGATAACCGGAAAAGTCTCCAATGATCTAGGTAATCAAGCGAGTTGTTTAGTCCTTAACATTTTCTTGTTGGATTCTGGGTGTGGCATTCCGCAGAATCCATCCTAGACATGAGACATGCAAGACTAGACAAGACAAGCAAGATTGTGCACTACAACAAGCCATAAAAAGACATGACAATATCAAGACAAGAGTGCACTACGACGAGCCACCATCAAGGAGCTAGACATATACTAGAATCAAGAGTGCGCCATGACAGGCCACTATCAAGTAAGCAAGAAAGAACATGTATCATGAGTGCGCCATGACGGGCTACTATCTAGTAAGCAAGAAGGCATGGCAACAATTATCATAGCTTGTAAGAAAGAATCTATCAAAAGATATATCATGGCATGTGGAGAAGAATAATTAAAGCTAAGTACATTTCATAGAAAAATAATTGTACATGTGCTAGTGTCAAGTGTATATAGGGTGTACAAGCATTCTCAAACAAAACAAGATCATCTTATTATGTTAAGAAATCATTATAGTCGAAGAAAATATCAAAAACGGACAAAAACGGGCAGAAACGGGCAAAAACGGACTAAAACGGCATAAAACGGCATACCGGCGGTATACGGCGGTATATCGGCCTAAAGAAAGAAAATTTCTGGTACAAAAATTGGCATACCGGCGGTATACACCGGCATACCGACAGTATACCGATTTTTCAAACAGCAACAAAATTCAAATTTTTGCCAAAACTTGTTTCGGCCATAAAAACTTCATTTTAAATCAAAATTCTGATTTTCAAAAGTCAAAATTGCATAGAATTGAATTCCCTACAATATAGGACTATTAGATTTCATAAATTCAAAGATTTCATAGATAAATATCTCAAAATACTCCTAAAAATAGGTTATCGGGACACCGAAACGGATTCCGATTGCCACCAAACTCAAAATTCATTTATACAAGCTAGGTAAGGACCTTATATATGTATATGTGACCAAGATCCATGATGGTAACACTAGTATCACTCTTGATACCAAGTTTTCTACTAAGTCAATATTGGGTTTTAACAAAAAATCAAAACCTTCCTTAAACAAATTTTGGAAACATGCATATATACGAGAATCATAAGGAAAACATATTTAAAAAATGAGTTTAAGGCAATTCTAAACATTTAACACCAAGGAAAAATAAAAATGACAATAAAATACTATTGTTCAAGAATTTAGTAAGATGTACTTGCCTAGGTTAAGCTCCAAGCCTAATCTTCTACACCACCACCAAGAGGGGTACAAAACCATACTCTAGACCTCAAGGCCAAGCTCTTGGAAAGATCCAAGGGAAGAGAAGGGAAAAAAATGAAGAGAGAGTGAAGAGAATGAAAAGAGAGAGGAGAGTGAAAATGAAATGGTATATATAGAAGGGGGAATTAATCTTAGTCGTTGGATCATGATCCATGTCAAAGTCTAGGTCAATCATGGCCACTCAAATAAAACCAATTATCCAGTGGATAATAGGGTGCATCTACACTATTCACGAAAATATCTAAACACTATTCACGAAAATATCTAAATACTATTCATGAAAATATCTGAAACACTATTCATGAAAATATCTGAAATACTATTCATAAAAATATCTGAAATCGAAAATATCTAAAGTATAGAAAATCTGTCCGGGCGGTATGCCGTCGGTATACACCGGTTTGCCGATCAAGGAGAAAACCTATAGTTTTGGGAAAAATTTAAAGCATTTCGGAAACCAAGAAAATACGAAATACACTACAAAATACGTATCCGTATATAAATACCGATACTATGAGATGAGTCTCACATTTATCGTAGCCTTGCTTACTAGTATGGCAAGAATTCTGAGTATCATGATTTTGGACTAACGTATATGATTATCAGATTGTATCTTGAGAAGGTTCTTAAACATATCATCTCTACCTTTCATTTCAGTCTTTTTCAAAAGAAAAAAATTGTTTTTTTGCATCATCAATTAACTTAGGAGTAGAGATAGTTTTAGTTATTTAGTCTAGTTATTTGTAGAACTTCTTTTAGATATAATTCCTTCATAATACAATAAATTGATGACTTGTGATAGGCCTTTATCTTAGAGATGATAGTATAACCCTGGCATTAGAACAGTAACCCTTGTAGCTAATTCTTTGTTGATTATAATTACCAGTTTCCATATAGGATGTTAGTCTGCTCAGGAGGTAGTGACCCCTCCGGTTGATCAGAAGGATAGTAGGATGTATATATTGATGGTTAGAACAGTAATATTATGTAGGTATACTTTAGAAACAACAAAGATATTCGAGGTATTTGTTTTTGGTGAACTTGAATAATTTTAGGTTAATTCTCGAGATATTTTACTTAAGGTTGTGATGCTAAATTTAGGAATTTATAAATAGAGAAGAGAATTTAACTGTAATATGATGATGATACAAAATTGAATAAGTTGTTGGTAAGAGGATGACTAGGAACAGAGTGAACACAAGGATTATGAGTTATAGGAAAATTTAAAGATTTGGTGGAGATTTTAAAATTTAAGAAGGATGATATTGAAGGTGTATGTGAAGAAAATATGAAGGTTGATTTTATAATGGAGAATAAGTTCCTGCATGACATAGTAGTAATAGCTTCAAAAGATTTTGAGGACAATGATTTGAACAAGTTTGAGGATTTCATAAATTTTGATTTAGAAATTTTGGATCCAAGTTAGGACAAGGTGTAGAAATTTAAATTTTGGGATGATTAAGTTGATAGGGGAGAATAAGATCAAATACAAGGAAGAAGAGTTTTAACAAGAGCATGATTCATGAGAAATGCCTTGGGAATTTAGGCCCCGCCTTCAGGAGGGAGTTCCAGCCACATGACCTAGTTGGAGGTAAGTTCTTGACCTAGACCTTAGCATGTCTTTGATGATTTATGCACCCTACCATATTGCTTATATGTTCTGATACCTTATGACTGCTTTTGATCTAGTATGACTAGAATGGCTAGATAAGACCCCAGACTGATATTACCTGCCATGTCCCTGTATGTTATTTTTCCAATTGCATGATTTAGATAAGTTTTCTTAAGACCTTGATTTGTTGGAGGATTGACCTAGAAGGAGTACGACCGACCTAAATTTCAAGAACGAAATTATTTTAAGGAGGGTAGACTTATAACCACCACTTTTCTAAAATAAGGGTAATTTTAAACTTTTGTAAAATTTATCATTAAATAATAGAATTTAAATCATGTTAAAGATTAATGGTGATTTTTAATTAATTTAATACTATTTAATTTAGTGTATTATGACCTTGGCCTTTTCACTAGTGTAACATTAGAGTTACTTAACCTAGAGACTAACCATGACCATGGAGACCTAACCATGTGATTAGATTGACTAACTACCACTTTTTAGGTTAATGGTATTTTGGCCATTTTTTAACTTTTGGTGAAAATAAATTTTGATTAATTAATATTATGCTAATCATTATCTTAAGCCTTAGCCTAGAATTTCCCTAAGCTAGATATTTGCCATGAGCGTAGATGTTAGATTAGAAGTTTCCATCATATGACAAGATTAGTAATATCTAGATATTAAGTTAGGAGTAGGATATTTGTTAAAGTTAGATATTTTACTTTGGGCCTTTGCTTGAGGGCTTAATTTACATTGTAGAGGGCCTTTAATTCCTATTGATCTTAAACCCTAAACCTAGAGAAACCCTAGGCTGCCATTAAGCACCCCATTGCCTATATAAACACATGTTAGCCTCCCTTTGCCTCTTTCCATTTCCTCATACAAACCGTAATTTGTGTTCTTGTCAAATCCCTATTTTTAAAATAGGTATCTGACTGTATTTTTGGATTTTGGGAATTTTAAATTTGGGTATTCTAAATTTTTTTTGTTATTTTCTTGAATGTGGATTATTACCTCATTATTATTGCTATTATTTTTTTTCTTGTTCCTATATCTACCCTACCCCAAAATATCTAAACCTCTCTCTTCCCTCACTCACCCCTCAGCCGACACCCCCTACCTAACCCCCCTCTCTTCACTCAACTCATCTCTTTCCCCTCACCTTTCTCTCTCTTCACTCTCCTCTTTCCCCTTTTTCCAGAGATCGTCCCGGTCCCCCTCCTCTGCGACCGCCTGCGCCACTCCCAATATCCGGTGCAACCCCCTCCTCTCAGTTCTCTCTCCCCCGATATCAGTCTCTCTCCCTCACCCATCCTTTCCCACTCGATCTCCAGCGACCCGTGTAAAACCTCTAAATTTCTACTATTTTTTTTTAAAATTTTGGTACGGATTTAAAATTTTGTATTGAACGTCGGGTAGTCGTATTTTACGTCGCGCACGAAATTTTATTTTTCATAATTGCTCGACGAGTGCGAATATGTGCGAGCGTACATATTTTTAGGAAAAACATTTTTCTTATTTTTTTATATAGTTTCAAAATATATATAATAAGTATTTTAGTTATCGTTCCAAAATTCCAAGTTTGTTATTTTATTTATAAAGCCTTTTATTTACATAGTTATAATAATAAATAAATTTTTTCTAAAAAATGGTATATTAGAAAAGTATATTTATGTAAATATCATTTGGACATACATATATAATTAGTAAATATTTATTGAGTTTAATTGTAAATAATAATGTATTTTTGAAATTATTATATTAGTATTTTTGGAAAATATATTTCAGAATTATTATGGCGATTTAAATCTTGATTTGAATTTATGGATTTTTTAAATAGTTAAATATTTGAAATTTGATTCATCCCATTTGGTTTTTAAACTAAAAATTTAATTTGATTTAAATTGAATATGTATTTAGATTTGGATTTGATTGCTTTTAAATTAAACTACGAATTATCTATTTTGGGTTAAAACAAATCCTAAACTTTATCTAATTGGGAATTCCCACATCCCATAAATAGGCAGGTACTCCTCCAATAATTATTCCATAAATAATTTTATTCTCGTGCGTGCATCGTATCTGTGTCCATCCAAATTTTTATTCCAATCTTGTTTACATTTACATTTATTTTTTTTCGTGTCGGACACATCCCGACACCCTCAAATTCTTAACCCTAGCTACCGATCTACCCCGACTACCACAGACAGACACCACGACCTAGAGCCCGACCCCAGCCAAGTTCTGTCGCCTCCGCCACCAAGACCCGACACCCCGCTTCCATTACAACCACCCATAGCATCCACATCTCTCCCGACCAAACCGCTGCCACCACCTGAACCACCCCGATCACCACAAAGCATTGGCCAAGTCCGACAACCCTCCACTACCAACACCATCTCCCAGCCCCGCGCGGCCACCGCCGCGGCAGCCCGGTCACCACCTACCTATCGACCATCACCATCGGACGAAGTCGGAAACACCACTCCCACACCTGGCGACTCGCCAAACCCCCTCACCGCGCAACAACAACAACAACGACAAAAACCAACACACGCACCACCGCCACCCTGGCCATCGCCGGCCGGCCGGCCGCGCCCAAAAGAAAAGAAGCAAAAACCCTAAAAAAATTGAAACCTCCTTACCTCCGCCTCGCTATTGCCATCCGCCGAAGCAAGTAGTTGCCCTCCGCTCCTCCGCGAGGCCGCCACCGCGCCAACGCAGAGCGCACGCCGCAGACCGAAAGCCCTCGCCGTCGGTGTATGTAGGAGCAGCACCGGCTGACTGATCCGATGGCCAGCCTCCACGAAACCCTCTCCTCCGTGCCTCCCCTTTCTCCTCCTCCCTTTCCCCTCACCGCCGGTGGCCGAGAACCCTCCGCGTCGCCACCGCACACCGTCCTTGGCCTCACGTCTCTGTCGAGCCGGCACAGCACAGCCCTTTCGCCCCTTTTCTTTCGAGTCCCGCCGCCTGGAGCCACCGCGCCCCTCAGCCGGCCGCTTCCTCTCCAACCGCCCCCTTCATTCCCATCTCCTCTGCAGCACCGTCTCCGGCTTGCCGCCGCCACCGGCGACTTCGAGCTTGTAACGCCCAGTCCCAAAATACGTAGGACTAGGCATACGAAAATATGCCAGCCGCATGCATACGAAAAATACACCAATATGTGGAATCCTCGTACGCATACATAATCTGTAAATCACAGGCCAATCACAAATAACTATATCTCATCCACAAAATCACAAGAGAATATAATAGTCCAGATAGTTTCAAATAAAAGAGTCAAAAGATAGATAGCCGGGTGGAAACAAATCCACTACCAAAAAGCTATAAATATAATCTAAGATACTAGAGTTCAACTTCTCAAAATAAATGAAAGATACAAGTAAGGAAAGAATCAGACATCGTCAGAGGGTGAGATATCCTCGATAGAAAACGAATGAGATAACCAAGTTCGTGCTCCTGGGGCAATCCTGACCATCTACACCTGGAGAGATCACCAGGTCTTCCGCGGGACATAACAAGATACAGAAAAACATGCCATATAAACTGGATATAAACTGCACAAAATAATTTGGATCATAACATGGTTCAGCACTTTATCATCGAAGCAGTGAAACACACCTACAACCAAACAAGGACAAGGTGTGGCACACTAGTTCGTGACAAATTACTGTTCCAAACCATAAACGGTATAGTACACAACCATATGGAAAAGTACATACACCTACGGATATCGGATATCTAACCATTCTAAGTGGAATGCATTTTAAGAACAGTTCATGGTCGCATGACTACCAGATCAAGTCAAGAAAATACCAATACAGTACCTCAGTAGCGAGTCATAACAATTTATACTATTCCTCAGTATCGAGCGAGTCTATAGCATATAGTCTACCCATCGTTCCTCAGTAGCGAGCGAGTCTACGATAGATAAGGTGGTAGTCAACTTCCAATCATGTTCTTCCCGCCCAATGCCGACTCATAACTGCGAAGCCTTCTAGCATGCAACTCTATTAGCAGTTATTTCCTAACGCACGTCCTCACGTATCGGTGGCCAACCAACTATGCAAGCACGAGACCTATACGAGACTCGTGATTCGTGTAACACATGTGGGAAGGCCAATGAATGCATCACAACATAGGGTAGTCTTCTTAACTTTAAGTCGATGCATAATAATAAAGTAATAGAAATAAAACTAAACAGTTAATTGCATAAAATATATCAAGACAGAAAATAACAATAAATAAGAAAATAAAACTAAATTAGCATGCTAACTGGCAGTAAATAAGCAGAATATAATGGCAAGGTATCTTGCCTGAGGGTGGTGCAAGATGTAGCAAAATCCGTCAGTCAGAATCGTCCACACGAAAGTCAAAATCCACAAGGAGCTCCGGATGCTGAAACAAACATCACGAACGAGTTTGGAATAAAAGACATGCCTAGGAAACGCCTGTCCAAAAGTCCAATTCTGGAACAGGGCAAAATTGTAATTTCGGGTCAAAACGATGTCCGTCGTTGGACCCGTTTTGCACCGAAATACGTGCCAGAACCTATGGTCTTTAAAGTCGTCAAACTATATGTCTATGGATCCGGTTGGAGGAGATGAACTCAACGGTATGTCCAGTTTTGGATTTCGATGAGCGTGCACAAATTCGCCCGTTAGAGTAGGTCACGGTCCCGCCAAAAAGGGGTTCCAATTCGACCTTCTCAGAATCGAACCAAACTTGGTATACGGGACCAAAAAAATAATACGGTCCTGCTGGCACAAGTTTCGTCTCGATACGACGAACGTACACGGAGTTATGGCCAAGTTTGCAAAAGGTCGATACGCACTGATTTCGCCGTGCACACGTAACGAAATCGAGTTCCGTCAGTTCCCACACGTCAGCAGCACTCGTACGCGCCTTTCGATGCGTATAGTGTGCGACTACGTTGCCCGGTTTGTCAGGGTGCACGTCGTATCGGGAATTATTTTAAAAAAAATTTATAGTTCAAAAACAAGTTTTTCCTAAAACTTTGAAACTGTTTTTAGCACAATTTAATCCTTGAAAATAAAAATGTAAGCTCGGTTTCCTTCTCGTATAGGTTGTCAATAGTCCTGTTTAAACACACTTTCAATATTGTAGATGGATTGGCACGAGTTGGCCTTCCAAAATAGTGTCTGTGCTGTTTTCCTACCGTGTCATGATATTGCGAAACGGTAGTTTTTCAAAGATTTGGGCATCGATTTTCTTGAGAATTCGAAGTATTCATACTAAACTAAATTACATGGATCTAAAGAGGGTTAATTGGTCTTCATGTAGGATTAATTAGATCAAAATTTGACTGCTTATAGGCTGAGAAGCATGGGGCCAAAGTTGAATACCTAAAGTTCGTTACTGCCTAAGAACAGAGGAACACCTCTGTTCGTGGTCCTCTCCGGCGATCACCGGTGATGGCGGCGGCCCCGAGTGTGTGCAGTAGGATCGTGGGATATGGGGGGACTTGGCGAACGTCTCTGGATGGCTTAGAGGGGTACAGGGATGGAGGAGATGAGGAGATGAACCTTTCGGTGGTTACTCATATAGGTATACAGAAATTTCGAATCTGATTTTTAATTCGATTCTGGATCGATTCTAGAGTTGGTTTATGGGTTTAGAACAAGGAGATTTAGGTGAGGATCTACCCAAATTTTTTTTGAAAAGATTTGATCAAATTCCATAATTATTTGATCGAGATTTAAATCTCATTTGCGGCTCTCTTTCAGCGGCTTAAGTTCCCAATCGGGAACACTTGAGCACTGTTCCTACCAGAACAGTGTAATATTTTTTTTGTGTTATTCCAAATGGCTTCCACGCAGTGGAGCCTGTATGGGAACACCAGTTCGGGTGCTGGAAGAAAGTTATTTGAGTTGTGCTGACGTCAGCATGACGTCAGCAGAACTTTTTTTTTTTGGGTTTATGAATAATAATTATGATAACACTTTCTTAATAACAAAAAATTCTTAAAAAATTCTAAAAATCTAAAATAAAATATCAAAATATTATACAATATATTATAAACAAAATTTATGTATTTCACATATAGTAATTATTTACTTATTTAGCATAAAATTTCCAGAATAATCCGTAAACCTAATAATATATATAACAAAATATTTCATAAATATTTGTTAAAAAAGAAATTCTTCATATTACATGGTATGTAAAAATGCATTTAGTATAAAAATTTATATTATTATTATTATTATCGTACAATAAAACAAGACAACAAAATTTAAATTTACAAATTATTCTAAACAGTAAATGAAAAATTATAAAGAAATAGATTGTAAACACTGATTATTTAAAATAATAAAATAAAAATTCCATAAAATTTTAGGATTTTACATCCTACCCAACTTATAAAAATTTTGTCCTCGAAATTAAAATAAACTTAATATCCGAGGACAAGAAGCTACGAACGACGAAATAGTTACGTATACCAAACCATACCAAGGCCATGTGAAAGGATAGAAGGAACATTCTACCATCGAACTCCTAGTTCGACATGACCCTTCTAAGGAATAGGTTGCACGAAGTTCACGGCTCTACCCAACTTATAGAAGTCGGGTAATCGTGGAAAGCACAGTAATAGGACTGCTAAGGAAGACAATTTCTAAAGAAATGTACGCGGGTGTGAAGTACTTACGTTTGTAGTCACGGACTCTAAAGGAAGCCTAGGTATTACATACTTAACATTGCTCCTATGTTGAGCATGTTTCATCAAGGCAACAGGAGAGGTCTTGTTTGAACTTAATCGGAAACAATTTGGTATAGGGGAATTCCATTGATCGAATAACATAGGCTTCGGTAAGTTGTGAGACGCGCCTCCCATGACTTTTGTGTTAAAGTAGCACAAAAGTCCTCTATTGAGTGGCACACTTTGGGCATGTGCGTAGTGGGCTTCGAATAGATCACAAATATATATTGTGTCGAACGAATTGAGTTGAGATTGAATCTCAGATTTAAGTCGGAAGGTTCATCGATATTACGGTAAGGATTATAGTCAGCATTTTTAACTCGAAAGTCGCATCATAAAAATATAGTACAAGAGGACATTTTTGAGTGGGACATGATATACCTAGATGATGGGGAGCTCGTCTAGATCTTGTATATGAAATTTGTTTGAAGAAAAAGTCTTGTGTTGTGCTCCAAATATTAAAGTCACGATAGGGAACACCCAAGGATCAAAATAGAGAGTGGGTTTTCATAAGGCAATGATCTATCCTTCTAACGGTAACCAATTTATCCTAATCAATCGATAACAGAAGTCTAGAGGGCATTCCATCTATAATCTTTAGAAATTCCTCTTACAAAATTAAAACCAGGGCGGGATTTATGATTGATAAAGTTAGTAATATTCCAAGTCGTGGTATCATACGCTGAGTTGATATCAAAGGGTAATAGATAACATGATGCGGTAGATATGAATCAAGGATGAAGTGTTTGCGAATAGATGGAAGAATATTGTGTATGTTATACTTGTGTTCCCATGGGAATTCTCCTAGCACGAAATACTATAATGACACACAAACCGAGGACATGGGCCATTTCACATATACAAGATCTACAAAAAGGTATCTTACTCTAAGGCATGTCTTGGTAATCCTTTTTAACCAATCCCTAATTACTATTCTAAGCAAGTCTGTCTATGCTACGGTTGCTGAGATTACTAAAGGTGTTTGTAGGTAGTACCATGCAGTGCAGTTGGTAACTCTTAATCCCAATATATTTAAGAAGAACGAGATAACTACTCTATGCATGAATATGACACTAATGAAGGTGCACCAATAATGTATTAACTAGAATAATACCTGTGGTATCTGTCAACTCGGGAAGGTTGTCTAGCACTGTCATGGTGAATGCTTGTCCTTGTCTTAGATTATTCATCTCTTCGCTAGCAGGCCTATACTCTGGTGTCTGGCCCTCTAAGGCTGGTCCCTCCTGATATTCTTCTAAGGAAAGTGGTTGTGGTGCACCTGGTCCGACAGTTTTTGGCCCTCGTAACTGCTGCTGTGATGGTGCCGGAGCTAAACTGTGTGTGGCATGTCGTTTGGGACAATCTCGAAGTTTATGCTCATTGGAACCGCAATTGAAGCAATACTTTAGTCGTCGACGACAGTCCTTCTGCTGGTGCACTCTTCTTCCACAAAACTGGTAGGTTATTGTACTTAGAACTTGATAGGGCACGGCTTGCTATTGATATTGTGCAGTAAGTCGTCGTTCAGGGCCTCCTGAACCAAGTTGAACTGGAAAGTCTATCGGGGCATAGTATCTTTGAGTTTGTTGTGCTTCCATGTGAAGGATCTCCTGACTTCTATCTTCTTCTAATACTGTGGCGTGCAAAATTCTGGATTGCATAGTGGTGTGTATTTTAAGCTCGGGCCTTAATCCATTATGAAACCTTTTTGCCTTCTCCTTCTCCGTTGGCATCAATCCTTCGGCAAATCTGCTTAGTCGGCTAAATTCTGCATCATACTCGTCAACCGACTTGTTGTCTTGTTTGAGGTGGAGGAATTGATCATACAATATATTCCGAGCAGCGGTTGGAAAGTACCTCTCGTTGAAGAGTTTGTAGAACTCTTCCCATGACTGATTGGTACCCAAGCGCCTCTCCTCCGCCTTCCACCAATGATGGGCATTGTCCTCGAGTAATAAATCAACTACGGTCATCCAATCTTCTTTAGGTAACTGTGACGCCCTTAACTTCTTCTCGGTGCTAATAAGCCATGAAGAAACTTCTAGTGGGCCTTCGGTACCTTTGAAAGTCTTCGGCTTCATTAGGGTGAAATCTGAAATACTGCCTACGTATGAATGGGTCCCTGGTGGAGGTACTGGTACTTGAACTGGTGGTGGAGATGGGGGTCTATTACGTGGGACCATCACGTCTTATCTCAATAGCTTATTTTGCTGCCACTGAGCCCGCAATAAAGTATAAAGGAACCGATTGGTATCATCTCCATCAATCGGGGGCATAGGCATCTGCTGTCCATCTTGAGGTAGATTCTGATGAAGGGGTGGTGGATCCTGGGGTACAGGGATCTGCTGAACAGGCTGAACTAACTGGGGTTCAGAGGCTTGGGGATGCTGGTGAGTAGGTGGGGTCGTCTGGTCTGGCTGAGACGACATGGTTGAGGTTGCTATAGGATGCTGTGAGTGAATTTGCTTCTCCTGGGCTGCCGAGTTTTCTGGTGTGACGGTAAGTGGTGCACCGCTACCGCTATGAGGATTCATTTTCTGGCACAAGATATAGAATTTTCGTTAGAACAATTTCAAGCTAGATGCAAGTCAAGCAATCAAATGAGAGTTTGAAGAGGAATCAAGGAAGGTATCAAACATGTGGATGAGATTCCTAATTTCTAATCCTATATGTAGGCTCGTATCAGCACAGTTATGTAGCCGATACGATATGCTCTGACCTGTATGGGCCACCACAAAAACATGTAACACCCCAGTCCCAAAATACGTAGGATTAGGCATACGAAAATATGCCAGCTGCATGCATACGAAGAATACTCCAATATGTGGAATCCTCGTACGCATACATAAGCTGTAAATCACAGGCCAATCACAAATAACTATATCTCATCCACAAAATCACAAGAGAATATAATAGTCCAGATAGTTTCAAATAAAAGAGTCAAAAGATAGATAGCCGGGTGGAAACAAATCCACTACCAAATAGCTATAAATATAATCTAAGATACTAGAGTTCAACTTCTCAAAATAAATGAAAGATACAAGTAAGGGAAGAATCAGACATCGTCAGAGGGTGAGATATCCTCGATAGAAAACGAAGGAGCTAAACCGAGTCCGTGCTCCTGGGGCAATCCTGACCATCTACACCTGGAGAGATCACCAGGTCCTCAGCGGGACATAACAAGATACAGAAAAACATGCCATATAAACTGGATATAAACTGCACAAAATAATCCGGATCATAACATGGTTCAGCACTTTATCATCGAAGCAGTGAACCACACCTACAACCAAACAAGGACAAGGTGTGGCACACTAGTTCGTGACAAATTACTGTTCCAAGCCATGAATGGTATAGTACACAACCATATGGAAAAGTACATACACCTACGGATACCGGTCATCTAACTATTCTAAGTGGAATGCATTTTAAGAACAGTTCATGGTCGCATGACTACCGGGTCAAGTCAAGAAAATACCAATGCAGTACCTCAGTAGCGAGTCACAACACCATATACTATTCCTCAGTATCGAGCAATTCTATAGCATATAGTCTACCCATCGTTCATCAGTAGCGAGCGAGTCTATGATAGATAGGGTGGTAGTCAACTTCCAATCATGTTCTTCCCGCCCAATGCCGACTCATAACTGCTAAGCCTTCTAGCATGCAACTCTATTAGCAGTTATTTCCTAACGCACATCCTCACGTATCGGTGGCCAACCAACTACGCAAGCATGAGACCTATATGAGACTCGTGATTCGTGTAACACATGTGGCAAGGCTAATAAATGCATCACAACATAGGGTAGTCTTCTTAACTTTAAGTCGATGCATAATAATAAAGTAATAGAAACAAAACTAAACAATTAATTTCATAAAATATATCAAGACAGAAAATGACAATAAATAAGAAAATAAAACTAAATCAGCATGCTAACTGGCAGTAAATAAGCAGAATATAATGGCAAGGTATCTTGCCTGAGGGTGGTACGAGATGTAGCAAAATCCGTCAGTCAAAATCGTCCACACGAAAGTCAAAATCCACAAGGAGCTCCTGATGCTGAAACAAACATCACGAACGAGTTTGGTATAAAAGGTATGCCTAGGAAACGCCTGTCCAAAAGTCCAATTCTGGAATAGGGTCAAAATCGTAATTTCGGGTCAAAACGATGTCCGTCGTTGGACCCGTTTTGCACCGAAACGAACGCCAGAACCTATGGTCTCTAAATTCGTCAAACTACATGTCTACGAATCCGGTTGGAGGAGATGAACTCAACGGTATGTCCAGTTTTGGATTCCGAAGAGCCGTGCACAAATTCGTCCGTTAGAGTGGGTCACGGGCCCGCCAAAAAGGGTTCCGATTCGACCTTCTCAGAATCGAACCAAACTTGGCATACAGGACCAGAAAAATGATACGGTCCTGCTGGTGCAAGTTTTGTCTCGATACAATGAACGTACACGGAGTTATGGCCAAGTTTGCAAAAGGTCGATACGGGGGTATCTCGACTGATACGCACTGATTTCGTCGTGCACACGTAACGAAATCGAGTTCCGTCAGTTCCCACACGTCGTACGCGCCTTTTGATGCGTATAATGCATGACTACGTCGCCCGGTTTGTCGGGGTGCATGCCGTATCGAGAATTATTTTAAATTTTTTTATAGTTCGAAAACACGTTTTTCCTAAAACTTTGAAACTGTTTTTATCACAATTTAATCCTTGAAAAATAAAAATGTAAGCTCGATTTCCTTCTCGTATAGGTTGTCAATAATCCTGTTTAAACACACTTTCAATATTGTAGATGGATTGGCAAGAGTTGGCCTTCCAAAACAGTGTCTGTGTTGTTTTTCTACCGTGTCATGATATTTCGAAACGGTAGTTTTTCGAAGATTTGGGCAACGATTTTCTTGAGAATTTTAAGACTTCATACTAAACTAAATTACATGGATCTAAAGAGGGTTAATTGGTCTTCCTGTAGGATTAATTAGATCAAAATTTGACTGCTTATAGGCTGAGAAGCATGGGGCCAAAGTTGAATACCTGAAGTTCGTTACTGCCTGAGAACAGGGGAACACCTCTGTTCGTGGTCCTCTCTGGTGATCACCGGTGATGGCGGCGGCCCCGAGTGTGTGCAGTGGGATCGTGGGATGTGGGGGGACTTGGCGAACGTCTCTGGATGGCTTGGAGGGGTGCAGGGATGGAGGAGATGAGGAGATGAACCTTTCGGTGGTTACTCATATAGGTATACGGAAATTTCAAATCTGATTTTTAATTCGATTCTGGATCGATTCTAGAGTTGGTTTATGGGTTTAGATCAAGGAGATTTAGGTGAGGATCTACCCAAATTTTTTTTTGAAAAGATTTGATTAAATTCCATAATTATTTGATCGAGATTTAAATCTCATTAGCGGCTCTCTTTCAGCGGCTTAAGTTCCCAATCGGGAACTCTTGAGCACTGTTCCTACCGGAACAGTGCAATATATATATATATATATATATATATATATATATATATATATATATATATATATATATTGTGTTATTCCTAATGGCTTCCACGCAGTGGAGCCTGTATGGGAACACCAGCTCGGGTGCTGGACGAAAGTTATTTGAGTAGTGCTGACGTCAGCATGACGTCAGCAGAACATTCTTTTTTTGGGGTTTATGAATAATAATTATGATAACACTTTCTTAATAACAAAAAATTCTTAATAAATTCTAAAAATCTAAAATAAAATATCAAAATATTATATTATATATTATAAACAAAATTTATGTATTTCACATATAGTAATTATTTACTTATTTAGCATAAAATTTCCAGAATAATCTGTAAACCTAATAATATATATATAACAAAATATTTCATAAATATTTGTTAAAAAAGAAATTCTTCATATTACATAGTATGTAAAAATGCATTTAGTATAAAAATTTCTATTATTATTATTATTATTATTATCGTACAATAAAGCAAGACAACAAAATTTAAATTTACAAATTATTCTAAACAGTAAATGAAAAATTATAAAGACAGAGATTGTAAACACTGATTACTTAAAATAATAAAATAAAAATTCCATAAAATTTTAGGATTTTACAGAGCTCCCAAAACCCTCCGCCAAGCCGATCCGAGCTCCGCCGCTCCTCCCCTTCTCCTCCGTAGCGCGGCCGCAGCTCCGCCCTCACTCTTCTCCCTTCCGCTCTCTCACGCCGCCACCTAACGCCGTCCATCTCTCCCCTCCATCCCGACGCCGAACCCCCGCCGGTCACCCTCCTCGATTTTCCCCCTCCTCGCGCGCCGCCTTTTTCCCAGCCGCCGCCAGCCTAGCGCCGCTCGCCGAACAACCCCGACCCTTCTCTGCCCGGCGACGACCTCTCTTCCCCTCCGGCCTCTCTCTCCTCCCTCCATCTTCCCTCTTCCCTTTTTTTGTACTGAGTTTTTTTTTCTTCTTTAGCTTTTGCTTTATTGTTTATTATTATTCTATTTATTTTTATGATTAGTTGCTAGTAGGATTAATAATTAATATCTTTATTATTATTATTATTATTATTTCATTACTGTTGTTGTTGTTATTATTATTATTATTTCTATTATTATTTCCATAATTATTATTATTATTATCATTATCATTACTATTATTATTATTATTATTATTATTATTATTATTATTATTATTATTATTATTATTATTATTATTATTATTATTGTTGTTGTTATTATTATTATTATTATTATTACATTATTATTTTTAGTAGCATATAAAACTTGTTATTCACAAATAGTGCTACCAATAGTTTTTTACTATCTATATTATTATTATTGTTATATTTTTACAAAAGAAACGATTGCGCCATATAATAATATTATCATTAGGAAATATTACTAGAGTTGCTACTGTTGTTATTGGGGTTTATTATTTAGAAATATTATTGATCTTTTGCTCTTAATGATATTATATATATCTATATATTAAATAATTTCAAAGATTGTATTCGTGACAAATATATAGTATTGGGCTTGGCCCTACATGTAATTTCAAATCGGGTTTGGATTTTTTATTTATTATATATTTTATGGTATTAAATATGGTTGTAATATTTTCTACAAGCAAGTTATAGCTTTGATATAAAGATAATTTTTTTTATGACTTTCAAGTATTTATCTAAAAACCTACTTTAGCTAATAAGAAAATATTTTCGAGTATTTTAAATAGTTTTCTAAATTCGTATATATATATATATATATTATTTATCTAAAATTTCTCTGATTATCCTTCTGTCCATGACCAGCCCTATTACTCCCGTTTTCTCACCAATTTTGTACTCCCATATGTCTACCCTAACTAAATTGACCCTTCTGGACCCAATAGAACTGTCAGTTTCACCATCCGAGGTCACCTTGTATAGTTGTTGCACCGAAGACGCAAGTTTGTGCCACCGTGATATTCGCAGCACACCAGGCGCTCTACCAGGCAAGACACCTTGCCATTTGCTGTTTATTTATTTTAGCTCATATTTTATGCATTATTTATTTTGTTTATGCAAAATAAACTGTGATACATGGCATAACCTGTTAGAACTTACTGTTCATTTATATTTCCTGCTATGTATTATTTTTCTTACATTAAACCTAGATTTAAGGGACCACCTTGTGTGTTGCATTCATTGGCCTTGACACGTTGTAACACGAAGTTGTGTGTCGCATGTAGGACACGGAAGTGCGTGATTGGCTGGCCACCAGTACATACAAGCCGTACGATAGGAATAACCGCTAATAGAGGTTGCATGCTTAGTTTGACTTAGCGGTTATAGTGGTTACTATTGTGGATACAACAGAGTAGGCATTAGGCGGGGAGAACAATTCCTTAGCGTATGGGCTTCGATGCACTTTTCCTTTTGTAACCCGTGAGCTCCGCCGGAGACGCGGGTCAGCTTACCCAAGATTACTGACGGCCACTGGCGATTCTGCGGAACGTCATGCTCTTATTGATTGGGCCTCTAGTGCCCCAAGGGGGGACTATGCCGATCCTATTCAGGCAGGGCCGATGCGTAGGAAGGATTGTTCTTAACTACATTTCACTTAGAACGGTAGGCTACCTTTATCCGTTAGGTACGAGTACTTTTAGTTTGGGTACTTGTATCTGACCGTGGCTTGGAACAATAACTTGTCGCGGATTAGTTCGTCACATCTTGTCCTTGTTTGGTTGTAGATATGACTTACTACTTCGATGAGAAGGTATTGAACCTTGTTGTTGTCCGGATACCATATTGGATTCATGGCATAGAAAGATACGTCACCGTAAATTAGTTTACCATCTCCTGTCCTTGTTTGGTTAGGGGGATGGTATGCTCGTTCAGTAGGTGCGTATTGGACCATGTTATAATTCAATTGACTTATTTATTTGAGAAATATTTATTCAGTTTATATGGCATGATATTATGTGTCTTGTTACGTCCCTCTGTGGACCTGGTTATCTCTCCAGGTGTGTGCTATTGTCTTTCGCAGGTATTCTAGCTCTAGCCGTGCTCTCTATTTCTTCGAGGATTATTGTACTTGGATCGTCTTCGCTTCGCTCGCCAAATTCATATATTTTCTTATGTATTTTTTCTTTACTTGTTGGTAGTGGATTTGTCTCTGCCCAACATATTGTATCAAGACAATTCATTATCTTTATATGATGTCTTTTATTCATTTATTTTGCGTGGATGAGATTAGTTATGGTTCTACTGCATTTTATAGCTTATGTATTCATACGAGGATTCCATATATTGGGTGTACTTCGTATGAAAATAGCTGGCATGTCTATGTTCCTAGTCCTACGTATTTTGGGACTGGGATGTTACATGATTTTGTGGTGGCCCATGCAGGTCAAGATAAATTGTTTGGTTACTTTACCGTACCAAGCAAGCCTGCGTATAGGATTAGAAGTCTAGGGTCTCATCCACATACTTGACTCTTTCCTAGATTTTATCTACCGTTTGACTCATCGACTGCATCTTGCTTGATTCCTTCTAACAAAATTCTTATCTTTCCTTCGCGCCTGCTAGAGATTGACCCTACTAGTTAGATGTCCCAAACACCCTTAGCTTAATTCTTTAAGTTGGGTAGAATACCCCACACACCCTTGACCATTAAGGGAATACAAATGGTATTATCTATACCATAGAGACTAGAGAAATTTAACCCATTTGGTCAACCAAGCCTTGGTCAATAAACCCGTAGAATGATTGTATAGGAATAAACAAAACTTAGATTCTTATGACTCTTAGACTATTCATATTTGTTTATTTCATCTACCATCGTGCCTATGTTCTACTATCTAGACTAATTAATGATGCTAATATAGCCTAGTATTTGCAAGCTAATTCTTTATCGAGCTTGATAAAGACATATGATATTGAGCGGTCGCTCACTAACGTATTATCTACTCAGAACCGGTGCATAATGGTCTGATCAACCGAGTGCACTTTGGTTCGCTTATATCTATCGTTCTACGTGGATGGGGACATAACTAAACTTGTCCTTAGATCCCATCCACGACTGCCTTGACAATTCTTTTGAAATTATTCGATCGTCTTTGAATCACGTATTCGTATTCGATAATGCCTCCTTCGAACTCTATATTTCTTTCGCCTTCACCTATTTTAGGAGGGCGAAAGCGTCATACTAGAACCCCCTCTAGCCTTCCTATCTCTATGATTTAGATCACGATTTCTTACAACATGATTTTGTTGAAACGTTGTCATTGTTGTTCCCCATCGATACCCTTTTGTGTCTTCTCATCCCCTACTAATTCTTAATTTTGAGGACGAAATTCTTTTAAGTTGGGTAGGATGTTAAACCCCTAAATTTCTACTATTTTTTTATTTAAATTTTGGTACGGATTAAAATTTTGTATTGTACGTCGCGTAGTCGTATTTTACGTCGCGCACGAAATTTTATTTTTCGTAACTGCTCGACGAGTGTGAATATGTGCGAGCGTACATATTTTTAGGAAAAACATTTTTCTAATTTTTTATATAGTTTCAAAATATATATAATAAGTATTTTAGTTATCGTTCCAAAATTCCAAGTTTGTTATTTTATTTATAAAGCCTTTTATTTACATAGTTATAATAATAAATAATTTTTTTCTATAAAATGGTATATTAGAAAAGTATATTTATGTGAATATCATTTGGACATACATATATAATTAGTAAATATTTATTGAGTTTAATTGTAAATAATAATGTATTTTCGAAATTATTATATTAGTATTTTTGGAAAATATATTTCGGAATTATTATGGCGATTTAAATTTTGATTTGAATTTATGGATTTTTTAAATAGTTAAATATTTGAAATTTGATTCATCCCATTTGGTTTTTAAACTAAAAATTTAATTTGATTTAAATTGAATATGTATTTGGATTTGGATTTGATTGCTTTTAAATTAAACTACGAATTATCTATTTTGGGTTTAAACAAATCCTAAACTTTATCTAAATGGAAATTCCCACATCCTATAAATAGGCAGGTACTCCTCCAATAATTATTCCATAAATAATTCTATTCTCGTGCGTGTATCGTGTCTGTGTCCATCCAAATTTTTATTCCAATCTTTTTTACATTTATATTTTTTTTCGTGTCGGACACATCCCGACACCCTCAAATTCCTAACCCTAGCTACCGATCTACCCCGACTACCCCAGACAGACACCATGACCTAGAGCCCGACCCCAGCCAAGTTTCGTCGCCTCCGCAACCAAGACCTGACACCCCCGCTGCCATCACAACCACCCATAGCATCCCCATCTCTCCCGAACAAACCGCAGCCACCACCTGAACCGCCCCGATCACCACAAAGCGTTGGCCAAGTCCGACAACCCTCCACTGCCAACACCATCTCCCAGCACCGTGCGGCCACTGCCGCGGCAGCCCGGCCACCACCTACCTATCCACCTTCACCATCGGACGAAGTCGGAAAAACCACTCCCCCACCTGGCGACTCGCCAAACCCCCTCACCGCGCAACAACAACAACAATGACAAAAACCAAAACACACGCACCACCGCCACCCCGGCCATCGCCGGACGGCCGCGCCCAAAAGAAAACAAGCCAAAACCCTAAAAAATTGAAACCTCCTTACCTCCGCCTCGCTGGCGCCATCCGCCGAACCAAGTAGTTGTCCTCCGCTCTCCGCGAGGCCGCAGCCGCGCCAACGTTGAGCACGCGCCGCTGACCGGAAGCCCTCGCCGCCGTCGCATGTAGGAGCAGCACCGGCTGACCGATCCGATGGCCAGCCTCCACGAAACTCTCTCCTCCGCGCCTCCCCTTTCTCCTCCTCCCTTTCCCCTCGCCGTCGGTGGCCGAGAACCCTCTGCGCCGCCACCGCACACCGTCCTTGGCCTCACGTCTCCGCCGAGCCGGCACCGCACGGCCCGTCGCCCCTTTTCTCCCGAGTCCCGTCGCCTGGAGCCACCGCGCCCCTCAGCCGGCCGCTTCCTCTCCGACCGCCCCCTTCATCCCCATCTCCTCTGCAGTGCCGCCTCCGGCTTGTCGCCGCCGCCGACGACTTCAAGCTCCAAAAACCCTCTGCCAAGCCGATCCGAGCTCCGTCGCTCCTCCCCTTCTCCTCCGTAGCGCGACCGCAGCTCCGCCCTCACTCTTCTCCCTTCCTCTCTCTCACGCCGCCACCTAACGCCGTCCATCTCTTCCCTCCACCCCGGCGTCGAACCCCCGCCGGTCACCCTCCTCGAATTTTCCCTCCTCGCGCGCCGCCTTTTTCCCAGCCGCCTCCGGCCTAGCGCCGCTCGCCAAACATCCCCGACCCTTCTCCGCCCGGTGACGACCTCTCTTCCCCTCCGGCTTCTCTCTCCTCCCTCCATCTTCCCTCTCCCCTTTTTTTGTACTGAGTTTTTTTCTTCTTCTTCAGCTTTTGCTTTATTATTTATTATTATTCTATTTATTTTTATGATTAGTTGGTGGTAGGATTAATAATTAATATCATTATTATTATTATTATTATTATTATTATTATTATTATTATTATTATTATTATTATTATTATTATTATTATTATTTCATTGCTGTTGTTATTATTATTATTTCTATTATTATTTCTATTATTATTTCTAGAATCATTATTATTATTATTATCATTATCATTATCGTTATTATTATTATTATTATTATTATTATTATTGTTATTATTACATTATTATTTTTTGTAGCATATAAAACTTGTTATTGCACAAATAGTGCTACCAATAGTTTTTCACTATCTATATTATTGTTATTGTTATATTTTTACAAAAGAAATGATTGCGCCATACAATAATATTATTATTAGGTAATATTACTAGAGTTGCTACTGTTGTTATTGGGGTTTATTATTTAGAAATATTATTGATCTTTTACTCTTAATGATATTATATATATCTATATATTAAATATTTTCAAAGATTGTATTCGTGATAAATATATAGTATTGGGCTTGGCCCTACATGTAATTTCAAATCGGGTTTGGGTTTTTTATTTATTAAATATTTTATGGTATTAAATATGGTTGTAATATTTTCTACAAACAAGTTATAGCTTTGATATAAAGATAATTTTTTTTATGACTTTCAAGTATTTATCTAAAAACCTATTTTAGCTAATAAGAAAATATTTTCGAGTATTTTAAATAGTTTTTTAAATTCGTATATATATATATATTATTTATCTAAAATTCCTATGATTATCCTTCTGTCCATGACCTGTCACGCCCCGCTCCCGTAGGAGCGATCGTCCTCGCTAAGGCGTGATGCCGCACGAGCCTAGATTGCTCTCGTGCAAGGCAGTTCCATAACGGCCGATTTCATCGGCAGCAACGGGGTCGTCGCACAGAAGTCCCAAGCAGATACATTGAACATTGCAGCGAAATTTTAAAGAAGAACACATGAACACAAGTCATTCAAAAGAAGCTCTTTATTGATAATGAATACAAGATTACATTTGTGGGCGCAAGGCCAAATTACAAGTCTCTCGTGCTCACTTTTCTCTCGTTTACAAAGTCACTCTCTCTCCTCTCTCTCTTGATTACATTGCTTGAGTCAGCGAAAGCTTCGAAAGGCGATGTCCATACATTATGCCCTGTATAAGTCTTCAGATCACGCGGCCGCACGCTTCGACTCGCCAAGGAACTTCATGCCTCGACGCATCCAAGCGATCTCTGCGCCACGAGCTTCTACCTGTGCATGCACATGAAACACTGTGTGGGTGTCAGTACCACTGTACTGGTGGAGTAAGCTTCTTGCCCACCCATACATAACCGACACGTTTCGTTTACTTTGTGCAGCTTGAACCCTTTCGATTGTCTTTCTAGTCTTGCCTTAGGATCAGTTTTAAGACTTGACGTCTAACCAACTCGACGTGCAACGACATGGTCGTGCAACAATACCGACGTGTGTTCCGATCGAGGCAATGCCTCATCGCCTAGGTACTCGGGACGGCAAGGTCGTGCCACATTCTATTCGCAACTTAGACATATTCAAGACAATGCTATGCCGAAGAGCAACTTACGCAAACATGGCCATGCCAGGACCTTTGTTTAAACTCAAACGTCTCTAGACCAATCCTCGTGCCAACGATTCGAGTGCCAAGGACGGCCATGGGACGACTCGTGCAGGTCGTGCCTCTAGACTTTGCTTAAACTTGACCGTGCTTCGAGATTGAGGCCGCGCCTCGCAACATATCAAGACTTATCATGCTGCCGCCTTACGGCCTTCCTGCTAGACCCATTTGCTAACTTAGACAAGACTTGTGGACCATAGTATCACTTTCATGAACATCTTGACGCTATCTATCATGCCAAGCATGGTGCCTATGTTGTAGCCCAGTCTTAGGCCCAGACCTTGTGTTACCGACTAGACCTGCATTCAAGCTCTAGACTCAATCCAAAGGCATACACGCGGTGTGCCGCTATTGCCGACACATCTACATGAGTGGTCACTAGCAATTTCAAGCTATCTTGGATATGGCTCGTGGGATATCCACCTGTACCAACACGGGTAGCTAGCCCGGTGGGGTGGAACTCTCCCATGCGATCATCCAGCATCCTACTTTGAGCCACACTCGCTTCTCCCGGGCCGAATGATCCCAGCGCCCCGGTGATCACTCGAGAAGACTACACCTTGTCGACAAGTTGCCCAATGACCATGCATACTCGATCTATCCAGTCTATCCAGTCCTTTCTTAACATGACCATGCACTCCTTCTTTCTATCAAGACTTAGCGAGACTCCCAAGCTGCGGGACCGATCTCGTGTGCGGGATATATCAAGACTTAGCGAGACTCCTAAGCCAGGGGACCGATCTCGTGTGCGGGACATATCAGGACGTAGCGAGACTCCCAAGTAGCGGGATCGATCTCGGCGACAACCAATCGCGTGGACTTACTTTGTTCATGGCAAGCTTTTCACTAAACCGACCGTAACTCATGCCTTAGACAGGCCTGGTTCTATAGGCGACGCTAACGCTCAAGTCATAGACTTATACGACGAGCCTTGTTCTCAAGGGACTACGCAACTTGACAACCGCAGATAGAGCGGGACAGTGCTAGAAATGGCTTGATAGCCCAGCACAACACTTGTCTAACTTATTCAGGCAACGACTCGACGAGCGAGGGCTACGCCGAGCTCCGCGTCGAGGGAACGTGCTAGGCACGGGGTCGACTTGGACAACCAACTTTTCAGGTGCCTAGACTTAAGCCAACGAGCCGTGCGAGATGACTTAACTTGCGGGACGTGCGAAGGTTATGCCAAGCCTTGCGGGATAGGACCGTTCAATGCTTTATTAAGCATTCATGCGGGCGACGCCTATGACTTAGGCTTATTCGACTGTCGGGACAAAACGACGGGACGGTGTATGCTTTGTTAAGCATTCACGCAGGTGACGCCTATGACTTAGGCTATTTTACGTGTTGGGACAACTTAGCAACTTAAGCCAAATTCCTTCTTCCAAGCCACGGGATCGAAGGATCGAGTGTCATTTGAAAGCACGCTGAGCCGACTTCTATGTTGACCGTGGAACCATCTTCCATGTTCTAAGACATTCCGACCCGACGGGATTATTCCCTTAGCTATGTTGGTGCGTAGCTTTTAGATTAGCCTACCAGTGCAAGTTAAAAACATGCGCGTTATTAAGTGAATGCTAAGATGAAGCAAGTTCACCGAAACTCCCCCACCTGAGCAAGGAATCGCCTCGGACGAGCGAGCCTTCGAGCAGCCGTTGCAAGGCTAAGTTTCCAACGCCGTCGGCGTTTTGATTTCTCCGATTGACTTTGCGGGACGGGGCACTACAACATACACAACTCAGAACAAGTCTCGTCCTCGAGACTTTCCTGAAGGCAAGCCATCCTACCATTTCTATGGCCAAGACTTAATCAAGCCTAGACACGCGACTATAACAGTTGAGCGAGATACGCCTATGCGTTTCTTTGAGTCCGAGCCACGTTCACACTATTATCATTCTTTTCGTTAACATGAGTTCAAGATCTCGACACACTCCCATCTTTCAAGTCTTGCTTGAACTTATTGTATCACTTGGCTGGATCGTGCACGCATTCCAAGTGTCCCCAAAATACATAAATTCAGCCAAGCCGCATGATAAAGAATTTGTCATTCTCACTCGAGTCGCCTCGTGCACATACCCAGGCGTCCCTAAAATATATACATGTCAGCCGAGTCTCGTGAGCAGGGTTTCCTACGTTCGTGATTCATGCTATCCATTCAAACCAATACTCAAGATCAATTCTTCGATTGATAACTCTAGCAACAGGGGCGTTTCGCCTAACCGCTAGGTCAATCTTTGCGAGGCTAAGTCAATGTCAGGATTGGAATCATAGTTCCCCAACAATAATGCCAATACTGACCCCAATCCTAGGGTCAAACTAAAGTCGGTAGTACAGGGTTTTCTACCCAAGCTCGCGTCACTCAGATTTCTAAACATCGAGCACGATCACCTATTCGCATCAATGCATGCGTTGTACATATTCGATTTTATCCAAATCACCAACTCTAACCAATTCGTGCATTCGATCACGAGGTCATCTAGCTCGACAATACGTTGCGCCCCAATCTCACGCGAGTCCGATTATCCACGGTGGTTCATGAATCACCATGTAACGCACCTGCAGAATAATCATTCTCATCGGGGCGTAACTCTTGTTTGAGTTTAGACTAACTCATTTTCGATACGCGGATTGGACCTACACAATCCTCAAGTTCAATCCTTCAAGCACCCAAATTCATTCTCGAGTCACCTCTGCGTCAAACCACAAGTCGAAGCAATCAGATTGCCACACCATCCAAGTTCAATCACTTCCGCTGTATGAATCACCATACCAGCGCTCACGCGGAGTGATCGCCCTAATCGGTGCAACGCATGTGCGAGGCTGGGGTTGCGCTCGCATAAGGCAAGAATGTCGAAGTTGTGGTTATCGACGAAGCAAATCCAACCATTTTCATTTTACATCCAATCCAAGTCCGATAGTCCGACCGTCATTTATTCAACTAGAAAATCCTCGAGCCGAGTTTAATCTTTTCTTTGACACATTTCAATATCCTGAGTATAGCATCCGTCGGGCAATGACATTTGCACGATCGTCATTCGCCGAGTCAGAGTACCCTCGAGTTATCGCATATCGATCTCTGATACGTCTCAATACCATCGACGATATGCGTAACCTGAAGATCTTCCTTTGCAACCAATTCTGAGTCGTGCGTTGATGCTGTCGTCCGAGTTGGATATTCCACCATTCCTCGATATTCAAGATCAAGTTTAGTCGCTCTTCCTCAAGCTCGTTTCAAGATCGTTGTTCAAAACTCAAGTCTCATTTCATTTGCATCAATCTGATATCGTATGCGCGATCCTCTAAGTTTTCTCGATCAAGACCATTCATTTTCATTCATCGTTTCGAATCATTTCGATATCGTTTTCTAACTCGCGTTGCCTATTCGCAAGTTGTCCGAACGAGATGCTCGTTCGGAACATTTAAAGTCACGATCAACTAAACGTGACGCGCTCTAAGGCTTTGCGCGATCGCATCGCCTCGTCGATATACTCGCTGTTACTCGTAATCCTCAATATTTGCTCGAATGATTTCCAAGAAAATCCATACACCATTCGGATTCGAGCCATTCGATCTAGCCTACAATCACGTTCGCGTCATACGCTAAGACATCCTTCGGATTCGTTCGACGAATCCCTAGCGTAATCGATCACGCCGTATCGACGCGCTATGTCGTTCGCACTATTTCCTCGAAATCCAAGTCAATCTTCCGTGTATGCCTAAGCGTTTACTCGATAGTGTTCCTGTCGATAGACACTCTAAGTGTAGCTCGTTCCCGACAGAGCGGTACTTGGTATCGCTCGCAACTCGTATTGCACCAAAAGTCGAGGTGCGCGACGCACGGACTAAGTTATGCCGCATAACCATCCCGGGCGGACTACATTCATGTTTGCACGCTAACTTGCTAGGGTCGACACAGGACTAGTTAGGCACGCACGACATGTTAACTTAGCATGTGTTCTCTATCGAGTCAAGTTTAACATCGTTCGGCACAAAGGCCTACAGGTGCATTCGGCGATAGCCTACCGATGCGTTCGGGTGAACGCTTATACGAGCTTTTGAAAATATTTAGACTTATTGTATGGACATGTCGAGGGACATTCGAGAGAGAGAGCGCACTTCTTTTTCCAATAACGAGCTTTCAAAACAGAGAAATTCGACGTGAAGTCCAAGGACGTAAAGCTGTGCTCTGATACCATTATGTCACGCCCCGCTCCGGTAGGAGCGATCGTCCTCGCTAAGGCGTGATGCCGCACGAGCCTAGATTGCTCTCGTGCAAGACAGTTCCATAACGGCCGATTTCATCGACGGCAACGGGGTCGTCGCACAGAAGTCCCAAGCAGATACATTGAATATTGCAACAGAATTTTAAAGAAGAACACATGAACACAAGTCATTCAAAAGAAGCTTTTTATTGATAAAGAATACAAGATTACATTTGTGGGCGCAAGGCCAAATTACAAGTCTCTCGTGCTCACTTTTCTCTCGTTTACAAAGACACTCTCTCTCCTTTCTCTCTTGATTATATTGCTTGAGTCAGCGGAAGCTTCGGAAGGCGATGTCCATACATTATGCCCTGTATAAGTCTTCAGATCACGCGGCCGCACGCTTCGACTCGCCAAGGAACTCCATGCCTCGACGCATCCAAGCGATCTCTGCGCCACGAGCTTCTACCTGTGCCTGCACATGAAACACTGTATGGGTGTCAGTACCACTGTACTGGTGGAGTGAGCTTCTTGCCCACCCATACATAACCGACACGTTTCGTTTACTTTGTGCAGATTGAACCCTTTCGATTGTCTTTCTAGTCTTGTCTTAGGATCAGTTTTAAGACTTGACGTCTAACCAACTCGACGTGCAACGACGTGGTCGTGCAACAATACCGACGTGTGTTCCGATCGAGGCAATGCCTCATCGCCTAGGTACTCGGGACGGCAAGGTCATGCCACATTCTATTCGAAACTTAGACATATTCAAGACAATGCTATGCCGAAGAGCAACTTACGCAAACTCGACCGTGCCAGGACCTTTGTTTAAACTCAAACGCCTCTAGACCAATCCTCGTGCCAACGATTCGAGTGCCAAGGACGGCCATGGGACGACTCGTGCAGGTCGTGCCTCTAGACTTTGCTTAAACTTGACCGTGCTTCGAGATTGAGGCTGCGCCTCGCAACATATCAAGACTTATCATGCTGCCGCCTTGCGGCCTTCCTGCTAGACCCATTTGCTAACTTAGACAAGACTTGTGGACCATAGTATCACTTTCATGAACATCTTGACGCCATCTATCGTGCCAAGCACGGTGCCTATGCTGCAGCCCAGTCTTAGGCCCAGACCTTGTGTTACCGACTAGACCTGCATTCAAGCTCTAGACTCAATCCAAAGACATACACGCGGTGTGCCGCTAATGCCGACACATCTACATGAGTGGTCACTAGCAATTTCAAGCTATCTTGGACATGGCTCGTGGGATATCCACCTGTACCAACACGGGTAGCTAGCCCGGTGGGGTAGAACTCTCCCATGCGGTCATCCAGCATCCTACTTTGAGCCACACTCGCTTCTCCCGGGCCGAATGATCCCAGCGCCCCGGTGATCACTCGAGAAGACTACACCTTGTCGACAAGTTGCCCAATGACCATGCATACTCGATCTATCCAGTCTATCCAGTCCTTTCTTAACATGACCATGCATTCCTTCTTTCTATCAAGACTTAGCGAGACTCCCAAGCCGCGGGACCGATCTCGTGTGCGGGATATATCAAGACTTAGCGAGACTCCCAAGCCAGGGGACCGATCTCGTGTGCGGGACATATCAGGACGTAGCGAGACTCCCAAGTAGCGAGATCGATCTCGACGACAACCAGTCGCATGGACTTACTTTGTTCGTGGCAAGCTTTTCACTAAACCGACCGTAACTCGTGCCTTAGACAGGCCTAGTTCTACAGGCGACGCTAACGCTCAAGTCATAGACTTATACGACGAGCCTTGTTCTCAAGGGACTACGCAACTTGACAACCGCAGATAGAGCGGGACAGTGCTAGAAATGGCTTGATAGCCCAGCACAACACTTGTCTAACTTATTCAGGCAACGACTCGACGAGCGAGGGCTACGCCGATCTCCGCGTCGAGGGAACGTGCTAGGCACGGGGTCGACTTGGACAACCAACTTTTCAGGTGCCTAGACTTAAGCCAACGAGCCGTGCGAGATGACTTAACTTGCGGGACGTGCGAAGGCTATGCCAAGCCTTGCGGGATAGGACCGTTCAATGCTTTATTAAGCATTCATACGGGCGACGCCTATGACTTAGGTTTATTCGAGTGTCGGAATAAAACGACGGGACGGTGCATGCTTTGTTAAGCATTCACGTAGGTGACGCCTATGACTTAGTCTATTTCACGTGTCGGGACAACTTAGCAACTTAAGCCAACTTCCTTCTCCCAAGCCACGGGATCGAAGGATCGAGTGTCATTTGAAAGCACGCTAAGCCGACTTCTATGTTGACCGTGGGACCATCTTCCATGTTCTAAGACATTCCGACCCGACGGGATTATTCCCTTAGCTATGTTGGTGCGTAGCTTTTAGATTAGCCTACCAGTGCAAGTTGAAAACATGCGCGTTATTAAGTCAAGGCTAAGATGAAGCAAGTTCACCGAAACTCCCCCACCTGAGCGAGGAGTCGCCTCGGACGAGCGAGCCTTCGAGCAGCCGTTGTAAGGCTAAGTTTCCAACGCCGTCGGCGTTTTGATTTCTCCGATTGACTTTGCGGGACGGGGCACTACAACATACACCACTCAGAACAAGTCTCATCCTCGAGACTTTCCTGAAGGCAAGCCATCCTACCATTTCTATGGCCAAGACTTAATCAAGCCTAGACATGCGACTATAACAGTTGAGCGAGATACGCCTATGCGTTTCTTTGAGTCCGAGCTACGCTCATACTATTATCATTCTTTTCGTTAACATGAGTTCAAGATCTCGACACACTCCCATCTTTCAAGTCTTGCTTGAACTTATTGGATCACTTGGCTGGATCGTGCACGTATTCCAAGCGTCCCCAAAATACATGCATTCAGCCAAGCCGCATGATAAAGAATTTGTCATTCTCACTCGAGTCGCCTCGTGCACATATCCAAGCGTCCCTAAAATATATACATGTCAGTCGAGTCTCGTGAGCAGGGTTTCCTACGTTCGTGATTCATGCTATCCATTCAAACCAATACTCAAGATCAATTCTTCGATTGATAACTCTTGCAACAGGGGCGTTTCGCCTAACCGCTAGGCCAATCTTTGTGAGGCTAAGTCAATGTCAGGATTGGAATCATAGTTCCCCAACAATAATGCCAACACTGACCCCAATCCTAGGGTCAAACCAAAGTCGGTAGTACAGGGTTTTCTACCCAAGCTCGCGTCACTCAGATTTCTAAACATCGAGCACGATCACCTATTCGCATCAACGCATGTGTTGCACATATTCGATTTTATCCAAATCACCAACTCTAACCAATTTGTGCATTCGATCACGAGGTCATCTAGCTGGACAATACGTTGTGCACCAATCTCACGCGAGTCCGATTATCCACGGTGGTTCATGAATCACCATGTAACGCACCTGCAGAATAATCATTCTCATCGGGGCATAACTCTTGTTTGAGTTTAGACTAACTCATTTTCGATACGCGGATTGGACCTACACAATCCTCAAGTTCAATCCTTCAAGCACCCAAATTCATTCTCGAGTCACCTCCGCGTCAAACCACAAGTCGAAGCAATCAGATTGCCACGCCATCCAAGTTCAATCACTCCCGCAGTATGAATCACCATACCAGCGCTCACGCGGAGTGATCGCCCTAATCGGCGCGACGCATGTGCGAGGCTGGGGTTGCGCTCGCATAAGGCAAGAATGTCGAAGTTGTGGTTATCGACGAAGCAAATCCAACCATTTTCATTTTTCATCCAATCCAAGTCCGATAGTCCGACCGTCATTTATTCAACTAGAAAATCCTCGAGCCGAGTTTAATCTTTTCTTCGACAAATTTCAATATCCTGAGTATAGCATCCGTCGGACAATGACATTTGCACGATCGTTATTTGCCGAGTCAGAGTACCCTCGAGTTATCGCATATCGATCTCTGTTATGCCTCAATACCATCGACGATATGCGTAACCTGAAGATCTTCCTTTACAACCAATTCCGAGTCGTGCGTTGATGCTGTCGTCCGAGTTGGATATTCCACCATTCCTCGATATTCAAGATCAAGTTTAGTCGTTCTTCCTCAAGCTCGTTTCAAGATCGTTGTTCAAAACTCAAGTCTCATTTCATTTGCATCAATCCGATATCGTATGCGCGATCCTCTAAGTTTTTTCGATCAAGACCATTCATTTTCATTCATCGTTTCGAATCATTTCGATATCGTTTTCTAACTCGCGTTGCCTATTCGCAAGTTGTCCGAACGAGATGCTCATTCGGAACATTCAAAGTCACGATCAACTAAACGTGACGCGTTCTAAGGCTTTGCGCGATCGCATCACCTCGTCGATATACTCGTTGTTACTCGTAATCCTCAATATTTGCTCGATTGATTTCTAAGAAAATCCATACACCACTCGGATTCGAGCCATTCGATCTAGCCTACAATCACGTTCGCGTCATGCGCTAAGACATCCTTCGGATTCGTTCGACGAATCCCTAGCGTAATCGATCACGCCGCATCGACGCGCTAAGTCGTTCGCACTATTTCCTCGAAATCCAAGTCAATCTTCCGTGTACGCCTAAGCGTTTACTCGATAGTGTTCCTATCGATAGACACTCTAAGTGTAGCTCGTTCCCGACCGAGCGGTACTTGATATCGCTCGCAACTCGTATTGCACCAAAAGTCGAGGTGCACGACGCACGGACTAAGTTGTGCCTCTTAACCATCCCGGGCGGACTACATTCACGTTTGCACACTAACTTGCTAGGGTCGACACAGGACTAGTTAGGCACGCACGACATGTTAACTTAGCATGTGTTCTCTATCGCGTCAAGTTTAACATCGTTTGGCACAAAGGCCTACAGGTGCATTCGGCGATAGCCTACCGATGCGTTCGAGTGAACGCTTGTACGAGCTTTTGAAAATATTTAGACTTATTGTATGGACATGCCGAGGGACATTCGAGAGAGAGCGCGCACTTCTTTTTCCAATGACGAGCTTTCAAAACTGAGAAATTCGATATGAAGTCCAAGGACGTAAAGCCGTGCTCTCATACCATTATGTCACGCCCCGCTCCGGTAGGAGCGATCGTCCTCGCTAAGGCGTGATGCCGCACGAGCCTAGATTGCTCTCGTGCAAGGCAGTTCCATTACAGCCGATTTCATCGACGGCAACGGGGTCGTCGCACAGAAGTCCCAAGCAGATACATTGAATATTGCAGCGGAATTTTAAAGAAGAACACATGAACATAAGTCATTCAAAAGAAGCTCTTTATTGATAATGAATACAAGATTACATTTGTGGGCGCAAGGCCAAATTACAAGTCTCTCGTGCTCACTTTTCTCTCGTTTACAAAGTCACTCTCTCTCCTCTCTCTCTTGATTATATTGCTTGAGTCAGCGGAAGCTTCGGAAGGCGATGTCCATACATTATGCCCTGTATAAGTCTTCAGATCACGCGGCCGCACGCTTCGACTTGCCAAGGAACTCCATGCCTCGACGCATCCAAGCGATCTCTGCGCCACGAGCTTCTACCTGTGCCTGCACATGAAAAACTGTGTGGGTGTCAGTACCACTGTACTGGTGGAGTGAGCTTCTTGCCCACCCATACATAACCGACACGTTTCGTTTACTTTGTGCAGCTTGAACCCTTTCGATTGTCTTTCTAGTCTTGCCTTAGGATCAGTTTTAAGACTTGACGTCTAACCAACCCGACGTACAACGACATGGTCGTGCAACAATACCGACGTGTGTTCCGATCGAGGCAATGCCTCATCGCCTAGGTACTCGGGACGGCAAGGTCGTGCCACATTCTATTCGCAACTTAGACATATTCAAGACAATGCTATGCCGAAGAGCAACTTACGCAAACTCGGCCGTGCCAGGACCTTTGTTTAAACTCAAACGCCTCTAGACCAATCCTCGTGCCAACGATTCGAGTGCCAAGGACGGCCATGGGACGACTCGTGCAGGTCGTGCCTCTAGACTTTACTTAAACTTGACCGTGCTTCGAGATTGAGGCCGCACCTCGTAACATATCAAGACTTATCATGCTGCCACCTTGCGGCCTTCCTGCTAGACCCATTTGCTAACTTAGACAAGACTTGTGGACCATAGTATCACTTTCATGAACATCTTGACGCTATCTATCGTGCCAAGCACGGTGCCTATGCTGCAGCCCAGTCTTAGGCCCAGAGCTTGTGTTACCGACTAGACCTGCATTCAAGCTCTAGACTCAATCCAAAGGCATACACGCGGTGTGCCGCTATTGCCGACACATCTACATAAGTGGTCACTAGCAATTTCAAGCTATCTTGGACATGGCTCGTGGGATATCCACCTGTACCAACACGGGTAGCTAGCCCGGTGGGGTGGAACTCTCCCATGCGGTCATCCAGCATCCTACTTTGAGCCACACTCGCTTCTCCCGGGCCGAATGATCCCAGCGCCCCGGTGATCACTCGAGAAGACTACACCTTGTCGACAAGTTGCCCAATGACCATGCATACTCGATCTATCCAGTCTATCCAGTTATTTCTTAACATGACCATGCATTCCTTCTTTCTATCAAGACTTAGCGAGACTCCCAAGCCGCGGGACCGATCTCGTGTGCGGGATATATCAAGACTTAGCGAGACTCCCAAGCCAGGGGATCGATCTCGTGTGCGGGACATATCAGGACGTAGCGAGACTCCCAAGTAGCGGGATCGATCTCGGCGACAACCAGTCGCGTGGACTTACTTTGTTCGTGGCAAGCTTTTCACTAAACCGACCGTAACTCGTGCCTTAGACAGGCCTGGTTCTATAGGCGAAGCTAACGCTCAAGTCATAGACTTATACGACGAGCCTTGTTCTCAAGGGACTACGCAACTTGACAACCGCAGATAGAGCGGGACAGTGCTAGAAATGGCTTGATAGCCCAGTACAACACTTGTCTAACTTATTCAGGCAACGACTCGACGAGTGAGGGCTACGCCGAGCACTGCGTCGAGGGAACGTGCTAGGCACGGGGTCGACTTGGACAACCAACTTTTCAGGTGCCTAGACTTAAGCCAACGAGCCGTGCGAGATGACTTAACTTGCGGGACGTGCGAAGGCTATGCCAAGCCTTGCGGGATAGGACCGTTCAATGCTTTATTAAGCATTCATGCGGGCGACGCCTATGACTTAGGCTTATTCGAGTGTCAGGACAAAACGACGGGACGGTGCATGCTTTGTTAAGCATTCACGCAGGTGACGCCTATGACTTAGGCTATTTCACGTGTCGGGACAAATTAGCAACTTAAGCCAACTTCCTTCTCCCAAGCCACGGGATCGAAGGATCGAGTGTCATTTGAAAGCACGCTGAGCCGACTTCTATGTTGACCGTGGGACCATCATACATGTTCTAAGACATTCCGACCCGACGGTATTATTCCCTTAGCTATGTTGGTGCGTAGCTTTTAGATTAGCCTACCAGTGCAAGTTGAAAACATGCACGTTATTAAGTGAAGGCTAAGATGAAGCAAGTTCACCGAAACTCCCACACCTGAGCGAGGAGTCACCTCGGACGAGCGAGCCTTCGAGCAGCCGTTGCAAGGCTAAGTTTCCAACGCCGTCGGCATTTTGATTTCTCCGATTGACTTTACGGGACGGGGAACTACAACATACACCACTCAGAACAAGTCTCGTCCTCGAGACTTTTCTGAAGGCAAGCCATCCTACCATTTCTATGGCCAAGACTTAATCAAGCCTAGACACGCGACTATAACAGTTGAGCGAGATACGCCTATGCGTTTCTTTGAGTCCGAGCCACGCTCATACTATTATCATTCTTTTCTTTAACATGAGTTCAAGATCTCGACACACTCCCATCTTTCAAGTCTTGCTTGAACTTATTGTATCACTTGGCTGGATCGTGCACGCATTCCAAGCGTCCCCAAAATACATGCATTCAGCCAAGCCGCATGATAAAGAATTTGTCATTCTCACTCGAGTCGCCTCGTGCACATACCCAGGCATCCCTAAAATATATACATGTCAGCCGAGTCTCGTGAGCAGGGTTTCCTACGTTCGTGATTCATGCTATCCATTCAAACCAATACTCAAGATCAATTCTTCGATTGATAACTCTTGCAACAGGGGCGTTTCGCCTAACCGCTAGGCCAATCTTTGCGAGGCTAAGTCAATGTCAGGATTGGAATCATAGTTCCCCAACAATAATGCCAATACTGACCCCAATCCTAGGGTCAAACCAAAGTCGGTAGTACAGGGTTTTCTACCCAAGCTCGCGTCACTCAGATTTCTAAACATCGAGCACGATCACCTATTCGCATCAATGCATGCGTTGCACATATTCGATTTTATCCAAATCACCAACTCTAACGAATTCGTGCATTCGATCATGAGGTCATCTAGCTCGACATACGTTGCGCCGCAATCTCATACGAGTTCGATTATCCACGGTGGTTCATGAATCACCATGTAATGTACCTACAGAATAATCATTCTCATCGGGGCATAACTCTTGCTTGAGTTTAGACTAACTCATTTTCGATACGCGGATTGGACCTACACAATCCTCAAGTTCAATCCTTCAAGCACCCAAATTCATTCTCGAGTCACCTCCGCATCAAACCACAAGTCGAAGCAATCAGATTGCCACGCCATCCAAGTTCAATCACTCCCGCTGTATGAATCACCATACCAGCGCTCACGCGGAGTGATCGCCCTAATCGGCGCGACGCATGTGCGAGGCTGGGGTTGCGCTCGCATAAGGCAAAAATGTCGAAGTTGTGGTTATCGACGAAGCAAATCCAACCATTTTTATTTTTCATCCAATCCAAGTCCGATAGTCCGACCGTCATTTATTCAACTAGAAAATCCTCGAGCCGAGTTTAATCTTTTCTTCGACACATTTCAATATCCTGAGTATAGCATCCGTCGGACAATAACATTTGCACGATCGTCATTCGCCGAGTCAGAGTACCCTCGAGTTATCGCATATCGATCTCTGATACGCCTCAATACCATCGACAATATGCGTAACCTGAAGATCTTCCTTTGCAACCAATTCCGAGTCGTGCGTTGATGCTGTCGTCCGAGTTGGATATTCCACCATTCCTCGATATTCAAGATCAAGTTTAGTCGCTCTTCCTCAAGCTCGTTTCAAGATTGTTGTTCAAAACTCAAGTCTCATTTCATTTGCATCAATCCGATATCGTATGCACGATCCTCTAAGTTTCCTCGATCAAGACCATTCATTTTCATTCATCGTTTCAAATCATTTCGATATCGTTTTCTAACTCGCGTTGCCTATTCGCAAGTTGTCCGAACGAAATGCTCGTTCGGAACATTCAAAGTCACGATCAACTAAACGTGACGCATTCTAAGGCTTTGCGCGATCGCATCACCTCGTCGATATACTCGTTGTTACTCGTAATCCTCAATATTTGCTCGAATGATTTCCAAGAAAATCCATACACCACTCGGATTCGAGCCATTTGATCTAGCCTACCATCACGTTCGCGTGATGCGCTAAGACATCCTTCGGATTCGTTCGACGAATCCCTAGCGTAATCGATCACGCCGCATCGACGCGCTAAGTCGTTCGTACTATTTCCTCAAAATCTAAGTCAATCTTCCGTGTACGCCTAAGCGTTTGCTCGATAGTGTTCCTATCGATAGACACTCTAAGTGTAGCTCGTTCTCGACCGAGCGGTACTTGGTATCGCTCGCAACTCGTATTGCACCAAAAGTCGAGGTGCACGACGCGCGGACTAAGTTGTGCCGCATAACCATCCCGGGCGGACTACATTCACGTTTGCACGCTAACTTGCTAGGGTCGACACAGGACTAGTTAGGCACGCACGACATGTTAACTTAGCATGTGTTCTCTATCGAGTCAAGTTTAACATCGTTCGGCACAAAGGCCTACAGGTGCATTCGGCGATAGCCTACCGATGCGTTCGAGTGAACGCTTGTACGAGCTTTTGAAAATATTTAGACTTATTGTATGGACATGCCGAGGAACATTCGAGAGAGAGCGCACACTTCTTTTTCCAATGACGAGCTTTCAAAACTGAGAAATTCGACGTAAAGTCCAAGGACGTAAAGTCGTGCTCTGATACCATTATGTCACGCCCCGTTCCGGTAGGAGCGATCGTCCTCGCTAAGGCGTGATGCCGTACGAGCCTAGATTGCTCTCGTGCAAGGCAGTTCCATAACGGCCGATTTCATCGGCGGCAACAGGGTCGTCGCACAGAAGTCCCAAGCATATACATTGAATATTACAGCGGAATTTTAAAGAAGAACACATGAACACAAGTCATTCAAAAGAAGCTCTTTATTGATAATGAATACAAGATTACATTTGTGGGCGCAAGGCCAAATTATAAGTCTCTCGTGCTCACTTTTCTCTCGTTTACAAAGTCACTCTCTCTTCTCTCTCTCTTGATTACATTGCTTGAGTCAGCGGAAGCTTCGGAAGGCGATGTCCATACATTATGCCCTGTATAAGTCTTCAGATCATGCGGCCGCACGCTTCGACTCGCCAAGGAACTCCATGCCTCGACGTATCCAAGCGATCTCTGCGCCACGAGCTTCTACCTGTGCCTGCACATGAAACACTGTGTGGGTGTCAGTACCACTGTACTGGTGGAGTGAGCTTCTTGCCCACCCATACATAACCGATACGTTTCATTTACTTTGTGCAGCTTGAACCCTTTCGATTGTCTTTCTAGTCTTGCCTTAGGATCAGTTTTAAGACTTGACGTCTAACCAACTCGACGTGCAACGACATGGTCGTGCAACAATACCGATGTGTGTTCTGATCGACGCAATGCCTCATCGCCTAGGTACTCGGGACGGCAAGGTCGTGCCACATTCTATTCGCAACTTAGATATATTCAAGACAATGCTATGCCGAAGAGCAACTTACGCAAACTCGGCCGTGCCAGGACCTTTGTTTAAACTCAAACGCCTCTAGACCAATCCTCGTGCCAACGATTCGAGTGCCAAGGACGGCCATGGGACGACTCGTGCAGGTCGTGCCTCTAGACTTTGCTTAAACTTGACCGTGCTTCGAGATTGAGGCCGCGCCTCGCAACATATCAAGACTTATCATGCTGCCGCCTTGCGGCCTTCCTGATAGACCTATTTGCTAACTTAGAAAAGACTTGTGGACCATAGTATCACTTTCATGAACATCTTGACGCCATCTATCGTGCCAAGCACGGTGCCTATGCTGCAGCCCAGTCTTAGGCCCAGACCTTGTGTTACCGACTAGACCTGCATTCAAGCTCTAGACTCAATCCAAAGGCATACACGCGGTGTGCCGCTATTGCCGACACATCTACAAGAGTGGTCACTAGCAATTTCAAGCTATCTTGGACATGGCTCGTGGGATATCCACCTGTACCAACACGGGTAGCTAGCCCGGTGGGGTGGAACTCTCCCATACGGTCATTCAGCATCCTACTTTGAGCCACACTCGCTTCTCCCGTGCTGAATGATCCCAGCGCCCCGGTGATCACTCGAGAAGACTACACCTTGTCGACAAGTTGCCCAATGACCATGCATACTCGATCTATCAAGTCTATCCAGTCCTTTCTTAACATGACCATGCATTCCTTCTTTCTATCAAGACTTAGCGAGACTCCTAAGCCGCGGGACCGATCTCGTGTGCGGGATATATCAAGACTTAGCGAGACTCCCAAGCCAGGGGACCGATCTCGTGTGTGGGATATATCAGGACGTAGCGAGACTCCCAAGTAGCAGGATCGATCTCGACGACAACCAGTCGCGTGGACTTACTTCGTTCGTGGCAAGCTTTTCACTAAACCGACCGTAAGTCGTGCCTTAGACAGGCTTGGTTCTATAGGCGACGCTAACGCTCAAGTCATAGACTTATACGACGAGCCTTGTTCTTAAGGGACTACGCAACTTGACAACCGCAGATAGAGCGGGACAGTGCTAGAAATGGTTTGATAGCCCAGCACAACACTTGTCTAACTTATTCAGGCAATGACTCGACGAGCGAGGGCTACGCCGAGCTCCGCGTCGAGGGAACGTGCTAGGCACGGGGTCGACTTGGACAACCAACTTTTCAGGTGCCTAGACTTAAGCCAACGAGCCGTGCGAGATGACTTAACTTACGGGACGTACGAAGGCTATGCCAAGCCTTGCGGGATAGGACCGTTCAATGCTTTATTAAGCATTCATGCGGGCGACGCCTATGACTTAGTCTTATTCGAGTGTCGGGACAAAACGACGGGACGGTGCATGCTTTGTTAAGCATTCACGCAGGTAACGCCTATGACTTAGGCTATTTTACGTGTCGGGACAACTTAGCAACTTAAGCCAACTTCCTTCTCCCAAGCCACGGGATCGAAGGATCGAGTGTCATTTGAAAGCACGCTGAGCCGACTTCTATGTTGACCATGGGACCATCTTCCATGTTCTAAGACATTCTGACCCGACGGGATTATTTCCTTAGCTATGTTGGTGCGTAGCTTTTAGATTAGCCTACCAGTGCAAGTTGAAAACATGTGCGTTATTAAGTGAAGGCTAAGATGAAGCAAGTTCACCGAAACTCCCCCACCTGAGCGAGGAGTCGCCTCGGACGAGCGAGCCTTCGAGCAGCCGTTGCAAGGCTAAGTTTCCAACGCCGTCGGCGTTTTGATTTCTCCGATTGACTTTGCGGGACGGGGCACTACATGACCAGCCCTATTACTCCTGTTTTCTCACCAATTTTGTACTCCCATATGTCTACCTTAACTAAATTGACCCTTCTGGACCCAATGGAACTGTCAGTGTCACCATCCGAAGTCACCTTGTATAGTTGTTGTACCGAAGTCGCAAGTTTGTGCCACCGTGATATTCGCAGCACACCAGGCGCTCGACCAGGCAAGACACCTTACCATTTTCTGTTTATTTATTTTAGCTCATATTTCATATATTATTTATTTTTTTATGCAAAATAAACTGTGATACATGGCATAACATATTAGAACTTATTGTTCATTTATATTTCTTGCTATGTATTATTATTCTCATATTAAACCTAGATTTAAGGGACCACCTTGTGTGTTGCATTCATTGGCCTTGACACGTTGTAACAGGAAGTTGTGTGTCGCATGTAGGACATAAAAGTGCGTGATTGGCTGGCCACCAGTACGTACAAGCCGTACGATAGGAATAACCGCTAATAAAGGTTGCATGCTTTGTTTGACTTAGCGGTTATAGAAGTTATTGTTGTGGATACAACAGAGTAGGCATTGGGCGGGAAGAACAATTCTTTAGCGTATGGGCTTCGATGCACTTTCCCTTTTGTAACCCGTGAGCTCCGCCGGAGACGCGAGTCAGCTTACCTAAGATTACTGACGGCCACTGGCGATTCTGCGGAACGTCATGCTCTTATTGATTGGGCCTCTAGTGCCCCAAGGGGGGACTATGCCGATCCTATTCAGCCAGGGCCCATGTGTAGGAAGGATTGTTCTTAACTACATTTCACTTAAAACGGTAGGCTACCTTTATCCGTTAGGTACGAGTACTTTTGGTTTGGGTACTTGTATCTGACCGTGGCTTGGAATAATAACTTGTCGCAGATTATTTCGTCACATCTTGTCTTTGTTTGGTTGTAGGTGTGACTTACTACTTCGATGAGAAGGTATTGAACCTTGTTGGAGTCCGGATACCATATTGGATTCATGGCATGGAAAGATACGTCACCGTGATTTAGTTTACCAACTTCTGTCCTTGTTTGGTTGGGAGGATGGTACGCTCGTTCAGTAGGTGCGTATTGGACCATGTTATAATTCAATTGACTTATTTATTTGAGCAATATTTATTCAGTTTATATGGCATGATATTATGTGTCTTGTTACGTCCCTCTGAGGACCTGGTTATCTCTCTAGGTGTGTGTTATTGTCTTTCGCAGGTATTTTAGCTCTAGTCGTGAACCTCTCTATTTCTTCGAGGATGATTGCACTTGGATCGTCTTCGCTTCGCTCGCCAAATTCATATCTTTTCTTATGTATTTTTCCTTTACTTGTTGGTAGTGGATTTGTCTCTACCCAACATATTGTATCAAGACAATTCATTATCTTTATATGATGTCTTTTATTCATTTATTTTGTGTGGATGAGATTAGTTATGGTTCTACTGCATTTTACAGCTTATGTATTCATACGAGGATTCCATATATTGGGTGTACTTCGTATGAAAATAGCTGGCATGTCTATGTTCCTAGTCCTACGTATTTTGGGACTGGGGCGTTACAACCCGTACCCCCATGGCCTCCGCCCCCTTCTCATTTCTCCTCTCGCCGTGGCACGGACAACCGCCGTGAGCCGCCGCCCATCTGGCTGTCGTCACCGTCGTCTCCTCACGACTTGGCCGCGTCGGCGACGATCTCCCCCGCTCCCTTCGCCAAGCGCAGTGCCACTGCTGCCGCCCTTCCTCTGTCGCAGAGTGGCCCTGACCTGGCCGAACTCCCGACGAGCTCCCCTCTCCCTGTCTTCTCCGTCGGTGGCGACCAGCCCCGCTTGGTCGAGCATCCACAGTGAGCTCCTCTACCTCCTCCTTCTTTTCTCGGTGACCATCGCCTCGGGAGTAGTGCCACCTCGGGCAGCGGGACACCCTTTGGCCCCGTACTGCTCTGGCAGTGAGCCCCCTCGGCATGCATGCCCCTCGGGCAGTGTACCCTCGTTCCCTGTGCACTTCGGGATGCATGCACCTTGGTGTACGTGTCAGTTTCGATCTTTATGCTGTCTTGGGCAACGTGCTATCTAGGTTTGCACGTTGTCTCGATTCCTGTGTCTCGGCCTTTGTGCTATCTCGATTTTTGTATCACTTCGATTTGTGTGCTTGTATTGATTTAGCCACCGCCTCGATTTGTGTGCCCCCTTGGACTCCGTACCGCCTCGATTTGCGTGCATAAGTTGACTTGTATGCCGCATCGGTTTACATGCCACCTTGGACTTTGTGTCATCTTAATTTGCTTGTACGCTCTGATTTGCGTGCCATATTGGTCTTTGTGCCATCTCGATTCGCGTGTACGTCTCGATTTGTGTGTTTCATGATTCGTGAGCCATTTTGATATTCATGATCCCTCGGTCTACTTATACATCTTAATTTACGTGCCTATCCTATTTATGTTTGCCTCGATATTCGTACCATCTTGATTTGCGTGTCGCATTGATTTGCACGCTATCGTGATATTCGTAATTTCCTCGATCTACGTACATATCTCAATTTACGTGCACGTTGTCTTCTGTTCATCTCGATCTTCGAGTCATCTCGATTCTCGTACACGTCTCGATATATGTACACGTCTCGGTTTGCGTGTCTATATCGATTCGTGTGCCTCGGTTTTTGTGCCAGATCTATGTACTACTTGTAGGACCTGCATGGTATAGCCTCGTGCTATTCTTCATGATTTCGTTATTATTTTATTATTATTTAATTCTAATGATTGTTATTGTGTGTTCTGAGGATCTCGATGGACGTGCTACCCTGGGTCCCGATCGTCGAAGACTTGCTTACCTACCCGAGCCCTCTAGGCAAGTACCCCTTGCTCATCGACGGCTCTTGCCTTCTCTTCTGGATTTATTGTATTTAATTAATTATAATTGTAAATGTATAACTATGATTAGTGTAGCTTAGCAGTGGAACTGCCATGATAACCTATGATAGCTTAGTTCGATATCGGTTTACGACCGTATCGGATAACTCGGACGGGTCATCCACACCTCCGAGGACACGAGCACGACTCACATGTATGTATTGTCCCTATATGCCCCATGTCCGACTCGCGGTCGGGTAACGGCTTGGCTAACTGTTTCTATGAACTTGCTTGTGGCTTGGATATAACTGTAGGTCTTGGTGCGCCCTGCGTGGCAATTCTTGTTGCATGTGTTGGCTTGGCGCCCAGTACGCATCGTAGTGCTGCTGGAGGCCAAGACTTAGTGTTCTCGGCTATGGTTTGGTTTCCAGTATGTATGGTAGCACTGCTGGAAGCTGAGACATAGTATTCTCAGCCTACGATTCTGCGGCGGGTTGCGCCGAGTGGATTTTAGCCCCAATTTGCTGGGTGCTCCCGTCCATAATACAAAGGAGACTCTGCCAAATTTTTCCAGAATTCCCGGTCGAAAATTTGGTTCGAAGAATTAGGCAGGACCATTCCTTTGGTTTGCTAATCTAGACTCGTACTTACTTGTTTTGGATATAGTGGTCTGATTCCAGTACTTTCTAGGTAGACTCTTGACTAGATTAGACGCCTAGTTCTTGACCTGTCTTGTCCGTCGGATAGCGTAAGGAGTGCCGTTCCACCCGGGAGACGGTCTGCAACCCTGGTCCTTGTTTGGTTTAAGGGTTGTGGATCTTCTCTAAAGCGGTTCACGCAATCCTTGCCATTTTTTCGGCGGCATTTAATTAATATATTCTTGTCCCATGACCCTTCATTCATAGGAGTTATCCTAGTCTAGCCAGCTAGGACTGATAGTTGTCATAAGTATCAGGATTTGTGATTTTTGGATATATTTGAGGGTTGACTATTATGGAGAGTATGATCTCGAGAATATTGATTGATAGGCTCACGTGGACTCTTGGATAGTATTGATATTCCTTTTGAGGATGTTCTAATTCGATCGGATATGACTGTAGATTCTTGGATTTTGATAATCGCGAATACTTTGCGGAACGAGGAGAATATCGAGGGTATTATTATATGAATTTTACTCGACTTCCCAAGCGTCCAAAACCTGGTTTGTTTGCTATATCTTGGTAGTAGTGAGACTTATTTGCTGATAGCTTGTGATCATCGATTAAGAGGATTCTTGTGAGCCATAGGGCCTAGCATTGTTTTTGGTGATGAGCTTGGTATTTGGTGATTATCTTTCTTGACGTGATATTCACTCCATCGTGGATAGGAGACTCTTGCTAGAATGATCTGGTGGATGGACCGACTTGATGATTGGAGCTGTAGGCTCCCATATATGTTTGAGATGTTATTGTGGTAGAGATTCTGATCTTGTACTTGACCTGATATCCATGCCACAATGTGGGAAGATGATTTCATGTGACTGACAGATTTGTCCTTATTCCTGACATGACTACTTGTATCCGTGCTATAAGTCTAGCTTACCCGTTAAGGTACTAGCCCTGATTTTGTATTGTAGTACTCCTTGTCTACTGGCACTTTGAGGTGCTACTTCCATGATTATATGGCATTGCGATGCCATCTTGATATTCTAGCGATATTATATAATTACCTGCACGTGTATCTGGTAGTTGGCGTATAGTCTTAGCGTGGTCAGGATTGCTTGTCTGCTTGCTGCATAACACTAAGGATGGATCACAACTGGGACTATAGGTGCCGAGGTTGATTCTTACTTAGCATTCTTGTACTGAGGTACGACATCTAGGAGGATGATCATGTGACCACGGCATGTGATTCCGGATAAATGTATGGTTAATCTAGGCAACTTAAACTGGTAGAAGCATTAGGAGAGAACGGAATCTCGAGATCGTACAGTACTAGCCGCTTTCCAGACATCTAGTCATGGAGTGCAGGGTGGCTGTCACGACCCGCACCCTAGAGTAAGGGCATGAGAAGTGGGTACGTCCAGCCTACGCTGCAGTATCGACGATAGAACGTTGTCCTAGGTCAATCATCTAACAATATAAGCTACTTGTACAGTATATACACTCCGAATGGAGGTAACATAGCCAAAAAAAAGTCTCAATCACATCTAAGGTAGAATACGATAAGATAGATATATATGAAATAAATCCACAAGGAGATACAACAGATAGAAGGAGATACAATAGATAGAAGTCTAAGTATATAAGATATCACAATCCAGAAAATATATCAAATCTCAAATACAGTAATCCAGAGTAAAAATAAGTACAATTGAAAATTACTAATCTAAACTAATGGAGTGTCATCCACTGCTAATGGAGCCTGCTGGAGATCCAAGTCACAGCAATCCTCTAGGGTAGTCCCGTGGTAAGTGGTACAAGGTTCCTCATCGTCCTCTGTAAAATTTTCAACAGGTCCAGTCAGGACAGGAGCGAGCACAATACATCTCATGCAAATCATAAAAGGTTAGAAAATATAAACATGCTAGAGAGTAAGATACATGAAACTGAAAGAACAACATGATATAAAAGAGAGAGAGACTGTAAGTAAATATCTACAATATAATAGAGAACTAATCAGAGAACAGTGATTCAGAGTACAAGATAAACATGTGAACAGCTAGAGGGTGATTCATGACTATACTAAAGAGGTGATTCATGACTATACTACTTTAGAATTATTCACATGTTCAGTTCTACTCCCCCATCCCCAATCAATACACAATGATCCAGTCAAGATACGTTAAAATTCATGACTACACTACTGACCCATAAAGGGTGATTCAAGAGTGATTCATGAATAGATTCGTGAAGGCTCTGTGATTCATGAGAGTACAGGAACCACAAGTTGATACATGAAGATTCATGATAATAAAAGAATAAGATACATGATGTAAGTGAAACACACGAGACATGAGTATCTGATGCTCCCGAGGGGGATAACATCTCATGAAGGGATCCATATAGTAATAATCCGTGTTACCAACGTGTCAACATCAAGTAAAGTAATCTAAAGCAGGAATATAATCCTAAATAAGATATGAAATGATCAGAGAATGTACTCGCCTGATATCTTTATGTCTGAAGAGAATATACTGTCTGAGGAGTGGTGTCTGTCTCCTATAGAATAGTACAAGTTACTACATGTCTAAAATAGTAAAATAGACTGCTACAATGCATTCTACATGATGTTCGGGTCAATCTAGGCTAAAGTCAACCCTAGTCAACTACACTAGTCAAACTAGGTCAACTAGGTCAAGTTCTAGCCCAAACAATTCTAACAAGTCTCACTATGCCTAACCAAGCCTAGGCTAGCACTCACACAATCACAAGGCAATGTGAACCACAATAATGTATAATATAAAATAGATACAATATATAAATACATACCTTCATACATACATGCATATCCACATTACATACATATTTATATATATAGGCATATGTTACATAGTTACATAGATATATACATTCATGCACATTTACATACATATTTTTATACATTATATATGTTAACATTCATTACAATGCATTATATTTTACTTATACCTTTGATTCATTCATTCATTCATATATGACATTCATTCATGCATTTATACATTCATTCATTCATGTTATCACTATATACATACTTACATGCATCTATACATTATATACATTGTATACAACATGTAAAAATAGAAGAGAAAAAAAAGGGAAAAAATCGAAATAGAAAGGGAAGGGAAGGAAAAATGTAAGAAAAAGGAAAAACAGTGGACATATACATGCTTGCATCATATATTCTACATTACCATACATGCTATCATTATATATTGCATTACATTTTGTATACATTATGCATTCATATCTATCATTACATGTATACCTTGCATTCATATCTAGCATTCTTTATATACTTTCATGCATACATTGTATATCATTCTTTCATTCATGCATTTATGCATTGCTTACATACATTACATCGATTGCATTCCTACATGCTTGCATTCATATATATATATATATATATATATATATATATATATATATATATATATATATATATATATATATATATATAATTTCATTCATCTAACATATCATGCATTACATACTCTACATTCATTTAATATCCATACTACATAGGCTCATAGGTTACAAAAAATGCCTATGTCGTATAGTCACTCTTTTACTTAAAACCAATACTGTATCAATTGGGCCTTTACTAAATTCTAGGATTAAATTATGTCGTAGTCCTTCGTGTTAGCTTTTCGAAAATTCAAACGGATCGCATTTTCATGTCCGAAAGCTCCCGGAATCGCGAAAACATCGAAACGTGTTTGTCTTTCGGACAGCTGATACTTAAATAATTTTATAAAAAGTTCCAAAACGATTTTGGCTTATAAAAATATATATTTGGAAAGCTAACTTCGATACGGTTCTTTTAAAAAAATGAGATTAAATAGAGTTCTAAGCTAAAAGTTATGACATTTCTAAGTTGCTTTGGTTAATAAAAACGTGGATGAATATTATGACGAATTTGAGTTATTTTGGACAAAAGAAACACATGTAGGCCAAGATACTTGGATACCAACATAGGTATCCAAATGAAACTTATTCTAACCATCCTAATTAAGATCAATACACTCTCTAACCATTCTAAAACTGAATTTAAATATCTATTTAAACTATTATCATACATACATACATATGGGTATCCTAATTTGGGATCTATCAAGTAGGACACAAGACACATATCTAAAATCCTCAAGAGAGCTCCAAATGGCCTCAGATTTGAATCTAAAGGGGACACATGCATGAGGATGGATCCTACGGATTCAAAACTAATTTATATGCAAAGGAAATCGATTTAGAGGATGGGTTTTACCTATTGGGAGTGGAATCCCAATAAAATCCTTTAGGACACGGCTCCGATACGAAGATCCCTCAAAGTGGACACTCCTCCTTGTACTTCTCTTCCAATCCTTGGTAGCACCCTTCCCTTGGATAATGGGAATGATTGAGGGAAGATTTGGTGAAGGAATGATTTGATTTGGAAATCAAATCAAAGGGAAGGCTCTCTAAAATTAGGAAAGAACAAAAGGAAAATAAAAGAGACAAGATTGTAATGAATGAAATGAATCATTCTCCCCTAAAGGTGGCTGCCATAAAGAGTCCATTAGGGATAATGAAAAATGTCCTAATTGCCCCTCTCTAGTCTCATATGGTTAAGTCTATACTAGGTTCAAGTTTGGGGTCAAAAGGATCTAGTTTTGAGTCTTTAACTTAACCATTCTAACATGATAAAAATTAGTCTAACTAACTAACTTAAATGTTAGGATTTGTGGGACATGCTTAACTTAATATTGGGTCCCATCTAGAGTTTAAGCTACCCGGGTCACAATATAAGTCGGAACGAGACGAAACTCAAATTCGACTAAACAAATCCAATAAAAACAATATTAAAAATATAAAATTTTCCTAAAATATTAAAATATAAAAAATGACCAAAATCATCATACATCAATTTAAATATTATTAAAATAATCTAAAATTCACCAATTAATTAAAATCCTAAATAATTCAAAAGTCAAAAAATGACCAAAATACCCTCAGCCTAAAAAGTTGTAAATAGTCATTCTAATCACATGGTTAGGTCTCCATGGTCGTGGTTAGTCTCTAGGCTCATCAGTTCTAGGGTTCACTAGCTAACACATCAAAATTATAATTTACCAATTTTAAATAGTATTAAATTAATTAAAAATTCCCATAAATCATAAATCATATTATTAAATAATAAACCTTTACAAAAGTTCAAAATTACCCTGATGCTAAAATGTTGTAGTTACAAATCTACCCTCCTTAAAAATATTTCGTCCTAGAAATTAAAAGACGAAACTAAACTGATGAGAAGGATAGACAATCATACCTCAAGGTCCAAAAAGATATGGGTATCGCTCACGCATCTCATCCTCCCGCTCCCAGGTAGACCCTCCTGGAGAATGATGCCTCCATGCGACGCGAACCAAGGGTATCACCTAATTTCTCAGTACCTTCTCTCGGCAATCCAGAATCTCCACTGGCTGCTCTGGATAATTGAGAGTAGGTTCCACCTCAATCTTCGAATGGTCAAGTACATGGCTAGGGTCAGCCACATACCGTCTCAACTGTGATACGTGGAATATGTTGTGGATACCCACTAGTATAGGTGGCAAGTCTAGCCTGTATGTCACGTCACCGACTCTTCCGTTGATCACGAAGGGTCCGATGAAGCGCGGGCAAAGCTTTCCACCTCCACCAAAACGTATGGTACCACGAGTCAAAGATATCCTCAGAAAAATTATGTTTTCGACCTAAACACAAACAAGGTCTCAAGTTACTAAATAATCAAACATGATCAAACAACACAACAATAACCTACTTCTAATCCTATCTCCAGTCAAACATAGTCAATGGTCAACTATCGGTCAATAACTAGTCAATTTCTTAGGGTTTTACCTATGCTACCTATCTAGGTATTGGCAACTAGAAATGAGCAAAAGGAAAAACTATATAATAGACTAACTCTTAACTTCCCAATCCTATCAAGTCACCCATAAATAAATACCCATAATCTAAGCACACAAATTTCAAATACCACATATACATAAGCTCAAGAACAACAACCCATTACATATATCCTAAGTATATCATCTATATATATACATATATATATATATATATATATATATATATATATATATATATATATATAACTGACCATCAAAGGGTTAAAGCAGACTAAACTCAAAAGGAACTGAACAATTGCTTAGAAATTAGGCTAAGGATGAATGGTCTGAAACATCAATGTAGGCAAAAGGAATGATGCTAAGGAGACTGAATTTATATGACAAAAAGGACAGGACATTAGGGTCCAACTTGTAAGGTTGAAGTGAAAGAAAACCTACATGGTGACTGAAACATGCCTTAGATCAAACCTGGGCCTCTCCTCTCTATCTGGACTGAACACCTACTAAACTATATGTAGGATAGTGGTCTAAAAGAAATAAACCAAACTGGTGTGCAGGAAATGCAATAGGCAGTATACTGCAAATGAGTACAGGCCACATACCAAATCAATATACAATACATATATACAAGCTATATATATTTAACTCTCATCACCTCAACTCTACTCAAAGTCTAACAACTCACACTCCCTAACACATGTCTATCACTCCAAGGAAGGGGTCAGATACTGTAGGGTGTGTTGGGACAGAACAGTGGTGTAACATGGCTGCATATGAAGATGCAGAACAATCACATATAGGACAATGATATGTAGGACACATACATATAGAAAATTGAACTAATGCTCAGGTAGAGGCTCTTGGAAGACTGAACCAACAATGAAAGAAAGGGTTTGGACATGTATCTGGACAGATGGGCTAAATAGGTATCATCTGTATCTAAGAATGTAAGAGGGACAGAACAAATGATCAAGGAAGAACTCTTATTAATAACCCACATTATATCCCCAATGTATGCAACTGTCCTAAATGGACTGAACAACCATGCCCAAAGGTTCTGTAGGGCAGGTGCTGCAGGTTATAATGAAGGGTATTGCAAGGCTATCAAGTAAGGTAAAATGTTAAGAGATACAATATGTTACCATGTCCAGAAGGTAAGGATGAGTGCAGACCTCTATTATGCATGATACTAACTCTCCAGATATGCAGAATATGATAAGGGGTCGATGGTTATATTGGTGAGTCAATAATTGGGGTCTGAATAATGGTCCAGTGAAATCTATGATGCAATATGGTAGGTAATGAAATGTTGAGTGCAGTGAACAACTTGTACAAGTTTGAACCAAGGGAACAGGATATCTAGTGAAGGGTCTGCACACTGCCTGTAAAGGTTGATCAAACATGACTGAACTCAGCACAAAGAGAACTTAACTAAAATAGAAATCTGGGCCCAATATAGGCTAAACAACATGTCTATAACTCTATACAACAATGACCTATAGATACCAACCAAACCCCTATCCCATATGCCAATATCATCTGCAATCTATTTATATATAGACCCCTCAGTCTTAGGTGAAACTACAACTACACTCAAGGACAGGCTCTGGTCATGGGTGCCCTACTGGGAAGGGTAAGAAAAAAAATAATAACAAATCATCAAGGCTGTAAGGCATACTAACATCCTATTTGGAAACTGGTAGGTATTATAAATAACAGGGAATCATCTACAAGGGTTATTATTCTAATATCAATGCTAACTATCATCTCTAGAGTACAGACACTCTATAAATTATCATATCATTACACTATGAAAGAACTACATAGAATAAGCTCGACAAAGCTAAATATCCCTACTCTTAAGTTATTTGATGATGGAATACAATTTTATAACCACAGAAGGGTACGATAGATATGATATGTTTAAAAACCTTCTCAAGATACAATCTGATAATCATATGCGTCTGTTCAAAATTATGTTACTCGGAGTCCTCGCCATGCCAGCAAGCAAGGCTGCGATAAACAATAGATTCCATAACTGGGATATGTACCTTTATAATCATGTCGTCTGGAATTCTCGCTATGCCGACTAGTATAGCCACGAGAAATTCCAAATCTCATAACCATGATAGTACATTCAAAGTTAGGTCTCTATGTTTCCGCCACGCCAGCTAATATGTTTGCGATAAACTTCAGGTTCTATGATCAAGTAGATATTTTACCATCCCTATTATTTCTGTCAACATATGTTATCAAAAAATATCGTAACTCAGGCCATAAAATTCATCTCGATAGAAAAATCAAAATCAACAACGATCCATCAAAATCAAATTCAATAATTAAGGAGTGAGAGCGAACAAACAAGAAAAATGATTTCAAATTGAAGTTTAAATAAGATTCTCAAGGGTCATCCCAGGAATCTCTCAAGGAATCCTAACTGTGATTGAGTACCTTCAAAAATATATCCTAATCCTACTGCAGGCTGTAGTGATACTCTAGTTCGAATACCACTACATAAACTCGACCTGCATGGGCCACCACTAAAAATGTGTCACGACCCACACCCTAGAGTAAGGACACGAAAAGTGGGTACGTCCAGCCTACGCCTCAGTGTCGACGGTACAACACTGTCCTAGGTTAATCATCTAACAATATAAGTTACTTGTACAGTATATACACTCCTAATGGAGGTGACATAGCAAAATAAAGTCTCTTTCACATCTAACGTAGAATACGATAAGATAGATTGATATGAAATGAATCCACAAGGAGATAAAACAGATAGAAGGAGATACAACAGATAGAAGTCTAAGTGTCTAAGATATCACAATACAGAAAATATCTTAAATCTCAAATACAGTAATCCAGAGTAAAAATAATTACAATTGAAAATGACTAATCTAAACTAATGGTGTGTCATCCACTGCTAATGGATCCTGCTGGAGATCCAAGTCACAGCAATCCTCTAGGGTAGTCCCATGGTAAGTGGTACAAGGTTCCTCATCATCCTATAAAATTTTCAACAGGTCCAGTCAGAACAGGAGTGAGCACAATACATCTCATACAAATCATAACACGTTAGGAAATATAAATATGCTAGAGAGTAAGATACATAAAACTGAAAGAACAACATGATATGAAAGAGAGAGAGATTGTAAGTAAATATCTACAATATAATAGAGAACTAATCAGTGACTAGTGATTCAGAGTATAAGATAAACATGTGAACAGCTAGAGGATGATTCATGACTATACTAAAGAGGTGATTCATGACTATACTACTTTAGAATTATTCACATGTTCAGTTCTACTCCCCCATCCCCAATCAATACACAAGGATCCAGTCATGTTACGTTAAGATTCATGACTACGCTACTGGCCCATAAAGGATGATTCAAGAGTGATTCAAGAATAGATTCGTGAAGGCTCTGTGATTCATGAGAGTACAAGAATCACAAGCTGATACATGAAGATTCATGATAATAGAAGCATGAAATACATGATGTAAGTGAAACACACGAGACATGAGTATCTGATGCTCCCGAGGGGGATAACATCTCATGAAGGGATCCATATAGTACTAATCTGTGTTACCAACGTGTCATCATCAAGTAAAGTAATCTAAAGCAGGAATATAATCTTAAACAAGATATGAAATGATCAGAGAATGTACTCGTCTGATATCTTTATGTCTGAAGAGAATATACTGTCTGAGGAGTGGTGTCTGTCGCTTATAGAACATTACAAGTCAATACATGTCCAAAATAGTAAAATAGACTGCTACAATGCATTCTACATGATGTTTGGGTCAATCTAGGCTAAAGTCAACTCTAGTCAACTATACTAGTCAAACTAGGTCAAGTCCTAGCCCAAACAAGTCTAACAAGTATCACTAGGCCTAATCAAGCCTAGGCTAGCACTCACACAATGACAAGACAATGTGAACCACAACAATACATAATATAAAATAGATACTATATATAAATACATAACTTCATACATACATGCATATCCACATTACATACATATTTATATATATAGGCATATGTTACATAGTTACATAGATATATACATTCATGCACATTTACATACATACTTTTATACATTATATATGTTAACATTCATTACAATGCATTATATTTAGCTTATACCATTGATTCATTCATTCATTCATATATGACATTCATTCATGCATTTATACATTCATTCATTCATGTTATCACTATATACATACTTACATTTATCTATACATTATATACATTGTATACAACATGTAAAAATAGAAGAGAAAAAAAGAAGAAAAACTGAAATGGAAAGGGAAGGGAAGGAAAAATGTAAGGACAAGAAAAAACAGTGGACATATACATGCTTGCATCATATATTCTACATTACCATACATGCAATCATTATATATTGCATTACATTATGTATTCATATCTATCATTACATGTATACCTTGCATTCATATCTAGCATTCTTTATATACTTTCATGCATACGTTGTATATCATTCTTTCATTCATGCATTTATGTATTGCTTACATGCATTACATTGATTGCATTCCTACATGCTTGCATTCAACCATATATATACATTAATGTAAAGAGGATACATATATATATATATATATATATATATATATATATATATATATATATATATATATATATATATATATATATATCATTTCATTCATCTAACATATCATGCATTACATACTCTACATTCATTTAATATCCATACTACATAGACTCATAGGTTACACAAAATACCTATGTCGTATAGTCACTCTTTTACTTAAAACTAATATTGTACCAATTGGGCCTTCACTAAATTCTAGGATTAAAGTATGCCGTAGCCCTTCGTGCTAGCTTTTCGAAATATCAAACGGATCGCATTTTTGTGTCCGGAAGCTTCCGGAATTGCGAAAACACCGAAACGCATTTATCTTTCAGACAGCTGACACTCAAATACTTTTACAAAAAGTTTTAGAACTATTTTGGCTTATTAAAACATATATTTGGAAAGCTAACTTCGATACGGTTCTTTGAAAAAAAAAATGGAAGATTAACAGAGATCTAATCTAAAAGTTATGACATTTCTAAGTTGTTTTGGTTAATAAAAACGTGGATGAATATTATGACGAATTTGAGTTATTTTGGACAAAAGAAACACATGTAGGCCAAGATACTTGGATACAACATAGGTATCCAAATAAAACTCATTCTAACCATCCTAACTAAGATCAATATACTCTCTAACCATTTTAAAACTAAATTTAAATATCTATTTAAACTATTATCATACATACATACACATGGGGTGACCTAATTTGGGATCTATCAAGTAAGACACAAGACACATATCTAAAATTCTCAAGAGAACTCCAAATGGACTTAAATTTGAATCTAAAGGGGATACATGCATAAGGATGGATCCTATGGATTCAAAACTAATTTATATGCAAAAAAAATCGATTTAGAGGATGGATTTTACCTACTGGGAGTGGAATCCCAATGAAATCCTTTATGACACGGCTCCAATACGAAGATCCCTCAAAGTGGACACTCCTCCTTGCACTTCTCTTTCAATCCTTGGTAGCACCCTTCCCTTGGAGGATGAGAATGATTGAGGGAAGATTTGGTGAAGGAATTATTTGATTTGGAGACCAAATCAAATGGAAGGCTCTCTGAAATTAGGGAAGAACAAAAGAAAAATAAAAGAGGCAAGATTGTAATGAATAAAATAAATCATTCTCCCCTAAAGGTGGCTGCCATAAAGTGTCCATTAGGACTAATGGAAAATGTCCTAATTGCCTCTCTCTAGTCTCATATGGTTAAGTCTAGACTAGGTTCAAGTTTGGGGTCAAAAGGATCTAGTTTTGAGTCTCTAACTTAACCATTCTAACATGATAAAAATTAGTCTAACTAACTAACTTAAATGTTGGGTTTTGTGGGACATGCTTAACTTAATATTGTGTCCCATCTAGATTTTAAGCTACCCGGGTCACAATACAAGTCGGAACGAGACGAAACTCAAACCCAACTAAACAAATCCAATAAAAATAATATTAAAAATATAAAATTTTCCCAAAAATTAAAATATGAAAAACGACCAAAATCATAATACATCAATTTAAATATTATTAAAATAATCTAAAATTCACCAATTATTCAAAATCCTAAATAATTCAAAAGTCAAAAAATGACCAAAATACCCTTAGCCTAAAAAGTTATAAATAGTCATTCTAATCACATGGTTAGGTCCCCATGGTCATGGTTAGTCTCTAGGTACAACAGTTCTAGGGTTCACTAGCTAACACATCAAAATTATAATTCACCAAATTTAAATAGTATTAAATTAATTAAAAATTCCCATAAATTATAAATCCTATTATTAAATAATAAGCCTTTACAAAAGTTCAAAATTACCCTCATGCTAAAATATGGTAGTGATACTGGCCGCTACGGATAGTATTACCGTCCGTATTAGAGGATGGCAGTATCCGGCTACTTTAATATACCTTATATACATGACATGCTCAGCACAGTGGCCTTATGAGGGACCGGTGGTGACATGCAGAGCCCAGTGGTCTTACGAGGGACCAGTGCTCATCTAGTCTTGATATACTTGGCCCCGTTAGCTTGCTAGATCGGTACGATCTGAGGATTCCTACATTGCATTGTTGGGGTAACCCAACCTCCACCTAGACAGCTGTAGACATTTGAGTGGCCGCTTATTCATAAATTATTTGGCTTGTTGCTTGCTAAGCTGGCTGGCCCGTAATGTTGCCCCGGCATGGAAATTTATTTCCCTTGTTCATATGTGATATAGGGGTGGATTACTGTTCTGATGATAGATTACGAGTTCCGGTTGGCCATGCAGGTGTTATTGGATGTTAGGGAGATTGTGATGATTGTTGGTTATTTAGCTACATTAGATGTGGATTGTTATCGTGCGTTGGTACCGCACGATCCTTACCCTCTTTTACTGTTCATATATGCTATTCATGTTACATTTTATCCTGCTAGCTTTACTTCGCCTGTCCTTGAGCCTTCCTTTCTGGTACTTGCTACAGTTGGCCTGACCAATCCTGAATTGTTCCTACATTGCCTGTGACCGACCTATGTGGATCTTCCAGACTCGACTTAGATGATGTGCTTCAGTTCCCGACCATGCTAGGAACTGTGGGAAGGTATACTCGTCTATATTATTATCCTGTATTATTGACTTCCCGATTATCATATGTGTATTTCCTACTTTCCATATGATTCTCTCTTATAATTATTTCATTACTATTGTTTGTGGATATGAGATTGAATTTAGGCTATAGAATGATTGCATGCTAGGATACCCAGCAAGATTGACAGCCGTCATTGCCGTATAACGTATTCGTACCTTATACGGTGTAGCTGGCCGATATTCGTCCCCATATTTCGGTACTGGGACGTGACACGGTTTTAGTGGTGGCCCATACAGATCTCGTTTTGAGATTTTGTTGGGTATCACATGATTATTGATCTCAGTCCACTATTCCTTGGTATTCCCACTTGTTACACTTGTCCTTCGCTCCCTTGAACTTGTGAATTGGTCCTCATCTCTAACTTGACCTATCTTGCTTGTACATGTCTTATTTGTTGTTATCTACCCCTGATCCTTGTTTGATAGATATGATCATATACTTGGCCATGTCGATCGCTTTATCAGACAAGACGTTGTCTTGTCTCCATCATTGAGTTACTTGATTATCTATTTTAGGTTATGAACTCTCTACCAATGCATCACTTGTTTGATTCTCCTGTTATCTAACTTTGTGCGTTGACTTCGTGTTGACTTAGTATCATTATCGCCCTCTTCGAGCGATTGGCTTGATTGTTGCAGAAGGAAGATTTCATCAGGACTCTAAGATTGGATATTTTAACATTTGTTGAGTATCCAAGGGATATTCTCGTATCGATTCGGCTTCCTTGAATTCCGGATAGTTTTGTACTCATGATTATCGGTTTCAAATATTATTTTTATTATAGATATACTTTCTATACATTATATTTTGATATAGATCCTTGATTTGGAGCATTTTCCTACGGATATGGAGTATTTTCCTAGAAAAGCTATCTTATGGTTATGATTGAAGATATTTTTGGATGTGTGTTACAATTCACCTGGATTTTGGATTTTGATTATATTCTAAAACTCTTGTTATATCGTTAGAGATTTTGTGATTTTAGTGATTTTGATATTTGTGTTATGCATTTGATTTATTTTGGGTATTTGTCAAGAGTACCGGGTGACCCTAGTTTACCTTGACGGCATGGTAACGAAAGTTGCAGCCGCTCAATTTTAGTGTCAAGGTAAATCTTTTGCAGCCATTTCGGATGGCGTGGCAAGGAATGACCATGACGCACATTTTTGGATATTAGGAAACTACGGTCGTCGATTTGAGACAGATATCCTGTATTTTATAATTTTATGCAGATTTTCATGCAGTGGGGCTTTTAGATTTTTTGACATTGTTTTCGATATTTTGTACTTGTTTTGATTCATGGAGTTATTTCGTGCATGTGAGATTTTGATTTTTCGAGATTCTTTCAGTGTTTTGGATTTACCTTGTGAGTTGATTTATGTAGCCATACACTGTTTTTTTGATGTTTTTATATTAAGATTTTGTTCATTTCTTGTTGTATTACTTGATTCCTGTAAGGTGGGTAGAGTTTTTATGGCATATATATATGTACTAGTTTTGAAAATCCTATTTTGAAGAATTTTGAAATTTTGAGGATAAAATTTTTGTAAGGTGGGTAGGATGTCAAATCCCTATTTTGAAAATAGGTATCTGACTGTATTTTTGGATTTTGGGAATTTTAAATTTGGGTATTCTAATTTTTTTGTTATTTTCTTGAATGTGGATTTTATCCTCATTATTATTGCTATTATTATTTTTCTTGTTCCAATATCTACCCTACCCCAAAATACTAAACCTCTCTCTTCCCTATCTCACCCCTCAGCCGACACCCCCTATCAAACCCCCCTCTCTTCACTCAACTCATCTCTTCCCCCTCACCTTTCTCTCTCTTCACTCTCATCTTCCCCCATGTTTTAGAGCTCGTCCCGGCCCCCTCTTCTGCGACCGTCCGCGCCACTCCCAATCTCCGGCATAACCCCCTCCCTCTCAGCTCTCTCCCCCGATCTCAGTCTCTCTCCCTCACCCATCCTTTCCCACTCGATCTCCAGCGACCCACACCCCCATGGCCTCCGTCCCTTCTCCTTCCTCCTATCGACGTGGCGCGGATAGCCGCCGCGAGCCGTAGCCCATTTGGCTGTCGTCACCGTCGTCTCCTCACGACTTGGCCGCGTCGGCGACGATCTCCCCCGCTCCCTTCACCGAGCGTAGCGCCACTGCTGTCGTCCTTCCTTTGTTGTGGAGTCGTCCCTACCTGGCCGGACTCCCGACGAGCTTCCCTCTCCCTGTCTTCTCTGCCGGCAGGGACCAGTCCCACCTGGCCGAGCATCCACGGTGAGCTCCTCCACCTCCCCTCCTTCTTTTCTCGGCGACCATCGCTTCGGGAGCAGTACCACCTCGGGCAGCGGGACACCCTTGGGCCCCGGGCTGTTCGGACAGCAAGCCCCGTCGGCGTGCGTACCCCTCGGGCAGTGTGTCCTCGTTTCTTGTGTACTTCGGGATGCGTGCACCTTGGTGTATGTGTCAGTTTCGATCTTTGTGTCGTCTTGGGCAACGTGCTATCTCGGTTTGCACGTTGTTTCAATTCTCGTGTCTCGACCTTTGTGTTATCTCGATTTTCGTATCACTTCAATTTGTGTGCACGTACTGATTTATGCACCGCCTCGATTTGCCTGCCCCCTTGGACTCCGCACCGCCTCGATTTGCGTGCATAAGTTGACTTGTATGCCGCATCGGTTTGCATGCAACCTTGGACTTTGTGTCATCTTAATTTGCTTGCACGCTCCGATTTGTGTACCATATTGGTCTTTGTGCCGTCTCGATTCGCATGCACGTCTCGATTTATGTGTCGCATGATTCATGCGCCATCTTGATATTCGCGATCCCTCGGTCTACGTGTATGTCTCTATTTACGTGCATATTCCGTTCCTATTTGCCTCAATATTTGAGCCATCTTGATTTGCGTGTCGCATTGATTTACGCACTATCTTGATATTCGTGATTTAGATCTACGTGCATGTTGTCTCATGTTCATCTCGATCTTCGAGTCATATCAATTCTCGTACGCGTCTCGATATACATGCACGTCTCGGTTTGTGTGTCTATATCGATCCGTGTGCCTTGGTTTTCGTACCAGATCCATGTACTACTTGCGGGACCCGTATGGTATAGCCTTGTGCCATTCTTCATGATTTTTATTATTGTTTTATTATTATTTAATTCTAATGATTGTTATTGTGTGTTCTGAGGATCTCGATGGACGTGCCATCCTGGATCCCGATCGCCGAAGACTTTCTTACCTAGCCGAGCCCTCTAGGCAAGTACCCCTTGCTCATCGACGGCTCTTGCCTTTTCCTGGATTTATTATATTTAATTAATTATAATTATAAATGTATAACCATGATTAGTGTAGCATAGCAGTAGAACTGCCATGATAACCTATGATACTTGGTTCGATATCGATTTATGACCGTATCGGACAACTCGGACGGGTCATCCACACCTCCGAGGACAGGAGCACGACTCACATGTATGGATTGTCCCCATATGCCCCGTGTCCGACTCGCGGTCGGGTAACGGCTTGGCTAACTGTTTCTATAAACTTGTTTGTGGCTTGGATATGACTGTAGGTCTTGGTACGCCCTGCGTGACAATTCTTGTTGCATGTGTTGGCTTGGCGCCCAGTACACATCGTAGTACTGCTGGAGGCCAAGACTTAGTGTTCTCGGCTACGGTTCGGTTTCAAGTATGCATGGTAGCGCTGCTGGAAGCTGAGACTTAGAGTTCTTAGCCTGCGATTTTGCGGCGGGTTATGCCGAGTGGATTTTAGCCCCAATTTGCTGGGTCCTCCAGTCCATAATACAAAGTAGACTGCCGAATTTTTCCAGAATTCCCGGTCGGAAATTTGTTTCGAAGAATTAGGCAGAACCATTCCTTTGGTTTGCTATTCTAGACTCGTGCTTACTTGTTTTGGATATAGTGGTCTGATTCCAGTACTTGCTAGGTAGACTCTTGACTAGATTTGTCTCCTAGTTCTTGACCTGTCTTGTCCGTCGGATAGCGTAAGGAGCGCGGTTCCACCCGGGAGACGGTCTGCAACCCTGGTCCTTGTTTGGTTTAAGGGTTGTGGATCTGCTCCAGAGCGGTTTACGCAATTCTTGCCATTTTTCCGGTGGTATTTAATTAATATATTCTTGTCTCCTGACCCTTCATTCATAGGAGTTATCCTAGTCTAGCCAGCTAAGACTGATAGCTGTCATAAGTATCAGAATTTGTGATTTTTGGATATATTTGAGGGTTGAGTATTATGGAGAGTACGATCTCGAGAATATTGATTGATAGACTCAAGTGGACTCTTGGATAGTATTGCTATTCCTTTTGAGGATGTTCTAATTCGATCGGACATGACTGTGGATTCTTGGATTTTGATGATCGCGAATACTTCGCGAAACGAGGAGAATATCGAGGGTATTATTATATGAATTTTACTCGACTTCCCAAGCGTCCAAAACCTGGTTTGTTTGCTATATCTTGGTAGTAGTGAGACTTATTTGCTGATAGCTTGTGATCATCGATTCAGAGGATTTTTGTTAGCCAGAGGGCCTAGCATTGTTTATGGTGATGAGCTTGGTATTTGGTGATTGTCTTTTTGACGTGATATTCACTCCATCGTGGATGAGAGACTCTTGCTAGATTGATCTGGTGGATGAACCGCCTTGATGATTGGAGCTGTAGGCTCCTATATATGTTTGAGATGTTATTGTGGTAGAGATTCTGATCTTGTACTTGACCTGATATTCATGCCATGATGTGGGCAGATGATTTTATGTGACTGACAGATTTGTCCTTGTTTCTGACATGACTACTTGTATCCATGCTATAAGTCCAGCTTACCCTTTGAGGTACTGGCCCTAATTTTGTACTGCGGTGCTCTTTGTCTACTGGCACTTTGAGGTACTACTTCAATGATTATATGGCATTGTGATGCCATCTTAATATTCTAGCTATATTATATGATTACCTGTACGGGTATCTGGCAGTTGGCCTATAGTCTTAGCGTGGTCAAGATTGATTGCCTGCTTGCTGCATAATACTAAGGATGGATCACAACTGGGACTATAGGTGCCGAGGTTAATTCTTACTTACCGTTCTCGTACTGAGGTACGACATCTAGGAGGATGATCATGTAACCACGGCATATGATTCCGGATAAATGTATGGTTAATCTAGGCAACTTAAACTGGTAGAAGCATTGGGAGGGAAAGGAATCTCGAGATCGTGCAGTACTAGCCACTTCCCAGACATCTAGTCATGGAGTGCAGGCTATCCGCTACAGATAGTGTTACCGTCCGCATTAGAGGATGGCAGTATCCGGCTACTATACTATACCTTATATATATGGCATGCTCAGTACGGTGGCCTTGCGAGGGACCGGTGGTGACATGCAGAGTCCGGTGGTCTTACGAGGGACCGGTGCTTATATAGTCTTGATATACTTTGCCCCGTTAGCTTGCTATATTGGTACGATCTGAGGATTCCTACATTACATTGTTGGGGTAACCCAACCTCCACCTAGACAGTCGTAGACATTTGAGTGGCCGCTTATTCATATAAATTGTTTGGCTTGTTGCTTGCTAAGCTGGCTGGCCCGTAATGCTGCCCCGGCACAAAAATTAATTTCCCTTGTTCTTGTGTGATATAGGGGTGGATTACTGTTCCTATGATAGATTACGAGTTCCGGTTGGCCATGCAGGTGTTATTGGATGTTAGGGAGATTATGATGATTGTTGGTTATTTAGCTACATTAGATGTGGATTGTTATCGTGTGTTGGTACCGCACGATCCTTACCCTCTTTTACTGTTCATATATGCTATTAATGTCACATTTTATCCTGCTGGCTTTACTTCGCCCGTCCTTGAGCCTTTCTTTCTGGTACTTGCTACGGTTGGCCTGACCAACCCTGGATTGTTCCTAGATTGCCTGTGACCGACCCCTGTGGATCTTCCAGACTCGACTTGGAGGATGTGCTTCAGTTCCCGACCATGCTAGGAACTGTGGGAAGGTATACTCGTCTACAATATTATCCTGTATTGTAGACTTCCCGATTATCATATGTGTATTTCCTGCTTTCCATATGATTCTCTCTTGTAGTTATTTCATTACTATAGCTTGTGGATATGAGATCAAATTTAGGCCATAGAATGATTGCATGCTAGGATACCTAGCAAGATTGACAGCCGTCATCGCCGTAAAACGTATTCGTACCTTATACGGTGTAGCTGGCCGACGTCCGTCCCCGTATTTAGGTACTGGGACGTGACAGTTCTTCCCCAAAATTGCCCCCTTTCATCAAATCACCTCCAAATTGGACCAAATCAATTGCAATACACTCCCCTAGTGTAGAGGAGGTGTCCATAGGCTAGCTAGCAAGGATTGGGAGCAATTTGATCATAGAAATTGGTGTGGATTTGTTTCAAGTACAATTTCATTGAGATTCCAACTCTCAATAGGTAATGACCTCTAAACCTATTTGTTTCCTGATTTCTCACCATAGATGCATTTATTTAGGGTACCCCTATCCCTAGGCTAAGTTTAGTTAAGAATCGAATCCATTTGATGCCCGTATCATGCGCATATCATTCCGTATCGGAGAGATCACTCAAGTGTTCGATGAAATGCCCCTTAGGAATTTTTCTTCTCTAAAATCTAAATAAATTACATTTTTGGAAAGCCTATGATGTGTAGATTACTTCTGTGGTTGACTGAGTTGATTTTAGTAGTGTTTACTGTGTCAAAATGGACACAGGGACACGCACACACATATCACTGTACTGCCCTGCTACTGTCGTGTCAGTTCTTTTTGGACACGACACGAATTCGAGTGCCACCAATTGGTAATGGTAGGGGCTATCACTGACATCACACCTAAAGATTTGGGTCTCATATGATTGTGTATTCGATTGAGGGTTTGGCCCACAGATTCTGCTTTGTATGGTCGGAGGACACACACAAATATTGCATCTGTGTTTTGCCACATTTCGACACGCCTCTAGACACGATTAGTTGATACATGAACACCCAGATATTGACACTCACGGACACATGTTAACCTCCACTGGACACTCATTGTTCACATGACCCACACCCTCGAACACACATGCCACATTACACAAATTCTGATACTTCATTTTGTTTGATACTACTTTTGACACTGCATCACACACTTCTCTGGACACATCCTGATACATAACACACTTACTTTCAACTTGACATATCTCACCAGTTAAGACAAGTAGGCACACACATGTTGACACTAGCTCGATACACACACATTCTGATACATGTGGGTATCAGAACACACTTATTCTGATGCTGCATTTTTCTGATACTTTATATAACACCATGTGACACACTCCACTCTTGGACACCTTGCCTTGATACTAGACACTTTGATTCACTATAATTATTACATTGCCCTGCCATTAGACTCTTGAGTTATGTCCCTGCATTCCTCTTTTGATGCAATCCCCTGTGGCTACAGTCATCATGTCCAAATCCCAACTGTAGAATCCCAGTGTGATGCATCTGCCTACTATTTTGATTGTCCTGCATACAAATGGCCATTCATTACCTACCTAATTCAGTGCTCATTTACCTGCAAATAGATACCTGGATTTGAGCAATAGCTAATTCATGAGATGGTCAACACTTGGGTTTTACTTCCACTGCATTCACTATATGTCTTTCATTATTTTGATTCAGTCACATCCTCTATGTTCTGGATCTGTCATATTAGCCTGTACAGTCCAGGTAACCCCCTACTGCCCAGTCCATGTGAATGTTATTTTGATGTAGTTAAGTGATATAGTGGTGTAGAGATATAGGTATATGTGATATAAGTTTTAGTGTATATATATATATATTTTTAGTGTATATATATATATATATATATATATATATATATATATATATATATATATATATATATATATATATATATATTTTATATATATATATATATATATATTTATGAGGTTATGAAGGGTATGTATGTATCTATATGTATCTATACTTATAACCAGGTAGGCATGTTTTGTGTACAGATAGTAAGAAATATAGGTTGTGCCCTCTATAGTTGGTTTAGGTAATGTATCACTCCATTTATGTTGTATCAATCCCTTACTCCTTTAATGTTCAAACCAACATGTCCTATTAGTGCAGTCTATATATATATATATATATATATATATATATATATATATATATATATATATATATATATATATTATGCATATGTGATTCCTTAGAAGAGTTGGCTCAGGTAGTGAGGTTTTGGGCATGACAGGTCCATATAATGATTGGTGTCAAGGGTGGGGGAGATGCTTCCTGCAGTAATTGAGAGTATAGCCTGTGCTAGTTATGATAGATAGATGCTTAGGCATAGCCCAAGCCAAATTAGCCACAAGCAATGCCTTGGCAGCACGAGAGTTCCCTGCAGTAGCAGGTTTATTTCCTTAGCAGCAGTGGCTTGCAATAGGTCTACTGCACAAGGGTGTGAAGTGATGGAACTGGGGATTCCCAGGACCCTTCCTTTGGTGTGCGTATTGATCGATAGAAAGTTAAACAGATCTAATACGTATTCTAACCCTTCATAGGCGGAAACTAGGGTTCATGAATTATACCTGCGACGACCTTAACTATATAGGTGTTGAGGTAGGTGAGATATGATTAAGGTCATATATACATGTGTGATGATATGTTTAATATATAGGATTGGTATAGTAGTTGTGGTATACCAAGTAGGAGGTTATGTAGTGCCATAGAGTATATGTTAAGGCTAGTTGGTTGAGTATATTTATGAGATATATGTATATATATGATATAGTATTTATGGTTCATAAGGATTATGAATATAGTTGTTATATATATATTTTTTTTTGGTTTATAATATATATATATATATATTATAATATATATATATAAAATATATATATTATAAAAAGAGGGCTTTATTCATCAACTCTGCAACGGTTTCATCTAAAAGCATAACTATTTCAAGAACATAGGGACTGTCTTCGTGTGCTTGCATCTAACCAAAGCTTTCAGGACTTGTCTTCATATCTCTGCGAGCACTTGATTAGCTGAGTATTTGTATGACTCATATCGCCATTTATTCCTATTCTCCCAAATAACCCAAAATGTTGCCCCTACGATAATCTCCTTTAAGTGCAGCATCGGTCTTCTCCACCATTTCGTAAGCCTGCACGACAAAGACTCGTTGCTACGAATTGAGAATTCCTTTTGCAGTTGATTCTAAACTGCCTGAGCCAATTCTCCTTCGTTGAACAAATGTTCGATTGTTTTATGAGCTAGAAGAATGCAACAATGACACTGTGATGCGAGTTGGTAGCCCAGACGCTGAATGCTGTCATCCGTAGGCAGCCTAGTATGCAATTTATGCCACCCAAGTACTGACCATTTGATAGAAATACAGGTATTCCAGATATGGGTAAAGTCTGGACATCGATTATTAGGGACTCTAGTGTGCCTCCATGCAGAAGATACTGTGAATGTACATGTTCTGGAAGGGCTCCATCTCCATCTGGCATTATCAGTGGGATCACTCTCGATTAGTTGGTTCACCACATCCCGTCCATGTAGAAGCCTCTTCCATATTAGGGATGCATTGGAGTTGGCTTGAACTGTGTCTAGACTCGCAAATTTATCGTATCTAGCTTTGATGAATGTCGCCCATAACCCATCATGAGTCTTCAATTTCCACCATAGTTTTGTTGAGAAAGAATTGATAATTTCTTCCATATATATGAGCCCGAGACCTGCTTCCTCATATGGTTTGGCCATTTTACTCCAACATAGCCAGGTATGTTTGTACATACCTTCTTTCGATCCCCCAAAAAATGAGAGAACATCATCTCTAATTGCTTGATAACAGCTCTAGGTGGATTACATGCCGCCAGCGTGTACATTGGAATAGAAGTTAGAACTGATTTAAGAAGTACAAACTTACCACCGTACGATAGTAGACGTTGCTGCCAACAGTCAATTCTGTTCCTGATCCTGGATAGAAGTTCTTCAAACATACTGACATTCTTCCTCCCTGACATAAGAGGACAACCCAGATAAGAGAATGGGGGTTTGAAGATCGAAATCCTGTAATATTCCGCAATTCAGCCTCTCGAATTTCAGGAAAAGTCGGATGAACATATAAAGAAGACTTTTGAGCATTGATCATTTGGCCGGAAGCTGCCTCATATCTCTCCAGTATCTCTTTCAAAGCTCGAATAGAAGAAACATCCCCAGCTGCAAAAATCAGGACATCATCCGCATATGCAATATATGTCACTGTCGGACAACCACTGGGTGAGTAAAAATGATGAAACGAAGGAAGCTCAGTCAATTTCTTGAGATTTCGAGATAAAACTTCCGCAGCTAATATGAAGAGAGCTGGGGATAATGGATCGCCTTGGCGAACACCTCGGTATCCATAGAAGTAACCAGAGGATTCCCCATTGATCACTGTCGAATACCAAATATTATTTAGTAAACGAAAGACCATATTAATCCATACCTTATTGAATCCAAATCTCCTCATAACCTTTATCAAGAAACCCCAATCAAGACGATCATATGCTTTAGCCATATCCAATTTAATCGCCACATTTCGTCCTCTATTTTTGATCTGCATCATGCTCATTATCTTCTGCGCCAGGACTACATTGTCCACTATTTCCCTTCCCCTGACAAATCCGCTCTGCTCGGGAGAAATAATACAAGGGAGGATGGATGCAAGTCGATTTGCCAATAACTTGGATATAATCTTGTTCATGACAGTACACAAGCTTATCGGACGGAAATCCGACCAAGAGGTTGGATTCTTTACCTTCGGGATCAGGATAAGTGATGTGCTCGATATAGCTTTGGGGAGTACGAAGCCGTCCATGAATAATTTTACTGCCTCCAGAATATCTCCTTCAATGATCGACCATGCTGCAATGAAAAATCGAGCTATAAATCCGTCCGGACCCCCTGCACTCTTTGAATCTATTCATTTGACAGTAGATAGGAGCTCCTCCTGTGTTGGTTCTGCCGTCAAGAATAGGTTGTCATCGGCCTCGATCAATGAAGGAATGTAGCTCATCAAATCATCATCTGTCACTGGGTGCAAACTCAAGTATTGAGTCTTAAAGTATTCATTAGCAGAAGCTTGAATCTCGTTTAGATCAGTAAGGGTAGTTCCATCTTCTTTCTTAATAGAATGAATTTGCAACTTCCTTCTCTTACTGTTCACGCATTCATGGAAGTACGCAGTATTTTGGTCGCCATCCAAATCCCATCTCAGTCTAGCCTTTTGTCTCCAGTATGAGTCTTCATAAGAGAGACATTGCTTCAATCATGCTCTAGTTTTATGAAGTTCTTCGCAATTGTGCTCTGAGCTGTCTTGTTCATAAGCTATCTACGCTACTAACACCGCAACTTCCGCTGCTTTCACTTGTTGGAAGATGTCTCCAAATGTAGCATGACTCCAGCCTGCTAAAGCTTTCCTGCAGGCCACCAACCTATCGGCCACCCTTACTAGAGCATTAGCGTAATATACCGAGTGCCAGGCTGTCTCCACTATCTGAAGGAACTCAGCATGTGTAGTCCAGAAGTCTAAGAACCTGAAAGCATGTCTCCCTTCCGCCATTGCTGCTCTGAACTTAATAAGCAATGGAGCATGATCCAATTCATTACGATTGAGATGTTCTTCAACCGATAAAGGTAGAATGGACAACCAGCCTTTGTCCAATAACATCCGATCTAATCTGGAACCTTGTTTGTCCCCCTCCGATTTGATCCAAGTGAACGTACTCCCCGTGTATGGTAGTTCAATCAGTCCCATAGCCGTAAGGAAATTATTGAAGTCGTTTATGGCCTGGAGGCTCGGGGCCAGTCCACCTGTCTTCTCCTTCCTACTCTTGACTACATTAAAATCTCCTCCAACAGCCCAAGGGATATTATAGCATGATTGAATGTTTTGAAGTCTCTTCCACATCTCTATCCGACCTTCCTTGGTATTGTGACCATGAACGATGGATAAGATAACTTCAGTAGGTAATAGATCATTGGCAAACTGAATTGAAATAGCTTGATCGAATGAATCTACCATCTTCATAAATGAACCGGCCCTAGTAAAAATCTAGATGTTGCCTCGTTCATTGGATATTGATTGTTGACAACCAAGTTTGATTTGGAAGGCTGTTAATTGCTCCTTAGAAACATTCGGTTCTATGAACGCAAGTAGTTGAATCTTGTTGATCCGAACTAAGTTTTTGATCCTTTTGATTGTCATTCTATTAGCGATCCCTCGAAAATTCCAAATGAGGAAGTTAAACATTAAGGGTTTTCTTTTGTGTACCAGTTGAAGTGCTAATCCCTGATCGTAGGATTCTATCTGACGGAGGTGGGGCCTTCTTCTTACGTGTCGACTGAGGGGGACAAACTGTCGCCTCTTCCTCCTTGACATCCTTCACTATCTCCTCTGTAGCACGAGCTTCTTCTTCTTCTGCTATGTCTGCCCAGGTTTGACCTAGTATTTCTCCTTATTCGACTCCTTCACTTGCACCCTCATTTTGTAAACCAGGTTTGGTTGGATCCTCGGGATGATCTAAAAGCGTCCCATCGTCCCTCGGTTCAGATGGATTTTTAGGAGGGTCGGGAGTGGAGAGTGTCGCATCATCCCTCGAAGGGGGATCAGGAGGAATTAATGGAGGATTCATTACTGGCAGGATGGTGGCTCCATTGGTATCCGGGCATGTCTGAGTTGCCTCTGGTTGACGGCTAGGAGCTTGAGTAGAATTCATTTGTAAAGACTGATGTGGTTGGATGGGATTAGGAATAACCTCAGGTTTAGCCAAGGGATGAGCTTGATTAGATGGCTCCCCAATAGCCTCATGTTCCCCTCGAGGCAGTATCCGAGTAACAAGAACCTGTCCCTCTTTCTGAACAGCAATCTCTTTTCATTTCTCTTTTTGTTTGTTTTTGCATGATTCCATGGAGTGACCTTGATGACGGCATGTGGAGTAGTATAATGGGGTGGATTCATACTCTATGTATTGCCAGAAACTTCTATTGCGAGGCATGTTTATGCGGATTTTTTGTTGTAAAGGCTTAGAAGCATCTACCTCAATTAAAACCCAGGCAAGACTTGGACGAGACAAGTCTGCTGTAGCTTTGTCGATTTTGAGGGAAGTACCTATAGCACCTGCGATAGCAAATAGAGCTTCCTTGGCGTAGAGATGATGAGGAAGGTTGGGAAGATTATTCCAGACCGGGATAATGGGTGATTCATGCGAAGGCGAGAAATTAGGATCCCATTTGAAGATCCTCATTGGAGCTCGAGCGCACACACACACACACACACACACACACACACACACACACACACACACACACACACACACACACACATATATATATATATATATATATGGAAAAGCAAGTATTATTGAAAAATGAAACAAAGCAAGGACCGGGTCCCACAAGCGGCTGACCCGGTTTCAAAATTCAAACGAAAAAACACAAAAAACAAATGGACGGGAGGAGCCCACGCGGCTCGAGGGAGGCGCGTGGCCCGAGTGGGAGGGGGTCGGGGCCCGAGGAGACGCGGGGCCCGAGAGAGGGGCAAAGCTCGAGGTGGTGCCTCGGGGCAGCCGCACGCGTTTCGATAGGAGAGAGAGAGGAGAGGGCTCGACCCCCGGCACGACGCCTGGAACCAGGAGGGCTCCAGCGGAGGGGGCCGGCCCGGGGGTGGCACCCGAAGCCTAGAGAGCTCCGGCGGAGGAGGCCTGCCTAGAGAAGCACGGACAGAGATTGGACATCGGGAGGGTTCGGCCACAGGGAGCCGAAGGGGCAGGACCGCCGGGGATCTGGAGGAGGAAGAGAGGCTCGACCCTGGGGAAGCGGAAAAGGGGCCGCAGCGGTGGGGGAGCTCGACCACGGGGAGAGGGAGTACGGAGATGGGGCCAACCTCGGGAACGAAAAGGGAAGGAGCCGCGGCGGCGAAGGGGTCAACCTCGGGGATGAGGCTCCGATGCGGGGGAGGAAGAAGGCCTGACGGCGTTCGAGGATGGGGGATCAAGAGCCCCGGCGGAGGCGGGGAAGCCAATCGGCAGCTGAGGGGCCCGAGGCGGCGGCAGGGGTTAGTATTAGGGGTACGATCCCCACGACGAAGCGGAGGGGTAACCGGATCCGGCGTGTGCGGGAGCGTACCAGTCGAGTGCCATGGACTGGGCAGGGAGGGTGTGCCAGTACCACCGTAGGGTGGTGGGGGCCGCCGGCTAGGTAGGGAGATTGGTCGCCGCCGAAGAGGAAGGAGGCACAGGGAGAAGGTCGACGAGAGGGGGAAGGAGGTCCGCGGCTGAGGCGGAAGGAGGCGCGAATGGGGGGGGCGGCGGGAGGAAGCCCGCACCCGGGGCGGAAGAAGGCTCGGCAGGAGAGACCGCAGCCGAGGCGGGCGGCGCCGGGAGGAGTGTCGCTGCCGAGTCGGGGGGAGGCGAGGAAGGAGGAAGACCAGAAAGGAAGCCCTCAACCGAGGCGGGAAGAGGGGCTGGGAGAGGAGGCGCCTGGGGGAAGGCGGCAGACAGGACGGAGGGCACCTGGGTCGGGGGATACGGAGGAGACGATCCCGACGGAGCGGAGCGGGGCCCCGGAGCGGCGGGGATGCCGAGAGCCGAGGGAGGAGGAGGATTCGAGGCGAGCGCCACCAGAGACTCGGAGGGCTGCCTCAGGGAGGGGGAAGCTGGGGGGTGAGCCGCGGCCGAAGGGGGGGCGGATCGGCAGGGACGACGGCTAGGAGGGTCGGTGGGCCGGAAGGAGGCCGTGCAGCACGCTAGATGCCGAGGGATGCTGGCGGAGGGCCTAGGAGGGATGGAGCCGGGGACGGTCGAATGTGCCGAACACGACAATACCTACGACGCCGAGAGCGGCGGGTGCACCGAGGAAGAGAGAGGAGGGGGAGGGGTCGCCGCATGTCGGGCATACGCCGACCGGGGAAGAGGGGCTCCTCGCAGGAGGAGCGGCCGGTGGGAGCCCAGCCGACCGAGGGGACCAAGGGGGCCGGGGAAGGAGGAAGACACCCGGCGGGGGGGGGGGGCGCCCCTGGGCGGTCGACTACCAACCGTGGCCGAGGAGGGGGAGGGGTGTCTCGAGGAGCGGGAGAGCTCCTTCTAGAGGAAGCCAAACCCACATCATATATATATATATATATATATATATATATATATATATATATATATATATATATATATATATATATATATATATATTATTTTTATTTTTTATTTGGCTATACCATATTTTGAAAAAAATATGGTATAACCAATTAGGTATCCTAGATATATTAGTCTATGGTATATATTAGAGTTGACCAAGATTGACCTATGTGTCCAAGTTTGACCTAGTTTGACTAGAGGGTTGACCAGAGTTGACTTTGACCTAGATTGACCTAGAATCACATAGATTGCATTGTATATTTCAATTATTTAATATTGGACTCTTTATAACCTGTATTGCTTTAAATAGGACTCAGTTACTCCAGTTTGGACATCTATACATATCAGTTGCTCAGGTTATCAGGCAAGTACATTCTCTGATCATTTTCATTCATGATAGCATCAATATTGCTTGCTTTAGACTACTTTACTTGATGCTGACACGTTGTTATCACGGACCAGTACTCTATGGATCTTGTCGTGCGATGTTATCCCCTAAACGGATACATCGGGTATTTCATATTCATATACTTTACCATGTGCATCGTGTACTCCTTGTATTTGTATTATTTATGTACAATCGTGTGCTCTCATGTACTCTTGTGTGCTCACATGTATTTCTTGTACAAAACTAACCATCGTGTACGTAACATAACTTGATCGGATCCTTGTAGATTGATCAGGGTAGGGGAGTAGAAGTGGTCATGTGATTAAAACTCCTCTAGTGTAACTCGTGTACATGTCTATTATACCATCACGTATAATAAAGACTCGTAGTATACATCGTGTGCAAACCTATGCCAATTACATGATCATCTTGTGCTCTAAAACACTATCTTTAGTATATTTCATAGTTTCTTACTATATTTTATGATTTAGTTTAATTATCCATATCTCATGTATTTCTTGTACTTCTTTATAGCACGTCATGTATTTTATTCTTCTGTTTGTTCTATATTTTCTGCCATATTTTGGATCTGTTTTGGAGATATGTGCTCGTTCCTGTCCAGATTGGACCCATTGACAAAATATTACAGATAACTTGGAGGACCCTTGGCACTACCTGTTATGGAGCTGGCGTAGACGATACTTGCGACCTGGACCCTCAGGAGGATCCAGTTGCACTGAGGAGACTACCATAGTTCTTAGGCTAGATTGCTAGGCTTTGTCTTTCTTATTTGTATTGTCTTTTAGTTTGTATTATTCAGATATAATGTAGTGGTGTTGATAATACTTAGACTTATTTTATTTCTGGTTGTATCTCACTCTGTGGATTTCATATCTATCTTATTGTACTATTTACCTACCCCTAGTTTTCGTGATTGAGTTGTATCTTCTGAGATGTCGTCCGTTTGGAGAGTATATTCTGTATAGTTACATTTATATTGTGTTAGTCATAGCATTCTACCGCCGAGACTATGACGTAGGCTGGACGTACCCATGGTCTCGTGCCCTTACACTGGGTGTGGGTCGTAACAATTTCCACAGGACTGTGTGGCTCTATAGCAAACGGGGAGTTTACTCTCTGTGCAAGGGCTGCACAGAGATTAGGGGCAAGGGATTTCTCCCTACACAGCAGTACAGTTTGTGTGTGCACTTGCACATAAGTGCAGGCCACACAGGTAAGCAGGGGCAGGCAGGAAGATACCTATAGTGTGTTTAGTAGCAGGGCCTTAGGCCATGTGTGTCCACATGCACACACAGGTAGCAAGTAGGGAAGCTTGCTCCCTGCATAAGGCAAGCAAGGGGAGGCTTTACTCCCTGTGTGTGTGGGTTGTTAGGTGCAGCAAGGAAGGTTCCTTGCAGAGCAGTACATGCACAGGTGATGAAGAAAGAGGGGTCAAGTGCAGTATAGTAACAGCTATAGTTTATTGTTTAGTAACAGCAGATAGAGGGGCTTCCAGTGTATGCACATTTGTGTGTGAAGAGATAAGTGAAGGGGTGAGCATGGCAAGTGCACATGTGTGCACAGATGACAGCAGGCCTTGTGCCAATGCACAGGCAAGTGGTTGGCAGCAGGGCAGTATGTGCTCCTGCACACAGAACCTACAGGTAGGAAGACACCTGGCCTGCACACAAGTACAGCATTGTGTACTACACACTGATTTACAATTGTATGTGTGCATGGCACACACATATGTACCACACTTGAGTGTCAGTGTAGTGCTTATGTGTAGTGAGTGTTCGTGAGTTTGTGTGAGTGTTTAAGCAGGATATATAAGAGTGAGCATTGGGGTACAAGTAAGCCTATAGTTTTATGTGTTGTGGTTTCACATGAGTATTAGCTGTAGGAAACCTACTGGATAGAGAGTGTGTATCGGGTTATGTGTATGTTATGCTATAACTGTAGTTGTTATAACATCAACCTATAGGTTCAAGTGTGAGGTTTTGCACATATGTGTGAGTGGATAGGTGAGTGTTAACTGCAGTAGTTAGGCTAGGTAATGAGAGGCTTGCAGGGGTACTTGGCCCCTAGAAGCAACATACAGGACTTGGAGTCCTTACATAGGCTGCACAAGCCAAGGTAAGTGTGTGTGTGAGAGTGGCACACACAATCGTGCCTCAGTTGTGTAATAGTGTAGGTGTCAAATGTATATGTGTGAGTGTCATAGAGTGTGTGTGTGTGTGTGTATGTGTATGTAATTATATATGTGTGGGAAGTGCCTATCAGTGCACCTGTTGCATATGAGCAAAAGGTTGGTGACCTGCATTGCACAGCAGGACTTAGTCCTGTTTGGGCCTGTACAGCAACTATTATTGTAGTGTGTGTGGGTGTTTGTATGTGTGAGTGTGCGAAGGTGTCATGGAGTGATAGTTTGTGTAAGGTAGTGTGATGATAGGTTATGTAACCTATGTGCAGGAAGTTAGAAAAGGGTCATCTTTTAGAGGGGCGTGTGTGTATGTCAAATTTGAGTTCAGTGGAGTATAACATGTTTGCTAATGTGCAGCTGGGGACTGAGTATCAGTTGTGTATCATGTTACCTAATAGGAAATACTTAGGTAACTTAGTACGTGTGTGTGTATCCTAGAGTGTGAGAGTACCAATTGGTGGATAGAGAATTATGTATAGGTATAGGATTTGAGGATATGTGTGTGTGTGTGTTTGCATATGTATACATGATATGAATGCATAGGTAGGATATGATATGAGGTGATGGCTTGTATGTGTGATAAATATATATGCATGTGTATATGAATAACGGTATAGGGATGTATAGGATGGGTACCTATTTATATATATAAGTATGATTTGTAATAGTAGGTAATGTAGGTAAATGTTAGGGTAGCATAGGTAAAAGATATATCGGTATTACTATATGTAGTGTATAGGTAATTAGGGTATAGGTTAGGGTATTACATTAAAAGGCCTATGGATATAAGATTTAAATTGACACATAAGGATATGACTTGGTATGGCTTAGTATAGACTAGAAAACCTACGTTTGATCTAAATTGACCAAGGTTGACTAGTTAGACCCTAAAAGTCTATCTTTAAGTCAAGTCGACCTAGTTTGACTTCCATGACCTAGATGTAGAAATCATGTTTCATCATTGATATTCATGTTTGACACACTGAAACACCAATTAACATTTATATATATCATATTTAGGTCTTTGTGATTCCACTTTAGGCCTCGGTTCATATTTGTCGCTTAGGACCTCAAGCGATTACATTCTTCGGTAGTTTTCATTATTTGATTTTTTTCTATGATGCATGTTTATATTACTATTTTATTTGATTCCTGACACGGTGGATACACGAATTGGTATTGTATGGATTCATAGTCTTGAGATACGTAGTTTCAGACCTATCTACTGTTCTGACTAATAAATTACTAGACTAATGTATCTTTTTGCCCTAATGATCTATTCTGGACTTTCAAGATTCTTTGTGCGGGACCTGGATCCATGAGTACTAGTCGGACAGAAAAATACCTAGGAGACGTGTAAACATACCATTTCTTTCCCATAGTCTTACTAGAATGATAGCAGCCACACGCGACACGTGTGGTTTGTCGGATATTACCCCCAATTGTTCACATGTCAACTTGGTATTTCCAACCACTATTTAGATACAACTTTCCTGGATTATTCTATACTTGTTGGTTGTATACTTGCATGACACGTTTTTTTTGTTAACACACATCTGTTTGTCCTTACATATTTACATGTTCTTTCTATTACATATATTGTTCCTTATTTATCCTGTTTCTTCTATGTTGCACCTTGTCCCTTAAAAAATTGCTCATCAAGTGTTACATTAATATTTACTGTTTTATAGCACTTGTCAATTAATTGGAACTGCTATTGGGTTGTACTTTGCTCCATCCTGACTGGATATATTTTTCAGAAGGCTTAGAGGACTGTTGTCCTACATACTATGGACATGGAGTATACGAGGGATGCACCCAGGAGCCTTAGGAGGATCCTGTCCAGTAGAGGGTGCCCTAATAGTGGCTTATAGCTTAGCATTTCATATTGTATCGGATTATTCCGAATGTGGGTTTGAGTTGTATTATTATTTCAGATTATGTATGTATTTGACATAGACTTTTAGACTTATTTGTATTGTGACTATGCTACTATTCAGTTTTTACCTTCATTATCTCTATCAATATCGTGCTTTTATCTTCCTTTAGATTATGTGATTGAATTTATGTTATAGATGCCATGCATAGATAAGTATATCATTGACAGGTTATATTCCATATATGTTATACTGTTTTGATAGTGTAGTTGACCTATACAGCGTTCTACCACCGATACTGCGGCATAGGCTGGACGTACCCACGTGCTCGTACCCCTAAACCAGGTGCGGATCGTGACGAAAAGCAATTTGTAACGGCGATTGAGCAACTACAAAAAGAACATGATCTACCTCATCAATCGAAGGAACGGGCTTCTCCGTGTCCTCCATTGGTGATCTTCGAGGAGTCATCATCAGTGTCGAGCTCAGCCCTGTCACTTTTGGTTTGCTTGCCACCAGCTTCTTTTTGCTCTGTCACGGGCTCTTTGTTGGTGAGGCTTTTCTCTTCATGATAGAAATATCAATTAGACCTTACATATCATTTAGAGGGTACTTTGTCGACAGCTGCACCGTATTTTTATAGTTGGAACTATGTTTGCTTCTTTACCTCTCGGTAGTATCTTCGGATAAGTTTCAATATCTTCTTGGAAAGGCTTTAATTTTCCACTAACAATGAAAGAGTTATCTCGATCAGAAGTTTACGATGTGCCGTTACCGAGAAGTAAAACTTTGTCGTTGCAAATAATAGTTGCTGTGGAGCGGTCTTCTCCGGTAGAGTGAATCATGCTCCCACGCATCCCACACTAAAATATTGCCACGTCTGAACACCATCCAACATACTTTCGACGTACGTTAGGTATGAACTAGTGTTGCCCAGCAGAATTTAATCATAGTCGAACTGTCTAGCGAAGCAACTAGGAAGATATAGCTCCAAAAATTAATTGTTTCTATTCTAATACACCAAATGTGAATGGAAGGTGCCTTCTGATAAGTTGGAGAAGCAAACATATTCATCCCTCAGGGTCTCTCTACCCTGGATCCCCGCGAAGGTCGGGGTTATTCTGTAGAAGCTATATCATGCCATATAGCTTAAGGCCTTTCTATAAGACAAAATCCTCTTGTGATTCTATGGCAATTTCTGGTAGTGGTGGTAGGGGCAGAGAATTACATGTCTTCTGGCAAACTTATGCATTCTAAACCAGGGTTCATCAACTTTGGATAATAATAGGGCACTTCTACCCTAGTAAAATCGACTATTCCTGCTAGATGATCTTGTACGCTGTCTACAAAATCCCGCAATCCTCTGGTCCAATTACAGACTATCGCCTGAAGCAAAGCTAACTTGTAGCCGAACACAAGCTTCATGGCAGAAAGGATGAGATATTGGCTCAATTTCTCTATCGATCCAAAACCCCAGAAAGTTATTAGAAAAGTATGATGTTTATCTACATTATCTAAAATACTTTAAAGAAAATTCCAAAGAGAAAAACCCCTACGCATGAGGAGCTATGCGCATAGACATCCAGCGCAGACAAAGTCATGCACACAACTATAGGCCGTTCTTTGGAATTTCTAAGTTAAAAATAAATTGCCCCAGCTCATGTGCAGATGAAGTCCTAAAGACGAGGGGTAGGGAGGTTTTCTACCCTTGATGGGAGCCTGAACATCAGGATGAACGGTCGACAATGGCAATAGGTCGACGGTGGCCGAACCCTTGCCTTTTGAAGATTTCTTGGTGGAGAAGGAAGCCTTGGGAGCAATGGAGACTTGGAGGTTTTCGAACTATGAGAGAAAGGATTTTTTTTAAACATGAATAGTAGAGAGCAGAATAAGCTTCTCTCTCTCTCTTTCTTTTTCTCTATTTATAGGCACATCGGCTAACTGTATGTGATGTATGCGTTAATGGTGGCCCAAATCCCGTGTTCAACGTAGATGATGCCTCAAAATTTGAGATTATGCATTAATTAAGCGCTAAGAGATGTCTCAATTTGCATACTCATACGATGATGTCGTTTCGAAATTAAAATATTTTTTAACTTAACAGAAATTGAGGAGGATCACAATCTGACAGCCTGTATGGTAAAGCTTTATGTGTGACAACTGCCTTTGAGCAGCAGCAGTTGATCACGATGGTTCCACAATAATGTCCTTTAGTAGACATCTCATTGGCAACATAATGTTCCCTCTCCTTACACTTGTAACATCATGTAAATCAGAAAGGGGAACATTCTCCTTCATATCCACCTCATGTGCATGGGAACCCCTTGCGCATGGATCTTTGAGTGAAGGACTAGACTTCAAACCTATTTCACGTGCATGGAAAGCTCCTATGCAAAGGTTTATGATCAAAGCCATTGACTTCAGACCCACTTCAAGCCCATGGGCCTGTGTTTGAAGTCTTTGTTTGGAGACTCACTTCACGCTCATGAGTTGTGTATGGGTCTCTGTTCGAAGCCACTATCGGTCTACCCTTAACCCTTAATTAATATAAGAATCATTAATCTATCTTAATACACCGTATGCCAGAATCAGTGTTGTAAACCCCCTCCCTAAATTTTTCTTCCTTTTAGTATAAAAATATTTTATTTTAATAGTTTGTTATTAATTATATGGCTTTTAACCATATATGGATATTTTACATATTGTGGGTAACAAGCAATGGTTACACATATATATAAATAAGATAGGATATTTAGTTAAATATTGTTAGAAAAAGATTTTGAATTTTTAGAAATTTTTCTGTAATTATATATATATATATATATATATATATATATATATATATATATATATATATATATATATAAAAGGTTTAGTGAAAAAAAAAAGAAAAAAGAAAAGAAAAGAGAATGGGACCCAGCCCACACCCCCAACAAAGGGGCGCCAGGCTGAGTCACTGGCAGCTAAGTAATGCTTAGCCCCATATGTTAAGTAAAAAAAAACAACAACAACAAATGTGAACAGTGCCTTCCTTCTCAGCCCGAGCCGCGCGAGCTTTGCTCGATAGAAAAATCCGAAATTTCGAACTCCTTCAAATCAACACAAAATCTTTTCAAATTTTTTTGTGCAATCCTAGTATGATTTTCTACAGGATTACACTGAATCTTGGAGTATTTCAATTCGAATAAATTGAAATTAATTCGACCAAATAAATAGATATATAATCGACCGAGAGACTCCACCCCAACCCTCTCTCATCGACTTCAAATTTCTGGAAGGCTCGCCACAACCCCCTGCCCCACGCACGCCTACGCGTATCCCAAGTGAACTTCCTGGACCACCGCCGCCACCCTGCGAAGCCGAGAGAACCGCCGCCAGCAAGTGACGACCGCCAGCGACAGCAGCCGTTGCCCGACCCCGACTTCGTGCCCAACTCCCACGATGCACGCTCCACCGTTTCGCGTTCCATCTTCTCAGGTACATAGACGAACTATACCGCTATAAGTCTCTTCAAACGCTTTGATTTTAGATGATTTATATTGTCCCAGAAATCGAAGCCAAAACTGGCGTTCGATTAGTCGAAAATCAAGCAGATTTCGTACTTGAACACCCCACTTTGGAAGGCGAGAACTCGCCAATCCAAGAACAGATTCTAAAAGCCATCTAAAAACTTTTTGTTAACAACATATAGGTCTTCGAATTCCTTTTTGTAGTTCTCAGTTTCATTGAGTGGGCTAAGGGATATAGAATTGTAAAGTTTGCGAAAAACCTATAACTACTGTTTTCAAAAATCCATAAAACCAACCGATACGGCGTGCGCCCCGACAAACCGGGCGACGTGGTCGCGCGCTATACGCATCAAAAGGCACGTATGGACGTTGCCGACGTGTGGGAAATGACGAAACTCAGTTTCGTCGTGTGTGCGCGACAAAATCAATCCGTTTCCGTCAAGATACCCCATATCGCCAATTTGCAAATTTTGCCCTAACTTTATGTACAGTCGTCGATTCGAGACGAAACTTGCACCAGCAGGTCCGAGTCAAATTTTTAGTCCTGTGTGCCAAGTTTGGTTCGATTCTGAGAAGGTCGAATCGGAACCCCTTTTTTGGCGGGCTCGCGACCCACTCAAACGGGCGATTTTGTACACGGCTCATCGGAATCCAAAATTGGACATACCGTCGAGTTCCTCTCCTCAAACTAAATTCGTAGACATGTAGTTTGACGACTTTAGAGACCATAGATTTTGGCATGCGTTTCGGTGCAAAGCGGATCCAACGGCGGACATTATTTTGACATAAAATTATGATTTTGTCCCTGTTCCAGAATTAGACTTTTGGACAGGCATTTCCTAGGTATATATTTTATACCGAGTGCATTTTTGATGTTTGTTTCAGCGTCCGGAGTTGTTTGGAGACTGTAACATTTTTTGGCTGACATTGTGATTTCCTGGACTTGCCATTTTGCACCATCAGGCAAGATACCTTGCCACTTTACTCTGTGATTATTATATTCTTATTTTCAGTTGTTATTTTCAGTATTTCTATTTTTTGATATTATAAAAATGTGCGTCCAAGTCACACTTGGATGCAAGCGACTCTATCGGTCGTTTTTCTCGCTTTATTTATTTCTCTCCATTGACTTAGTCTAGTGACCATCCATTGATGATGAGGTATTGGTATATCTCGTACGGCCTTGACACTTGCTTTACCACGTGATGTGAGTTACATGTAGGACACGTATCCGCGTAGTCGGCTGGCCACCGATACATATGGAGCGTGCGACGGATATGAGTAACTGCCAATAGAATTGCATGCTAGAAGACTTGGCGGTTATTAGAGGTACATATGAGTCATGGATGTGACTCTAATAGGCATTGGGTTGGAAGAACAGTTCCTTAATGTATGGGTCATATATGCACTGTCCTAATAGCCGGTTATCTCCAGTGGGAGGTACGGTCCTGATAGTCGGTTATCTCCAGTGGAAGATACGGTCCTGATTCCTGATATTCCTGATCCTGCCCATACGTCAAGGGTTTGTTCTTATTGCATTATCACTGTAGATGGGTTAGGCACCTGATTGCATACATATTTCTTTTTTTATATTATATATCACAGTTATTATGGTATGGTGTTTTCTTGTATCTTGTTACGTCCCTCTGAGGACCTGGTTATCTCTCCAGGTGTGTGCTATTGTCTTTCACAGGTATTCTAGCTCTAGCCGTGATCATCGCTATTTCTTCGAGGATGATTGCACTTGGATCGTCTTCGCTTCGCTCGCCAAACTCATTTTATTTTCCATGTTTTTTTCTTATTTTGTTGGTAGTAGATTTGTCTCCGCCCAACATATTGTATCAAGACAATTCATTATCATTATATGATATCACTTATTCATTTATTTTGTGTGGATGAGATTAGTTATAGTTCTACTGCATTTTACAGCTTATGTATTCATACTAGGTTTTCATATATTGGAGTGTACTTCGTATGCATACAGCTGGCATGTCTACGTTCCTAGTCCTACGTATTTTGGGACTGGGGCGTTACGTGTTTTTGTGGTGGCCCATGCAGTTCTAGATAAATTGTTTGGTTACTTTACCGTACTAAGCAAGCTTGCGTATAGGATTAGAGTCTAGGATCTCATCCACATTCTTGACCTTCTATCTCGATTCCATCTTCGAACTCTCATTGATTGCATCTTGCTTGATCCTTCTATCGTAAATCTCATCTTTCCTTCGTGCTTAATAGGGATATTAGAAGAATGACTGGTAGGCCTCTTTGGTTCAAATAAAGCCATTAGTTTAATTCTTATAAGTTGGGTAGACTTCCTTACGACCTAGTATTTCCATTGTTCTTATAACCCATGGTATTGGGTACTACTTGAATTACTTAGACTATAAACCCCTAGAGGACCATACCCCATTTGATTGACCAAGGCCCTAGACAAAAAGATAGTAGGACGACTACATAGGCACAAACCCCGGACAAGACTTAGATTCTCAAGGAACTGGAGTTATTATATTTCTTTTCATTACTATCTCGCGTACGCATACTTCACCATCTTGACCAATACTGCTGTTATAGCCTAGTTTTGCAAGCGTACCCTTTTATCAAGCTTGTTTCAAGACATGTTATTTGGGCATGTCCACTAGTATATTGTCTAGTCAGAACCGGTGCATGATGGTCTGATCAACCTAGTGTACTTTGGTTCGCCCTTCGATTATTTTACATGGATTGAGATATAGTTAAACTTGTCCTTTAGGGTCTCATCTGCAACGATCTTGACGAATTTCCTCTTTGAACTATTCAATCGCCCTTGAAACCCATATTTATAATTCCATTCCATCTCCCTCAAACTTATATTGTTTTTCGTCACCTACTTTGAAGAACAACGCTCGAAGACATGAAGTATTCTTCTATGGCCATGAAGGTTGTATATACACAAATGTTTCCATTTATTCGAAATCGGAGGATTAACTCCAAACTTGATTCATATCTACTTTGTCATGATTTCTATTACGTCATCTAGTATTCCCTTATAATCAAGAGTCAAGATGCTACATCATGACTTTGAAATTCCCTAACCTCATTTACCCTGGATCCATATCTTAGTCATATGGAGTATAGATTGGGGAGCCCTTCGAAATTTTAGAATTTGCTAGAATTATTAATTGAGTAAGGAAAGTTGCTTTCTGTTAGGATAATAAACTAATACCCCATGAACTCCCACTTTCCACTTAGATCATTTAGTGTCCCGATTGTGACTTTTATATTCAGAGCACGAGACCGACTGCTACCTTCCAACAAATTTCATATGCAAGACCTAGACGAATTCACCTTCATGTAGACATATCATGTCCCACTAAAACACGTTCCCTTGTACTCTACATTTATGATACTACTTCAGGTCAAAATGGCTAGTTATAACCCCTACCATAACACCATTGACCTTTCTGACTTCAATTAGAGATCCAACCTTGACTCAATTCTTTTGGCCAATATATGGTTGTGATCTACTCGAAGTCCCCAACACACATGCCACTAGTGTGCCACTCAATAGCGGCCCCTTGTGCTACTTAAACACAAAAGTCACAGAAGGCGTACCTCCAGACTTACAGAACCTTCCTAACCAACTCGACTGACAAATAGGCCAACCATTTGAGTTATAACCTATTCTAGGCTACCCTCACCCAGTAGGAACGGTTCATATTGATTTTAGAAAATCTTGCCCAGCTAATAGAGGCTAAAACCTAGGATTTAAGTAATCAAGGATTGGTTCCAAAGGGACTAATACATCATTAGTTTGTGACGTTTATTTTATCCATATCATCTTGATACCTCACCGTGACTTTGTTATTTAAAGCACAATACTAGCCACTTTCTTCCAACCAACTCACCCTCATGAACTAGACAAGCCACTCTACACACAAGATCTATATGTCCCACACAAACACACCATCTTGTACACTATTTCAAATACATCACGTGTATGGTACATGTTCCCGTAGAACGAACCACAAATGCCTATTTTCGTCCCATTTTGATTTTACCAAGCAATCTTGACCATTCCTTCAAATGAATTGAACACCCAGGATCCATGTAGGACTAAGAATACCATATCTGGCAGAATATGTTGACAGTGTGGATTCCTTCTATAACTACCACCTCCATCTTTTCTGGAATCGATTTACGATGTGGAGTACTTACTCTCCCTTCGTATTCAGCCCCATTATATTTTTATGTTATAGTAAGTTTTATTTTAATTTCGAGGACGAAATTTTTGTAAGTTGGATAGGATGTAAACCCCCTCCCTAAATTTTTCTTCCTTTTAGTATAAAAATATTTTATTTTAATAGTTTGTTATTAATTATATGGCTTTTAACCATATATGGGCATTTTACATATTGTGGGTAACAAGCAATGGTTACACAATTATATAAATAAGATAGGATATTTAGTTAAATATTGTTAGAAAAAGATTTTGGATTTTTAGAAATTTTTCTGTAATTATTTGGGCCCATATACTTATATAGATATATATGTGTGTGTGTGTGTGTGTGTATATATATATATATATATATATATATATATATATATATATATATATATATATATATATATATATATAATGACATGGGTTCCCTCCTGACCGATCCCTCTCCCCCCCGTCTTCCCCTCCTGGCCCCCTCCGCCGCCCGTCGATCCCGTCCTCCCGCCCTCCGGTCAGCCGGAACAGTCGTCCTCCCCCTCCGCTCTCCGACGGCATCATGGTCGCCACCGGCGCGTTTACCCGTACCCCGCAGCCTCTCCTTCCAAGTCATGCGGCCTCCTCCGTCCGTCCGGTTGGACCCAGACTGGCCGTTCCCGCTCCGGGCTGCGGTGCCGGCCACCACACTCCTCCCTCCCCTCTATTCTAGGATCGCCTCCTCCTCGGAGCTCCCCCTCGCCATCCGCCGTCTGGCCCGCCAACGTCGGACGTGCCCCTCGGCTCGCACCCTCTTCTAGCCTGACAGCTCAGGCCGCGTCGAACCCCTCCGTCTCTGAGTCTTTTGGCGTTGCTCTGAACATTCAGGGTTGTGGAGGAGGCGCGACCGTTGGTCCCATCGAGCGGCGACCCCCCCTTCCCTCCCCCTCCTCCCCCCCACCCGTCAGTTTCCACCCCCTCCTTCCTCCTCGCGCTCGCTGGTCGCAGGAGCTCACCGCCCTGGTCGACCGCTCCTCGGCGCTGCTACGGCAGAGCCACTCCGTCCTGGCGCCCCCGCTGTGCTGGCCGCCCCCCTCCGTCCTTGGTGTGGGACGTGTCCCTCCACCTCCCTCTGTTGTCCCTGGAGCAACGCCTATTGCGCCGCCGTCGGCCACCCCTCCACTGCGGTGGCCTCCTCTCTTCGCGCCTGGCATTCGTCACCCCCGTCGACGTGACCTCGGCTGGCCCGCCCTCGGTTCCCTCAATGGTGGCGTGCACTGAGCCGTTGGCAGCGTCCCATCTGTCCTATCCACCCACGTGGGTCTGCCACCTCAGGGGGACCGCGCCTCGAGCGTTGCGCGTTGACGACCCCACTTCCAGGTCCTCGGTTGGCCCGCCAGTTCTCCCGCTTGCGCTCGGTGATTCAGAAAAATTTGTGGACCTCCCCCTTGTGGCGCAGCAATTTTATGCCCCCCTGCACAGGGATTAGTCATCCCTCCATAGTCAGAGCTGCTTTGCGCTGGGATTCATTATCCCTCCTCTGACCTGTCGGTGGGCCCCCCTCGTGGCGCAGCACTTGTCTACCCCCCTGCGCAGTTGGCTTCTGAATCGTCCCTTTGCGCAAGGCTTCACAAGTCTCTCTATGCGCCGTACGTGGGCCACTCCCACGTGGCAACCCCCTCTGCCATGCCTCCTGCGCAGTTGGACATGCCCATGTTGGCCCTCCCCCTATCGTGGGACCCTCGGCCCCCATTCCTTCCTCTGCACTCCTGAAGGGTCCATCCCCCATTGTGGGCAACCTTCCTCCTGTCCCTCCCCATCCGCGCCCGCTGGACCCCATCCCCGCCTCCCCCGACTCGCAGACGCGTTCACTCCTCTCGGTCCTCCGACCGCCTGCCGTTGGTGCGTATCGCGGCTCCCTCTCGGGCAGCCCCTCTCTGGGTCAGGCCCCGGTTCCCCTGGCTGTCGACTGCGAGGCTTTCTCCCCCCCACAGGCATTTGTCTGCTCGGGGACTTCCTTGGCGCTAGCCTCCTTTCCCCCGGCAGATGCCAGTGTGGACATTCAGGCCGGCGAGTGCCTCCGACCCCCGCCCTCCAGCAGAGCTATCTCGACCTCCACGGCAGATCCCCTCCCTCCCCGGGCACTTGCTGATGTTGCCCCCTCATCAGGACGGGAATCGCCCTCATCCTATGGCCTGGAACCTTCCTTATCCAAAACCCTTCCCAACTCCCTCTCCTTCGTGGATGTCCTGAGGCCTGATCGGATTCAGTCTGGCACCATTCCGGCCGTGGATGCGGTTCTGCCGGACGTCACTCTGACGCCACCCGCCGGACAGATACCCTATTCAGGTCCCCTTCTCCCGCGAGGAGATCCGCTCCCTCTCCTCCCCCTTCATCAGGACTTTGGTCCTCAAGTTCGGATCCGGATGCCCTAAAATTTCTATCGTTCGGGAGACCGTCACCGGCTGGGGTCTCTTGGCGACATACCGGTTTGCTTCTCTCGACCCCAAACACCTGCTTCTCCACCTTTCCTCCGACCAGGACTTCAGCAAAGTGTGGGTGAAAGGCACGACCAGAATTGGCACTCAGTTTGTCAAATTTGTCAAATGGTCACCGAACTTCAATCCCAAAATTGATTCGACCATCGTCACCTCCTGGATCACCCTTCCCAATCTCCCCCTCGTGTGCTTTCCTGCAGCAGCCCTTAAGAGGATCGCCAGCTCTTTCAGAGTCATTGTGGCCATCGTCGAAGAAACGAGAAACCTCTCTAAATACAACTACGCAAAGATTTGCGTTGAGCTGGACCTCGCGAACGAGCCACCCAAATTGATCGAGATAGAACTCGGAGATCAGTTATTCAACCAAGCGCTGGTTTACGACAACAGCATAATTTTCTGTCAACATTGCCTGATGTGCGGACACTCTCTACAACACTGCTTCCGCGCTCACCCAGAACTCAAGAAACCTGCCTCTAGGAAATCGTGCGAGTCAGGCACGGCACCCCTATCCCGCCCCACAACGCAGATCCTGTCCCCCAACCACTCATCTCCCGCTCGAAGCTCCCCCATCCAAACCGTCTCCGTCTCCGCACCTCCCCCTTCTCTCGCCATCACTCTCCATAATTCCTCTGGTGCTCTTATATTGAATCCGGCTGAGGGCACTTCAGAGACGCCGGTATCCGATTGCCTTCCTAACCCCCTATCCCTTTCACTCGCCATCACTCTTCATAATTCCTTCGGAGCACTAGACTTTGTCCCGGATGATTGCTCCCCAGAGACGCTTATCTCCGGTGGCCTCCCTAACCCCCTACCCTCCCCCCTAACGGCCTGGCCATCGTTCCACTCCAAACCCCCACCATCACCCCTATCTCTTTCGCTTCCCACCCCCAAGCCTCCTCTTCTGCACTTGAGATTCCCAGTGTTCAATCTTCGGCCGGTCTCAGATCGTACTCCCCCGGCGCGGAAGCTGGGGCGAAGTCCTCTGCCGATCCTCCTCCCCCCTCTGCTCGCCCATCTTTCCTCCTCGCCCGTCCTCCCCTCTCACCGGCAGATTTTGGCAGGCTCAGAATGCAGGTTTCCTTGATCGCGACAATCCTCTTTACGCTCTGGCGGAGTGTGAAGACTCTGACGCTTCCTCTCCGGCAGTCAACTCGAGCTCGGATAGGGATCTTGAAGCGGTCAGCACCAGCCCCTTAAACAACACTCTCAAGAAAAAGAAAAAATCTAAGAAACAAAGACAGCGTACGACGATGACCACGAGATCCGCCGCAAAGCTGCACAACACCCCTACCTCCTTCCTTAATGCCTAACATTCTTTCTTGGAACGTTCGTGGCATAGGGAATAAACAGACTTTAAATCGGATCATCAGCCTCACCAAATCCAACCGGATAGACTTACTTGTCATTATTGAACCCAAAATCCCCCGCAAAAGAATGAAAGAAATCCAACTCAAGCTGGGATTCCCTTCCGCGATCTCCGGATGTCACGACATTTGGATCTTCTTCGCCGCAGAATTCTGCTTCGGCATTATGAACGACTTCCCTCAGGCCCTCTCCTGTTGGGTTGAGCATCCCGCCTTCAAGGACCGCGTCCTTCTTTCGGCCATCCACGGTAGCTGCTTCATCCCGGAGCGTAGAGTCCTTTGGGACCATCTGTCGGGGCCCTCCCTTCTCCACGACGATATGCCGTGGCTTTGCATCGGGGATTTTAACGCGGTATCATTCAGAGAGAAAAAATCCGGTGGTCGGGACCCACCTCATTCGGCCATGGAGGATTTCAACAACTTCGCCTTAACCGCGCACCTTTCCGCTATCCCCTTCCACGGCAACCAGTTCACTTGGTGCAACATGCAAGAAGGTTCGCGTAGGCAGTTCTTCCGCCTTGACCGTGCCATGGTCAATGACTGTTGGTCGGATTTCGGATTGATCAGTAATCTTTCGCACCTGAACTCCACTGAATCTGACCATTCCCCCCTTTTTCTCGAGATCAACAACACCCATAACCACATCAAAAAATCCTTCCGTTTCCTCGATTTCTGTCGACACCACCCCCAGTTCTTGTATATCGTGGAAGAGGCTTGGACTTCTGTCACTCATCCGGATCCTCTGGTCAGAATAGCTACCAAACTCAAAGCTACTAGAAAAGCCCTTACGGCCTGGAGAAAAATTGCGTTCGGAGACATTTTTCAAGCCATTAAGGATGCTGAAGACGATGTCACCCGTGCGGAGATTGATTTCGCCGTCGCCAGCTCCCAGGAGAATCGTGCCTCTCTTAACCTCGCCAAGGCCATCCTTAAATCTAGAATCAAGGTCGAAACTGAATTCTGGAGACAAAAGGCTAGATTAACATGGGACATGGAAGGGGACAAGAACTCTGGCTTCTTTCACAAATACGTCAAAGGCCGAAGAAGCTCTCTTAAGATCCATCGTATCGGCGACGAAAATGGTCAAATTCTGGAAGATCAGGAGAACATTCAGATGGCTGCCACGAACTATTTCTCCAACATGTTTACTAAAGAGGCCATGGTTAAAGATGACGGATTCCTGTCCGAGATCCCCTCCCTGATTCTCGACAGAGATAACGAGATCCTCAGCGCCCCCCCTCTGCCGACGAGGTTAAGTCCGCTGTGTGGTCCATTAATGCTAACAGCGCTTCGGGTCCGGACGGGTTCAACGGGGTATTTTTTTCGTACTTGTTGGGACATCATTCAGTCCGACCTCTGGGATGCTACAACCGTATTTTTTTAAGGAGCCATGTATCAGAAATCAATATCATCCGCCAACATCATCCTCATACCCAGGAAAGATAACCCGGAGACCTTTAAAGACTTCAGACCGATCAGCCTCTGCACTTTTACCAACAAAATTATTTCTAAAATCATCGCCTCCAGAATGACAGACCTCCTCCCCAGAATCATCTCCGAAGAGCAAAGCGGTTTCGTCAAAGGTCGTAATATCACCGATAATATCCTCCTGGCTCAAGAAATGATCACTTGCACGAAATTCCTGTCCAGGGGGGAACGTCGCCATCAAACTCGACATGGAAAAAGCATACGACCGTCTTGACTGGCAGTTCATGATCTGGGTGTTCAGAGCCATTGGTTTCTCGGAACCTGTTATCGACATCATCTTTAGATCCATCAACAACTCCTGGTTTTCCACCGTCATCAACGGCCAAGCTCAGGGTTTCTTCAAAGCTACTCGCGAAGTCAGACAAGGAGACCCCCTCTCCTCCACCATTTTTATCATCACGGCCGAAGCCCTGAGCAGAAACCTCAAAATCATGCCGCGATCCCCCGAATTCCAGCACTTTCACACAACGACGGGTTGCCCTCTCATAACCCATCTTGCGTACGCGGACGACATCCTCATTTTCTCTGCTGGCGCGATTGGAGCCATTAAGGTGGTTATTAAAACTCTTGCTAACTACACTAGATGCTCTGGACAGAAAATTAACAACAGCAAGAGCGTGATCTACACTCATCACAAATCTGATTGAACTCACTCGGCAGTGCTGTCTACCATGACCTCCTTCTCCACAGCTTACCCCCCTTTCCTTTACCTAGGCTGCCCACTGGTGTACGGCAGGACGAACTCTGGCATTTTCGACCATATGGTGGGCAAGATTCGCCAGAAAATTGCGGGCTGGCACAACCCTGTCCCCCGGGGGGAAGTTAATTCTCATAAAGCACGTCCTATCCTCCATCCCCATATACACCCTTGTTGTGTGCTCGCCCCCCATCAAAGTGCTCCATTCCATTGAATCCATCCTCGCCAATTTCTTTTGGGGTCATATCGAGGAAAAGAACAAGCACCACTGAGCCAGTTGGGCTACCATGGCCAAACCCACTGAAAAGGGTGGTCTGGGATTCTGCAGACTTGCCCACATGGTCGACGTCCACTCCGCAAAATTGTGGTAGAAACTTCGCTCCGGAAACTCGATCTGGACCAGGTTCATGAGAGCGAGATACTCCAGATTCGGTCACTTGACTGAGGCGTCTGCCAACAACAGATCCTCTGTGTCGTGGCGGCGCATCATCTAGGGCCGAAACCTTACGGAACCGCACTTGCGTTTGACATTGGACAATGGTCATTCGCAGGCATGCAAGGAACGCTGGTTGGGGGACGACATCCTCAGACCCAACGCTATTACTCCATCGCAGTGCGAGATCTGAGATTTATGGGATGAGGACGCGGCAGGGTGGAATTGGGATAGAGTTCGTGATTAGCTTGACCCGGCGGCCATGGCGAGCCTGGCCGCTTCTCTTCTGTCGATCAATGATGCTCCTGACGTGCTCAGATGGTCCCCCAACCCGGATAGCCTCTTCACCCTGGCTTCGGCCAGAGCCATCATCAGCGAAACCCAGGTAACGACCCCCCCTTCCACCAAGTTTTGGCACACATGTATTCCAACAAAATGGTCCATTCTTCTCTGGCGTGCTGCGCGTCGGAAACTCCCCACGGACGACGCCGTCAAATCCTTCGGATTTAGTCTGGCATCCAGATGCCACTGCTGTGTAGATCACCAAACAGAATCCGTTGATCACGTCCTCCTTTCTGGTGAATCTGCCTCCCACATTTGGATGCACCTTCAAGGCAGGTGTAAAATGGTCCCCACAACCGGGGGCATCAACGATCTGTTGGCCAGCTGGAACACATCTCACGGGCATCAGATCGTCGCTGCCACCGCATTTTGGGTTTTATGGAAAAACAAAAACAAATACAGATTCGAGGGCCGTCAGCTCCCGCCTCCTCAATTGTACAGAGAGGTTGTTCGACAAATCTGCAAAAGAAAGAGGCATTGCACTCACACCTCGAACCAGTTTTGGGCCGCCCTGGACTGACCTGTTCGCAGCGTATCATTTGCTGGCTCTCTGGTCATGGTCGACCGAGGGGCAGGTGCGCTATTTTCTTGGTGGCTAGCTTTGGCCGCATATCCTTCTGATGCTCGGTCCAGCTACCGTTTTGTGGGCAACACTGGGTGTTTCGTTCCTTGTTTTGTGTTGTTTCTTCGCGCGCGACGCGTTTACTTGTATAGGCTTCGGCATTTTGCGCCTGTCAATCAATAAAGCTCTTCTTCCTAAAAAAATAAAATATATATATATATATATATATATATATATATATATATATATATATATATATATATATATATATATATATATATAAGGTTTAGTTAAAATAAAAAATAAAAAAAAGAGAATGGTGAAGAACAGATGGCAACTCTAGAGGGGGGTGAATAGAGTTTATAGCGATAATAGCCAATTAAAAATTAAACTCTTTCACAATCTAAAATTAATCAGAGTAAATGCGGAAATAAATAAGGAGCAAGAAAGCATACGCAAATACAGCCGATTTTAACCTGGTTTCCCTCGTGGAGGACTAGTCCAGGCCTGAGACTCTAGCTCAGGATTAAATCCACTATTTGTGAAATAGTAGTTACACCTCGTGCCTTTTTTTCAGAAGAGCACGTCAACATCTTACAAAGGATCGCAGTGGCGATGCTTGGAATTTTCCAAGCGACTTCTTGAACTCATGCACAAAACTCCTAACTGAAAAATGCTGAGCACTTGAGGCTTAGGGAGCTTGTGGCTAGTAGATGAAGAAGGGTATGGCTTGTATTGAGCTTTAGAGAGAAGAGAAGAGAAGATTGGATGAATAAAAATGAGAGAATTCATGGCCTATTTATAGGATACTAGTAGGCAGAATTCGGCCAGAATTCTGGTAGGAATTTTCAAATATTTGGCCGTTGGACAACTAGCAACCAGCCAACCCTAAAAATCAGGGTGCTGATTTTTAAGGGACAGAGTTCGGCCCGAACACTGTGTGGAGGCAGAGTTCGTGTCACGCCCCAGAACCAGAATACTGGAAAGCGGGGGCGAACATAGCCAGCTACGTATATTGAAATGACGTCCATCTCGCTATACGGTCACGGCTGTCTAGATATGAGGGTTTACTACAAGCCAACAGTCTCTTAAGGTCAAGCCTACTGTCTCAATCTCAAGCAAATAATATAATCACAAGATGTTTGATCACCAAATATACAATAAAAGACGTCCCAAATATTACATATCAGCTGATCATGAAGCTAGTCGTATAAAATGCTAGGACTTGCAAGAGTTAAGTCATACATGATCAACCCTAGGATTTGTTAATCATGTTTACAGCCCATAGGCAGACAGTAAGTAAAGGTGCATCGAGCTAACAGGTGCTCGTCGGCTAAATGCCTCAAAAGAATAAATTTACAATAGAGTGAGCGAAACAAAATAGAAAACTCACTCGTAGCCCGGGTTCTTTCTAGTCGCCACCATCGGGCTGGAGGTTCGGTAGATCCTCAGGTGCTGCTCCGAAATCTGGCCACACAAAACCAGCTGGGTCAAACCCCAGAAAGAGCAAGTGCCACAAAGGAGGCCACAAAATAAGAACAAATGCCAGCATATCAGAACATAAGAAAATGAAGAAAAGTACAAGTAATCAAGAGCACGTCATGACAATAAACGACTAGGGACGTGGAACCATTCTGGGAACCAGGTTACAACCCGTAAACCAAACAAGGACCGGGGTTGTAACCCTTTGCCTGAATATCTCCTTGTCCCTACCCAATTATTGTTAAAGCAAGTAAAACAATCACGTTCAGGAGTACCAGGGTACAGGGACTAGACAAGACTTAGACAGGGCTAGACATCATCCATCCACAAGCGGCCAAGCAATTACTACGGCTTACTACTTTAACTAACTAGGGTTATCACAAGCCTAATTACTAACAAGATGCAATGAGAATTTCTCGGTCCCAAGCCCTGCAGACCATCCAGTTATCCTTTCGCGGGTTGAGAGTATGGTTGGGTACATCGTCCCGGAGATGATATATCCTTAGGTGACTTAGAGGGTGCAACACATGACAGTGCGCTGGAAATGTGCTCTACTCGTCGGCATGCTACAAGTCCAATTAAAAGCGCCCAGATAACGAGATTGCCTGTGACTGAAAATTCTCCATGAACTGTAGTTTGATCTAGTCATTAGCCTAATCCATGTTCAGTATGAATCCCTGACCGTGGGAACCAGGGAGTCTCGTCCTAGACATGATGCAAGACAAAACAAGTGGATTGCACAAGCAAGCAAGCAGAAACACCTACGGTGTCAAGTTGATTATACGAGTCAAGTTAGTCGTCGCAACAGCATCAAGATAAATCATGTCAGGGTACTTGTCAGGAGTGCGCCACGACGGGCCACTATCATGTCAGGTTGGTCATGTCAGGAGTGCACCACTACGGGTCACTGTCGTGTTATGCTAGTTCCTTGTCATACCATGTCATGTACAATAGTCATTCCAAATATATTAAATAAAATCAAGTTTATGATAGACTGCGCAGGAATGAACTGCGCAGGGGTGGATTGCATAGGAACAGACTGCACAGGAATGAACTGCGCAGGGGTGGATTGCACAGGAACAGACTGCGCATGGGTCAAGCGCGCAAGGAGAAGGGAACGCTGGGCTAAGAAGCACCAGTGCAGTTCAGCACAGCGCAATGCGCTGGCCGAGGGGATGCGCAGTTCACCAAAGGGTGAGCTGCGCAATCGGCCTTGCGCTAAAGAGCGCAGGCCGAGAGGTCTGCTCCTCCAACCCGAGAAGAACTCCAAGAACTCCAAAACTTCAATTCTTCATATTTTTGTCAAATCAAAGCCAAATCTAGATTTTCAAAGGTCTAACTTGAGAAAAATTGAATTCTCTTCCACATGGAAGCATCAAAACCCACAAAAATCCAACCCAAATAGATCAAAACCATGTAAATCTGAAAATAGTTAAAACCTAGATCTAGAATAATGGAAACTCCAAATCACAAAATGTCAAGTTCTAATGTTGATCACCATGGCCTAATCTAGCTAATAAACAAATAAAATATGGTTCTCATGTGGTGGCAAGGTGCACTTGCCTATGGGTGTTGGTGTTGTGTAGAGGAAGGAAGAAGAAGATGGAGAAATAAATGAGAGAAATATGGAGGAGAGAGAAAAGTAGGTGGAGTTTTAATGAGGGTGGGTTTTGTTGTGTTGATAGTGGAGTGTAGGTTAAAGTGCTCCAATGCATTTTAAACCAAACCAAACCAAACCAATTCTCCTCCACAAAATAAAACCAAGTCATGTAAAAACCCATTTACGAGAACCAAAATCTGCAAGTCAAGCCAATTACAAGTACATGCCAAAATCCGAGAAAATAAATACAGGTCTGAAATACATGCAAGCTTGACAAAATACGTATTCAGAATATGGGTGTTACAACTCTACCCACCTTAAAAGAATTTCGTCCTCGGAATTTAATTAAGATGCTAGAGAGACAAGGACAAGCTATATTAATCACATGCAAGCTATAACCAGGCAAGCAATCAGACAATCATACATGCAAGCAAGGGATGGAAAACATAAGGCACAAGGAAGACATTATACCTTACAAGTCAAACAGGTAGGGATATCGCGATCGGATGTCATCCTCACGCTCCCACGTTGACTCACCTAGAGAGTGGTGATCCCAAGCAACACGGACTAAACTAATAGTCTTGTTCTTGAGTATCTTCTCTCTCCGGTCCAATATAGACACGGGCCTCTCCTCATACGAAAGGTTGGTACCAACAACCAGTTCCGAATGGTCTAGGATGTGGCTTGGGTCCGGGATGTACCGTCGTAATTGGGACACATGGAATACATCATGCACCTCACTTAGCGATGGCGGAAGAGCAAGATGATAGGATACATCTCCTACTCGCTCCAGGATATCGAACGGCCCTATATACCTAGGACTAAGCTTTCTCCGCACGCCAAAGCGAATGACGCCGCGGTTAGGCGAGATCCTAAGAAATACATGGTCGCCGATAGCAAATTCTAAGGGACGTCGATGAGCATCGGCCCAATGCCGCTAGCGATCTTCGGCAACTCGAAGACGATCTCTGATCCTTCTGACCACTTCAACTGTCTGGACAATCATCTCTGGACCGAGCATCTGCCTCTTTCCAACATCATCCCACGCTAGCAGGGATCTGCACTTTCTTCCGTACAGAGCCTCGAATGGTGCCATATGGATGCTGGCCTAGAAGCTATTGTTGTACGAGAATTTCACAAGATGCAGGTGATCTTCCCACGAACCACCGAAGTCGAGCGTACAAGATCTCAGCATGTCTTCAAGAGTCTGGATTGTGCGCTCTGACTGGCCATCTGTCTGCGGATGATATACCGAACTGAACTGGAGGCGAGTTCCCAAACTCTCTTGCAAGCTACGCCAAAAGTGCGATGTAAACCTTGAATCTCGGTCCGAGGTGATACTGACGGGCACACCGTGAAGCCTGACAATCTGTCTGAGGTACATCTCTGCCAACTGAGCCGTTGACTGCCCAACTCTAAACAGAAGAAAATGAGCCACCTTCGTGAGCCGGTCAACTATAACCCAAATAGCATCTCGACCAGTTGGGGATCTAGGCAATCCAGTCACAAAATCCATGGTCACATGCTCCCACTTCCATTCTGGAATTGGCAAGGGCTGAAGAGGTCCAGCGGGCCTCTGATGTTCAGCTTTAACCTGCTGGCAAACCAAACACCGAGAGACAAACCGGGCTATCTCCCTCTTCATGCCATTCCACCAGAAATGCTGACGGATATCACGGTACATCTTCGTGCCACCGGGGTGAATAGAATACTGCGAACTATGAGCTTCTGCCATGACCTCTTGTCTGATATCCCCACTGGGTACACAAAGACGAGAGCCGTGTCGAAGTGTACCATCTTCATGAATGCACAACTCTGGCCTTCTTCCTGCCTCACACTCTGTTCTGAGCCGCTGAAGCTTAGAATCTGTAGATTGCGCCATCCGGATCCTCTCAACTATGCTGGACTGAACCTGTAGACTGGCCATCAATGCCACGTTGGTAGGAAGAACCACTTCAATTCCCATCTTCTGAAAATCTGCCAATAACTCTGGTTGCACCGTCAAGAAATAAACTCCGGCTCTCCGGCTCAACGCATCTGCTACAACGTTGGCCTTCCCCGGGTGATACTGTAAATCCACATCGTAATCCACCAGTAGCTCAAGCCATCTTCTCTGCCGCATATTAAGGTCCTTCTGGGTGAAAACATACTTCAGGCTCTTGTGATCAGTAAATATCTCCACTCTATCTCCGTACAAATAGTGCATCCATAACTTAAGTGCAAACACTACTGCTGCTAGCTCCAAGTCGTGGGTCGGGTAACTCTTCTCATGGTCACGAAGTTGGCTTGATGCATAAGATATTACCTTCCCATGCTGCATCAAGACACACCCCAATCCTCTGCCTGAAGCGTCGCAATAAACTGTGAATCCTCCGATCCCATCTGGAAGTGTGAGAATGGGAGCCGTTATCAAACCTCGCTTCAACTTCTCGAATGATTCCTGACACTCCGCTGTCCAAGCGAACTGCACATCCTTGCGGGTCAACTGGGTCATCGGCGCTGAAATCCTTGCAAAATCTGAAACAAATTATCGGTAGTAGCCGGCTAATCCAAGGAAGCTGCGAACTTCTGCCACTGAGCTGGGTACTGGCCATGACTCGATAGCCACAATCTTCTGGGGATCCACTTCCACTCCACCTTGAGTAATGATATGACCCAAGTACGAAATACGATCGAGCCAGAACTCGCATTTACTGAACTTGGCGTACAACTGATGCTCCTTAAGCGTCTGAAGGATGACTCTGAGATGCTGCTCATGCTCTGCTTCGCTCTTGCTGTAGACTAAGATATCATCTAGGAACACGATCACGAACTGATCCAGATAAGGCATGAAAATGCGATTCATGAGGTCCATGAATACAGCTGGCGCATTGGTTGCTCCAAAGGGCATAACAAGGAACTCCCAATGCCCATACCTCGAACTAAACGCCGTCTTCGGGATGTCCTGCTCTCTGACTCTGATCTGGTGGTATCCTGACCGCAAGTCTATCTTCGAGAACATTGAAGCCCCTCTGAGTTGATCAAACAAGTCATCTATCCTCGGGAGAGGGTATATGTTCTTTATTGTCACTGAGTTCAAGGTACGATAATCTACACATAGCCTGGACGTACCATCCTTCTTTTTCATAAGAAGCATCGGGGCTCCCCAAGGCGATCCACTTGCACGAATGAATCCCTTGGTCCTGAGTTCTTCAATCATCTTGTACAAAATTTCCAACTCTGAAGGTGCCATTCTGTAGACTCGCTCTGATACTGGTGCTGTCCCGGGGATCAAGTCTATAGTGAACTCGATCTCCCGCTCTAGCGGCATCCCTGGAAGCTCCTCTGGGAAGACATCTGGAAACTCTTTAACTATCCTGGGCAACTACACTGCTGCTACTGCCATCCGCAATACTGGAGAAGATGGCTCCACCGTGCCTCTGGAAAAAGAAAACTCTGGCTCGCCTGGAATGCTAAAAACAACTCTGCCAACATGGCAGTCTATCCTAGCATACTGGTTCCTCAACCAATCCATGCCTAAGACTACATCATAGTCTGCCATAGGAAATTCTATAAATCTAGCGGGGAACTCTCTACCGCTAACTACGATCCGACACGAGGAAAACACTCGATCTACTCCCACAAGACCATGACCAATAAGTATATTGAGCCTCACTGATAATGACTCGGGCTCCAATCCTATCCGTATCGCGAATCGTGCAGACATGAATGAATGCGATGCACCAGAATCAAATAATACTGAAGCTGGAAAGGAGTTGACGAGAATAGTACCTGCCACTACCTCACCTGGTGCAACTTCTTCCTCCATAGCCATCATCATGGCCTGACCTCTAGCTGCAGGTCCCCTCTGCTGGAAACCTCTCTGCCTGCTCTGTACTGGAGCCTGGGCACACTGCTGCTGGAATGCTTGGGCCTGAGGCAACAATGGCCTTGGGTACTGCTGCTGCTGCATGGGTGCTGGTCCCCTAACCGATGGACTGGTTAGGTTGGAAGAGGAAGAACTACCCCTATTCGGGCAGGCTCCTATCTTGTGATCAGCCGCTCCACAAGCTAGGCACAATCCTTGCGCCCTACGACAATCTGCCACTACATGGCCTGGCTTCCCACAATGAGAACATCCCATCGCGAAAGTCTTCTTCTACTTCTGCGGGTACGTCAGGGTCGAATGCTGAACCGACGTTACTGAGGCCGGCCGCCTCGGAGTACCAATAGTCAATCCCCTAGCTGCCGGGGCTGGAGCTGATGATTGGTGCATCTGTCTGTGGGACCGCTTCCTGCCTCCGGTCCTATCCACGATCCGCTGGGAGGTGTACTCATGCCTCCTAGCTGCCCTCAATACCGCATCGAACGTCTGGTGCTCGAACTGCTCGACTGCCAACAAAATCTCCAAATGCAGTCCCTGCTGGAACCGCTGGGCCCTATCAAACTCGGTCGCCACCAAGGTGGGGGCAAACCTACTGAGCCTAGAAAACTCAGATGCATAACTGTCGACTGATCTGCCTCCCTGCTTCAAGTTGGTAAATCTGGTCTGCAGGTCATACCGAGCCACAGCATCGAAATATTTCATCTGGAATCTCTCTCTAAACACTGCCCAAGCAATGGGTACCACGAATCCCATGGCTTGCGCTGCCCACCAACTGCGAGCTAAGTCCAACAACTGCAGGCGTACCACCGCCACCTTCTCATTCTCAGGTGTTCTAGCTGCTTCCAGAATTACCTCGGTATCCTGAAGCCAAGCGTCCGCGACAATCGCATCCTCGCTGCCGTCGAAGAAAGGAGGGTTCAAGCGCTTGAAGCTGTTGGCCGCGTTGTTCCCTGGATGACCGCCTCTGGTCAAAGCATCTGCCACAGTCTGGTGCAAGGCGTCTCCTCTGCGATCTTGAGAAGTTATTAAGTCTCTGATGAGACCTACCAAGGTGCCATCATCCGGCTCGGCAGGCTGAACAGGCTGAACTGGGGGCTCTCCTCCAGTAGGTATCACTCTGGAGGCGACTCCGGAATGTTGGGCTTGATCTCCAGGTTGTTGCTGGTCCACGGGAGGTGCTCCACCTTGCTGATCGGCGGGGTCAGGTATAGTGCCGCTGAAGAAGACGACACAGGGAAAACAATAAGGAAGGACCAGGACAGATCAATGATATAAGCATGTGATCAAGTCAAGATTCCCAGGGATTCAGAGGATATGAACGGAGATCAAGGACGAATAATGATTGAGACATCTATCGGTAAACCCTCACATTTCTTGATTGACAAGACTTGCATGGGCCACCACTTAAACCATGTCACGCCCAGAACCAGAATACTGGAGTGCGGGGGCGAACATAGCCAGCTACGTATATTGAAATGACGTCCATCTCGCTATACGGTCACGGCTGTCTAGATATGAGGGTTTACTACAAGCCAATAGCCTCTTAAGGTCAAACCTACTGTCTCAATCTCAAGCAAATAATATAATCACAAGATGTTTGATCACCAAATATACAATAAAAGGCGTCCCAAATATTACATATCAGCTGATCATGAAGCTAGTCGTACAAAATGCTAGGACTAGCAAGAGTTAAGTCATACATGATCAACCCTAGGATTTGTTAATCATGTTTACAGCCCGTAGGCAGACAGTAAGTAACGGTGCATCGAGCTAACAGGTGCTCGTCGGCTAAACGCCTCAAAAGAATAAATTTACAATAGAGTGAGCGAAACAAAATTGAAAACCAACTCGTAGCCCGGGTTCCTTCTAGTCGCCACCATCGGGCTGGAGGTTCGGTAGATCCTCAGGTGCTTCTCCGAAATCTGGCCACACAAAACCAGCTGGGTCAAACCCCAGAAAGAGCAAGTGCCACAAAGGAGGCCACGAAATAAGAACAAATGCCAGCATATCAGAACATAAGAAAATGAAGAAAAGTACAAGTAATCAAGAGCACGTCAGGACAATAAACGACTAGGGACATGGAACCATTCTGGGAACCAGGTTACAACCCGTAAACCAAACAAGGACCGGGGTTGTAACCCTTTGCCTGAATATCTCCTTGTCCCTACCCAATTATTGTTAAAGCAAGTAAAACAATCACGTTCAGGAGTACCAGGGTACAGGGACTAGACAAGACTTAGACAGGGCTAGACATCATCCATCCACAAGCGGCCAAGCAATTACTACGGCTTACTACTTTAACTAACTAGGGTTATCACAAGCCTAATTACTAACAAGATGCAATGAGAATTTCCCGGTCCCAAGCCCTGCAGACCATCCAGTTATCCTTCCGCGGGTTGAGAGTATGGTTGGGTACATCATCCCGGAGACGATATACCCTTAGGTGATTTAGAGGGTGCAACACATGACAGTGCGCTGGAAATGTGCTCTACTCGTCGACAAGCTACAAGTCCAATTAAGAGCGCCCAGATAACGAGATTGCCTGTGACTGGAAATTCTCCATGAACTATAGTTTGATCTAGTCATTAGCCTAATCCATGTTCAGTATGAATCCCTGACCGTGGGAACCAGGGAGTCACGTCCTAGACATGATGCAAGATAAGACAAGTGGATTGCACAAGCAAGCAAGCAGAAACACCCACTGTGTCAAGTTGATTATACGAGTCAAGTTAGCCGTCGCAACAACATCAAGATAAATCATATCATGGTACTTGTCAGGATTGCGCCACGACGGGCCACTATCATGTCAGGTTGGTCATGTCAGGAGTGCACCACTACGGGTCACTGTCGTGTTATGCTAGTTCCTTGTTATACCATGCCATGTACAATAGTCATTCCAAACATATTAAATAAAATCAAGTTCATGACAAAAGGCGTAAGGATATAAAATGGGCATAAAATATCTAATAAAATATCAATATACAGGGCTATAGAAGAGCCAAGCTTAGAGAAATAAAACCAAAACTCCAAGAGCCAATGGTTTGCGCAAGGGGGTCAGGGGTTGGATTGCGCAGGGTGTCAGCTGCGCAGGGTGCCAAGTGCGCAGGGGCACAGGGCACAGGGGCAGATGGCGCATGGGCCAAGTGCGCAGGAGTGGATTGCGCAGGGGTGGATTGTGCAGGAACAGACTGCGCAGGAATGAACTGCGCAGGGGTGGATTGTGCAGGAACAGACTGCGCAGGAATGAACTGCGCAGGGGTGGATTGCGCAGGAACAGACTGCGCATGGGTCAAGCGCGCAAGGGGAAGGGAACGCTGGGCTAAGAAGCACCAGCGCAGTTCAGCTCAGCGCAATGCGCTGGCCGAGGGGATGCGCAGTTCACCAAAGGGTGAGCTGTGCAATCGGCCTTGCGCTAAAGAGCGCAGGCCGAGAGGTATGCTCCTCCAACACGAGAAGAACTCCAAGAACTCCAAAACTTCAATTCTTTATATTTTTGTCAAATCAAAGCCAAATCTAGATTTTCAAAGGTCTAACTTGAGTAAAATTGAATTCTCTTCTACATGGAAGCATCAAAACCCACAAAAATCCAACCCAAATAGATCAAAACCATGTAAATCCAAAAATAGTTAAAACCTAGATCTAGAACAATAGAAACTCCAAATCACAAAATGTCAAGTTCTAATATTGATCACCATGGCCTAATCTAGCTAATGAACAAATAAAATATGGTTCTCATGTGGTGGCAAGGTGCACTTGCCTATGGGTGTTGGTGTTGTGTAGAGGAAGGAAGAAGAAAAAGATGGAAAAATAAATGAGAGAATTATGGAGGAGAGAGAAAAGTAGGTGGAGTTTTAATGAGGGTGGGTTGTGTTGTGTTGATGGTAGAGTGTAGGTTAAAGTGCTCCAATGCATTTTAAACCAAACCAAACCAAACCAATTCTCCTCCACAAAATAAAACCAAGTCATGTAAAAACCCCATTTACGAGAACCAAAATCTGCAAGTCAAGCCAATTACAAGTACATGCCAAAATCCGAGAAAATAAATACAGGTCTAAAATACATGCAAGCTTGACAAAATACGTATTCAGAATATGGGTGTTACAGTTCTGCCCGAACTCTTTCTCCAGAGCACAGAATAGGTCTTAAGGTCCAATGGGCTTATTTGGATGTGTGGAGCTTATGGATTTTGGGTAGGTTATAGGTTTAAGTCTCAAGAGCTCAGCACAACTCGGCTTACATCAGTCTAGACTCAATAAATTTATAAAATACAGACTCAAGAATGACTTGCATTGCAAAAATTGAGCTGTCGTCTGACTTGAGCTGGATGTAGTCATCGTATGTCGTATTGAATTATTACAAGTATTATTTAGTCAATGTTATCGATATTTGGTTGACTGTGACTTTGTGTCAAAAATCTCCCCCATATTGATAATTGACAAAATAATAATTGTATATTCAATATTCATACCAGGACACATATAATGACAAAAAGTAAAGCTCCCCCATAATCAATGCCGAGCTTAAAAAATAGTTCCCCCGTAAACAATACTTGGAATCTTTGTTGACCTGATAAGAACATTCTTCCAAAAGCACATATACATAGACAAAAAAATATAGAATATACATATCTCCCCCTTTTGGCATTTAGCAATTTAAGATAAACAATTAATAACTGGCAAACACACCAAAAGATAAGAGAAGAAACTGCATATAAACTAATATAATGACCAAATGTTTCAAAAGAAGAATGACAAATAAACTGATAGAACTACCAAAGTCTCAAGAGTCACAACTCATAATAAGTCTAATACAAACCAAGTACATAAAAGCAACTAAAATTAAAATACATAAACCATAATCTATGATCCTCAGTAGCAGCAGCAAGTAGCAGTCCATATCCATCATCGAGTCCGTGAAGGCCCACCGTCGTCTGATGGATCAGTAAAGGAACGACGAGGGTCCACGAAGGCTGCATCTAGATCCAAGTAGCGAATGACCCAAGGGTCATCGATACGATAGCCCTCACGATCGGGGTCTCGCTCCATAGGAATGGGCATGGAAGGATGGCGAGACATGGAATACCGATTATCGTGCAGCGAGTTGCTGATGGCACTCATCTACAAGGTGGTCCGGTAATCCAGCTGAGTCCAACGATCGTCCTCTAAGGTGAAGCGATCTCGGAGCATAGTCTGAAGAGACTCGAGAGTGGCAGAAGGAGGATCCTGTCCCAAAGGAGGGGCATCTGGCTCATCATCAGAATGCTCAGACACAACTGGTGAGTCAACGGTCGCCTGAAGCCTCATTTCCTTAGAGAGGAAGGCAGGGGCAGCTAAGAATGAACACTCATCAAGGGGTACATGAAACGCACGAAAGATCATGGGAAGGTATAATGCATAAACCAAAGATCTTGGTTTCTTCCTACAGTTAATCATCCAGTCCATCATGGTACGTGGAAGATTAAAGGGAACATAAAAGTGGAGATGATACGATGTCGAGATTTCAAAATAATTGACTTCATCGGTGGAACCCGCTTTGGGTAGAATAGTATTGAAAATGATCCGATGAAGTTCATAGAAATAGGGATTGAGATATTTAGCCAAAAGCTTACGAGTACATGTGTTAGGGCTACACAAGTTGTCCTTGAAGCTTTCAAGTGAAATCTCTTCGGAAAATTGAAATGATCGAGCTTCAACAAGCTTTTCCCATGAGTTAGGCTCTAGGAGTTCAAGATATTCGGCCAATTCGAAATCGTCAAAAGAGAGATCAATTCCCGCAACCCGTGAATAAATATGTATATCATCATGGGTTAGGTTACAGTAGAACATTTGAATAGTACTACGATAAATGACCGAATTTGTGGTAACAAGTTCATCAAGGCAAACGTCATAAAAAAGTGCATCATATTGTGAGAATGTAGTAAAGTTGATAGGGTGTCCCGCAAACACCGGACATGTCCGAAAATCACTAAACTAATCATTTGATGCGTCTAGTGATACAAAAATTCGGTCGTCAAAAGTGTTTGGGTCATGTGGACGCAGTGGATTGAACAACGGATGGATAGGTGGTTGTTGTTCAACGACCGGTGCAACGGGCGGTTCAACACGAGGAGGAGCATTCGACGAGGATGCTCCCTCGGTCCGAAGTCTCTTCCCGCGGTTGAACAAACGTGGAGCCATAACACAATAAAGATAATGAAGAAAATTGAGATATAGAAAAGTATAAAATTATACCTCAAACAAGTGATGAACAATGAAGGAGAATTGAAAAAGAAGCCTTCTCCTTGAGTTTGGGGAAGAGATGAGCTCTAGAAAGGAGAAATTAGGGTTAGGGTTTTGAGAAAAAGAGTTTTGAGAAGTAGAAAAGGTGGTAATGGAGGTGAAGAGGAAGAGGATCCCGAATATATGTGAAGGGTTTCAATTTGTCGGAATCAATAATGGCCATTGGATCTAAATTTTGATCAACGGCGGAGACTGTTCCCGGTTCTGGAACAGTCAGGCCGAATTCGGCCCGAACTCTGGTAAGGGCAGAGTTCGGCCCGAATTCCGGATTCTGGTCACAGAACAGGAATCAGGCTGGAATGAAAAAAATTGGTTAAGTCAGAAAGACCAAAATAAATGTGAGTATAAATACAAGAAAAGATCCAAGTGACAAGCAACGAATAACAGATAGTGAACACAAAGCAGCAAGGTGAAGTTGAAAGAATAGTATTTCAGCATGTGATGAATAAAAATGAACCGTAAAATAAACAAGAAATTATATCATAATTTAATATTTTGAAGCTGCCATGGGTTAGCTGCAGGGGCCGGATCCCAGCTAGCAGTAGTCCTGAGGACTAGTGCACCGTGTCGCTTAGGCTTTTACGCCTTGTTGTCAGAATGACCCTTTCGGCTTGTACCCATAGCAAATTCATTATAAGAGAATCACAATATACTCGATATTTATGCTCGTTGATTTTAATTTATAACAGCTTCATCTAAAATTCCAAGTTCACGACAAAGAAAATTGAAGCGCTCTTCGGATAATGGTTTTGTAAAAAAATCTGCTAACTGATGATCAGTGTCAATAAATTCTAAGTTAATTGTGCCATTTTGCTGATGATCACGCAAAAAGTGGTGACGTATTTCAATGTGCTTCGTGCATGAGTGACAAATGGGGTTCTTAGTGAGATTTATAGCACTAGTGTTGTCACAAAAGATTGAAATGTGCATGAAAGATAAGTTATAGTCTTCAAGGGTTTGCTTCATCCACAGAATTTGTGCACAACAATGCCCAGCTATAATGTATTCAGCTTCTGTTGTGGATAGTGCGACAGAATTCTGCTTCTTGCTAAACCAAGAGACTAAAGCCTTTCCTAATAAATGACACGTACCACTCGTACTTTTACGGTCGACCTTGCATCCAGCAAAATCACTATCTGAGTAACCAATGAGGTCAAATGATGTTGATTTAGGATACCATAGGCCCACTGTAATCGTACCCTTAAGGTATCGAAAGAAACGTTTAACAGCAGTCATGTGTGATTCCTTAGGATTTGCTTGATATCTAGCACACAGACAAACGCTAAACATAATATCAGGGTGACTAGCAGTTAAATAGAGTAGACTGCCTATCATACCTCGATACTTACGTTGGTCCACAAGTTTGTCGCTATCATCTGGTTCAAGTTTGGTTGAAGTAGCCATTGGAGTGCTGATTGGTTTGACGTTGTCAAGGTCGAATTTCTTCAGCATGTCCTTTGTATACTTCGACTGACAGATGAAGGTTCCATTTGACATTTGTTTGACTTGCAGCCCGAGAAAGTAGTTGAGCTCCCCCATCATGCTCATCTCAAACTTAGTCTGCATACACTTGACAAAATCTTGACAAAGGGTTTCATCAGTAGAACCAAATATAATATCATCTACATATATTTGTACTAAAAGAATAGTGTCTTTAAAATATTTTATGAAAAGTGTGGTGTCAATTTTCCATTTTGAAAAACCTTTCTCAAGCAAAAAATTGCTTAGCCGTTCATACCAAGCTCTAGGGGCTTGTTTGAGGACATACAGCGCTTTCTTTAGCTTGAACACGTGGTCGGAAAATTTGTGATTTTCAAAGCCAGGAGGTTGTTTCACATAAACTTCCTCCTTAATAAATCCATTCAAGAAAGCACTTTTAACATACATTTGAAATAATTTGAAATTTTGAAAATTTGCAAATGCACAAAACATTCGAATGGATTCCAATCTAGCAACAGGAGCATACGTCTCATCGTAATCGATACCTTCCTCTTGGTTGTATCCTTGGGCTACTAGACGAGCTTTGTTGCGTGTGACTGAATCATCTTCATTTACTTTGTTTCTAAAGACCCATTTAGTGCTAATGATCGAGTGATTGGCCGGTCTAGGAACGAGTTCCCAAACTTGGCTCCTCTCGAATTGGTTGAGTTCCTCTTGCATAGCAGAAATCCAAAATTCATCATTAAAGGCTTCTAAAATATTTTTCGGCTCAATTTGTGAAATAAAGGCAGTGCTAGCAATAGAGTCTCTTAATGATGATCTAGAAGTTACTCCACGTGAAACCTCACCTATTATCAAATTTTCTGGATGTGACGGCTTAAAAGAGAATTTCTTTGGCAAGCCCTCCAGAGAATTGGTTTCGGTTGTGGTATTCATTGGAGTAGAAGTTTATGGCTCAACATCATCATCATGAGTAGCTGCTGCACTGTTATCTTTATCAAAAGTCATATTTGTAGACTCTTCCACAATTAATGAGCATTTGTTAAAAACTCTATATCCCTTGCTCTTGGCAGCATAGCCAATGAAAATACCATCGTCAGCTTTGGCATCAAATTTGCCTAAGTTGTCTTTGGTGTTAAGGATAAAGCATCTACAACCAAAAACTTTAAAATAAGAAACATTTGGGGTTCTCCCAAACCAAAGCTCATAGGGTGTTTTCTTTGTAATGGGACGAATAAGCACCCTATTTAAAATGTGGCATGCTGTACTGACAGCTTCAGCCCAAAAGTAGTTTGAAAGTGAAAACTTGTTCAACATGACTCTAGCCATATCGCCAAGAGTCCTATTCTTCCGCTCCACAACACCATTTTGTTGAGGAGTTCTTGGACAAGAAAATTCATGATCAAAGCCATTAAAATCACAAAACTTTTCAAAATCAGAATTTTCGAATTTGCCTCCATGATCACTTCGGATTCGAGTAATCATGTAGCCTTTTTCGTTTTGAACTTTCTTTGAAAAAATCTTGAAAACTGAAATAGCATCACTTTTATTTGTAAGAAAGAAAACCCAAGTAAATCTAGAAAAATCATCAACAATAACAAAGGCGTAGAGTTTTCCACCAAGACTGGCTACTCTACTAGGGCCAAATAAATCCATATGGAGAAGTTGCAAAGGTCTAGAAGTACTTATAGAGTTTATAGAATGAAATGAGAACATAGTTGTCTTATTCAATTCACATTCGGCACATATCGTGTCCTTTTTGAATGTGATATCGGGCAAGCCTCTAACTAGCTTCTTAGTCGATAGCCTGGATATAGTATCCATGTTGGCATGACCAAGACGCTGGTGCCATAATAATCTTTCATCCTTATGAGCATATAGGCATCTACCTGCATTGTTAGTATCTATAGACAAATAAAAAATATAAATATTATCCTCTCTTACCCCTTTAAAAGCAATGTCTCCCGTTGACCTATCATAAATAAGGCATTTGTTTTGTCCAAAGTTAATGTCATATCCATGGTCAGCAAGATGACTAATGCTGAGCAGGTTATGCTTTAACTTGGTCACTAGGCAGACATCCTTTATTACGGGAGAGTGAGGATAGCCAATAATACCATTACCTATAATATAACCTTTTAGGTTGTTGCCGAAGGATACATATCCTTCTCTCTTCATCGATAGTGATGCAAAAAGATTTGTGTATCCCGTCATATGCAGCGAGCATCCACTATCGAGAATCCACTTACTCTTAGTTGAGGAGGAAATGTCCACCTAAATCAAGAGTAGATGTGACCTTTGGTACCCAAGTTCTTGAGGGTCCTGAAAAGTTAGTTTTTGGAAACCATGCATATATCTTTCTATCTACTAATCTTCTAATTCTACATTATGGTGAAATGTGTCCATGTAAACCATAATAAGTACATGTAGCATTCCTATTTATATTAGGAGCATGCTGATGATGTCTATAAGTAGAGTGATGAGGAGAAGTATGATGGTAGTGTTGTTTTTGTCCAACATGGTGATGAATGTATCTATGTGTAGCATGATGATTTTTTGACATATGATAGTTATTTCTATGTGCATGTGGTTTATGTGCTTTGTGAAAGTGTGTGTATATGTAAGCATGATTACGTGTTGCAGGTGGATGACATAGGTGACTAGTATGAGAACTATCATGCTTTATGTGTGTCTCTTGGGTTTGAGGTTGAGCAACCTGTTTTCCCAATTTAGTCTCTAGTTTCTTAGAGACAGCTTGCAGTTCAGTAACCTTAGCATTCAAACCAAGTATCTTAGTAATAGAAATCTTGTGTCTACTCTTTTCTTCTGCAAGCTCCGTGTTGAGTGCTGTGATTTCTTGTGTTTGTTGTTCAATGCGTGCTTCGGCATCATGTAAGCTTATTTTAAGCTTAGATACCTCATCTGTTACATCCGTGGGTGAAGTGTCTCTAATGTTATCAAGCACTAAAGAAAGTCTTTGAATTTCGACTTTATGACTTTTGATCTTTTCCTTGGCATGTTTATATTTACCAATGACCTTTTTATGATCATCAAGTAAATCGGTAAAAGCATCGCCAAGTTCATCAAAAGTGAAGTCATCAAGAGTTTCGTTTGATACTTTGTCGGATGTTGCCATTTGGCACACATTTGCAGTATCTTGAGGAGAATCCTTTTCTTCCTCGGAGTCACGAGCTTCGCTTTCATGCCAAATGCTCATGTTGGCATATTTCTTTGAGGAAGTCTTCTTGTAAGGTTTCTCATAGCGGTTGCTCTTCTTTAAGAATGGACAGTCTTTTCGGACGTGTCCTGTCTTCTTGCAACCGTAGCAGGTTGGCTCTTCTTCGTCGTCTTCTTGTGGTTCCTTCTTTCTACGGTTGAAGCGAAGAAATTTCTTGAAGTTGCGGACAAGGAGATCTTGATCATCACCTTCTGAGTTCTCGTCATCCGTCTCTTCGGGGTCAGCCCTCCGTCGGTGAGCTTTGAGTGCGATCTCCTTAGCCTTAGGAGCAGGCTCTTCGAAGTCCTTGAGGTCAAGCTCATGAGTCATCCGCTTTCCCATCAAGGTCTCCATTGACATGGTTGTGAGATCATTTCCTTCTATGATGGCTGTCACCTTAGGGTTCCAAATCTTTGGGAGTCTCCTAAGTAGCTTTCGAATCTTCTCGTGATTTGAATATTGTTTGCCGAGCGAAGATAGGGGATTGATGATGTCGAGGAATCTTGTGAACATTTGCGTGATCGTCTCGTTTGGCTTCATCTTGAAAGCCTCATATTCTTGAGTGAGACGGCTTATCTTTGATTCCTTGACTTGGGTGGTTCCTTCATGCGTAACTTCTAGAAGTCTCCATACTTCGTGAGAAGTGGTGCATGTTGAGACCCTGTTGAACTCATTCATGTCTATAGCACAGAATAAAGCATTAATAGCTCTCGCGTCTAGAATGCCTGTTTCTTCTCCTCGTTAGAATATTTGTCATGTGATTTTTCAACGAGATCACCATTGACAACTATTCTGGCGGGCTTTTTGTAACCGTCAGTGACGATAGTCCACAGGTCAAAGTCTAGCGACTTGAGATAAAAGCTCATCCTTGTTTTCCAATATGTGTAGTTAGTTCCATCTAATAGGGGAGGCCTATGAGTGGACTGCCCTTCACCGTGATTGGAAATCAAGGATTGTGTGGTTGCCATGGATCAGCTCTAGGATGTTAGTCCTTGTTGAGAGAACAGAGCTCTGATACCAATTGAAGAACAAATGGCAACTCTAGAGGAGGGTGAATAGAGTTTATAGCGATAATAGCCAATTAAAAATTAAACTCTTTCACAATCTAAAATTAATCAGAGTAAATGCGAAAATAAATAAGGAGCAAGAAAACATACGCAAACACAGCCAATTTTAACCTGGTTTCCCTCGTGGAGGACTAGTCCAGGCCTGAGAACTCTAGCTCAGGATTAAATCCACTATTTGTGAAATAGTAGTTACACCCCGTGCCTTTTCTTCAGAAGAGCACGTCAACTTCTTACAAAGGATCACAGTGGCGATGCTTGAAATTTTCCAAGCGACTTCTTGAACTCTTGCACAAAACTCCTAACTGAAAAATGCTGAGCACTTGAGGCTTAGGGAGCTTGTGTCTAGTAGATGAAGATGGGTATGGCTTGTATTGAGCTTCAGAGAGAAGAGAAGAGAAGATTGGATGAATAAAAATGAGAGAATTCATGTCCTATTTATATGATACTAGTAGGTAGAATTCGGCCAGAATTCTGGTAGGAATTTTAAAATATTTGGCCGTTTGACAACTAGCAACCAGCCAACCCTAAAAATTAGGGTACTGATTTTTAGGGGACAGAGTTCGGCCCGAACTCTGTGTGGAGGCAGAGTTCGGCCCGATCTCTGTCGCCATAGCACATAATAGGCCTTAAGGTCCAATAGGCTTATTTGGATGTGTGCAGCTTATGGATTTTGGGTAGGTTATAGGTTTAAGTCTCAAGAGCTCAGCACAACTCAGCTTACATCAGTCTAGACTCAATAAATTTATAAAATACAGACTCAAGAATGACTTGCATTGCAAAAACTGAGCTGTCGTCTGACTTGAGCTGGATGTAGTCGTCGTGTGTCGTATTGAATTATTACAAGTATTATTTAGTCAATGTTATCGATATTTGGTTGACTGTGACTTTGTGTCAACAAATGGGACCCGACCCACACCCCAGCAAAGGGGCGCCAGGCTGAGTCACTGACAGCTAAGTAATGCTTAGCCCCATATGTTAAGTAAAATAAAAAACAACAAATGTGAACAGTGCCTTCCTTCTCAGCCCGAGCCGCGCGAGCTTTGCTCGATAGAAAAATCCGAAATTTCGAACTCCTTCAAATCAACACAAAATCTTTTCAAATTTTTTTTGTGCAATCCTTGTATGATTCTCTACAAGATTACACTGAATCTTGGAGTATCTCAATTCGAATAAATTGAAATTAATTCGACCAAATAAATAGATATATAATCGACCGAGAGACTCCACCCCAACCCTCTCTCATCGACTTTAAATTTCTGGAAGGCTCGCCACAACCCCCTGCCCTACGCGCGCCTGCGTATATCCCAGGCGAACTTCCTGGACCACCGCCGCTACCCTGCGAAGCCGCGAGAACCACCGCCAGCAAGTGACGACCGCCAGCGACAGCAGCCGCTGCCCGACCCCGACTTCGCGCCCAACTCCCACGATGTACGCTCCACCGTTTTGCGTTCCATCTTCTCAGGTACGAAGACGAACTATACGGCTATAAGTCTCTTCAAATGCTTTGATTTTAGACGATTTATATTGTCCCAGAAATCGAAGCCAAAACTGGCATTCGATTAGTCGAAAATCGAGCAGATTTCGTACTTGAACACCCCACTTTGGAAGGCGAGAACTCGCCAATCCAAGAACAGATTCTAAAACCAATCTGAAAATTTTTTCTTAACAACATATGGTCTTCGAATTTCTTTTTGTAGTTCTCAGTTTCATTGAGTGGGCTAAGGGATATAGAATTGTAAAGTTTGCGAAAAACCTATAACTACTGTTTTCAAAAATCCTTAAAACCAACCGATACGGCGTGCGCCCCTACAAACCGGGCGACCTGGTCGTGCGCTATACGCATCAAAATGCGTGTATGGACGATGCCGACGTGTGGGAACTGACGAAACTCAGTTTCGTCGTGTGTGCGCGACGAAATCAGTCAGTATCCGTCAAGATACCCCCGTATCGCCAATTTGCAAATTTTGCCCTAACCTCGTGTACAGTCGTCGATTCGAGACGAAACTTGTGCCAGCAGGTCCGAGTCAAAATATTGGTCCTGTGTGCCAAGTTTTGTTCGATTCTGGGAAGGTCGAATCGGAACCCTTTTTTTTGGCGGGCCCGCGACCCACTCAAACGGGCAATTTTTTACACGGCTCATCGTAATCCAAAATTGGACATACCATTGAGTTCCTCTCCTCAAACTGAATTCGTAAACATATAGTTTGACGACTTTAAAGATCATACACTTTGGCACGCATTTCGGTGCAAAGCGGATCCAACGACGGATATTGTTTTGACCCAAAATTACGATTTTGCCCCTATTCCAGAATTAGACTTTTTAACAGGCATTTCCTTGGTATATCTTTTACACCGAGCACATTTTTTATGTTTGTTTCAGCGTCCGAAGTTGTTTGGAGACTGTAACGTTTCTTGGCTGATATTGTGATTTCCTGGACTTGCCATTTTGCACCATCAGGCAAGATTCTTTGCCACTTTACTCTGTGATTATTATATTCTTATTTATAGTATTTCTATTTCTTGATATTATAAAACTGTACGTCCAAGTCACACTTGGGTGCAAGCGACTCTATCGGTCATTTTTCTCGCTTTATTTATTTCTCTCGCATTGACTTTGTCTAGTGACCACCCATTGATGATGAGGTATTGGTATATCTCGTATGGCCTTGACACTTGCTTTACCACGTGATGTGAGTCACATATAGGACACATATTCGCATAGTCGGCTGGCCACCGATACGTATGGAGCGTGCGACGGATGGGAGTAACTGCCAATAGAATTGCATGCTAGAAGACTTGGCGGTTATTAGAGGTACATATAAGTCATGGATGTGACTCTAATAAGCATTGGGTGGGAAAAACAATTCCTTAATGTATGGGTCATATATGCACTGTCCTGATAGCCGGTTATCTCCAGTGGGAGGTACGGTCCTGATAGCCGGTTATCTCCAGTAGGAGATACGGTCCTGATTCCTAAAATTCCTAATCCTGCCCATGCGTCAAGGGTTTGTTCTTATTGCATCATCACTGTAGACTGGTTAGGCACCTGATTGCATACATATTTTTTTCTTTATATTATATATCACGGTTATTATGGCATGGTGTTTTCTTGTATCTTGTTACGTCCCTCTGAGGACCTGGTTATCTCTCCAGGTGTGTGCTCTTGTCTTTCGCAGGTATTCTAGCTCTAGCCGTGATCATCGCTATTTTTTCGAGGTTGATTGCACTTGGATCGTCTTCGCTTCGCTCGCCAAACTCATTTCATTTTTTTATATTTTTTTTTCTATTTTGTTGGTAGTGGATTTGTCTCCGTCCAACATATTGTATCAAGACAATTCATTATCATTATATGATATCACTTATTCATTTATTTTGTGTGAATGAGATTAGTTATGGTTCTACTGTATTTTATAGCTTATGTATTCATACGAGGTTTTCATATATTGGAGTGTACTTCATATGTATACAGCTGGCATGTCTACATTCCTAGTCCTACGTATTTTGGGACTGGGGCGTTACAAGTGTAACGCCCCACTCCCAAAATAATTAGGACTGAGCACGTAGACATGCCAGCTGCACATATACGAAGAATACTGCAATATATAAAATCCTCGAATACATACATAAGCTGTAAATAATAATAATCACAGGACAATATAAATAAACTATGTATCTCGACACAGCTCAGCACAGAAGATATAAGAATCCAGAATAAATAAGTGAATCAAAGAGATGGCCGGGTGGACATACCCACTCCAAACAGCTATGTAAAATAGTCTCAAATGATCGGAGTCCAACCTCCACAAAATGGAAATAAAGGAAAATTGAAGATGTCCACTAAATGTCTCAATGTATAAAATAAACTAAAAGTCAACTGGAGATGCCTCGTCATCGATGTAGGAAGAATCCAATGTCGTGTCGTACTCCTGCGGGAAATCGTCTAACCCTGGAGAGATAACCAGGTCCTTAGAGGGACGTAAGAAGATACAAGAAAGCATCATGCCATATAAACTGTGATATATAATAGAGAGTAAATGGGGATGCATGCAATAGGGTTCCTAACCATTCTACTGTGAATATAAAGTTGAGATACAATCCTTCGAAGCATGAGCCCTGGCTGTAGATGGGATCGGCATAGTTTTCGTATAGGGCACCAGGGGCCTACGTCCGTAATGTCCGAAGATCGTCAGAGCGCATCATGTGCAAGGGGGTACGTACATAACGCTCTGGGAAACGTCAGTGGGCATCTGGGGCCTGCGTCTCCGGAGGAGCACATAGGTAAGCAGGAAAGTGCAAAGAAGCACATACATCGGGTATTGTTCTTCCCACCTAATGCCTAGTATCATCATCTCCATGACTTATAAAAATCTCTATTAATCGTCAAGTCTTCTAACATGTAATTTTATTGGCAGTTAGTCCTATCCGTCACACGCTCCATACGTATCGGTGGCCAGCCGACTATGCGGGTACGTATCCTACATGTGACTTACAACTCGAGATGATCATGTGTCAAGGCCGTATGAGATATACCCATATCTCATCATCAATGGGTGGTCACTAGGCTAAGTCAATGCAAGAGAATAAAACAAAAGCAAGTAAAACGACCGATATAGTCGCTTGCACCCAAGTGTGACTTGGACGCACATTGATATAATACTAACAACAGATAAGTAATATTGAATATAAATAACTAAAAATAAGAATAAGTAAATCACAGAGTAAGGTGGCAAGGTGTCTTGTCGGATGGTGCGGGAATGGCAACTACAAACAATCAATCATGTCAGCAATAAATCTCAAAATCTACGAACGGCTTCGGATGCTGAAACAAACATCAAGAAAGTTCCCGGTGTAAAAGATATATATAGGAAACGCCTGTCCAAAAGTCAAATTTTGGAACAGGGACAAAATTATAATTTCGTGTCAAAATGATGTCCGTCATTAGACCCGTTTTGCACCGAAACGTGTGCCAATATCTATAGTCTCAAAAGTCATCAAACTACATGTCTACGGGTCCAGTTTGAGGAGACGAACCCAACCATATGTCTAAAGTTGAATTTCGGCGGGCCGTATACAATTTTGCCCGTTAGATCGAGTCACGGGCCCGCCAAATAGGTGTTCCGATCGACCTTCTCAGAATCGGACAAAACTTGGTACACAGGACCAGAATTTTGATACGGTCCTGTTAGCGCAAGTTTTGTCTCGATATGACGAATGTACACGAATTTAAGGCCAAGTTTATAAAAGGTCGATATGGGATATCTCAACGGATACACACTGATTTCGTCGTGCACACGCAATAAAATCGAGTTTCGTCAGTTCCCACACGTCGGTAACATCCATACACGCCTTTTGATATGTATAGTGTGCGACCACGTCGCCCGATTTGTCGGGACGCACGCCATATCGAAAAGTTTTTATAAATTTTTTACAGTTTTAAAGGCTATTTTTGCTGATTTTTGAACTGGTTTAACATGAAACTAAGAACAGAATAACGAAAACGAATTGTTGGGTTTCAAACTTTGTTATGTTGGCAATAATCATGTTTAATTAGATTTTGAAAACAATTATTATTTTGACAGAGTAGAGCCTTCTAGTATAGGGTTGGGGCTAAGGTTTTGTTCTGTTTTCGAACATATTTCCCCGAGTTTTGAGTCGATTTTCTGATCGACACAATGGGGTGAAACTGAATCCCTTTGAAGAGGTTCGAAGGTGGTCATGTAGGCTTTATATAGGACTTTAAAGATTCAGAAACGATAGAGCAGAACAAAAAATATTTGGTTCGAAACTTGGGTACCTGGGTTGATTACTCAGAACAAAGTTGCTCTGTTCTCTTGCGGGTATCTTCGGTCGACGACTGTTCCAGCGATCCTCCGGCGAACTGGCGACCGTACAGGCGATCGAGGCAGGGCATGGGGATGTTGTGGTTGCTCTGGGGTGGAGAGTTAGGATTTCGCATAGTGTTACGATAGAAATTTGTGATGAAACTCGAGTATCCACTCGTCTATATATCTCGAGTTTTAATCTGTGTTTTCCAATCGAGTTTCTATCAGGATTTGGATTAGGGTTTTGTCAATTCGTGGAGGATTTGCATTGGATTTGTTTAGGATTTGATTGAGCCAAATTCCTGGAGTCTCTGTTTGGGACAGAAAATGAAAGGATTGGGTTTATCCCATTACTGTTCACGTGAACAGTAATGGAAGGTTTGTTTGTTTTGTGTTTTTTTTTTTTTTTTGCTTAACTTACTACAGTATTCCATTATATACAATTTTCTATAAAGCAATATATACATTAGTGTATAACACTTTAGTATATAAGAATATATTTACCAATTCTATATACACTATATACACACGTATATGTTTACCTATATACATTAGTATATGCCACTATATTTATAAATATATATTCATTTAACTAGAAACTAGTGTATTGATGTAGTAATAGATATAACATAATTATTATTATATATAAAATAAATACTAAATTAAAATATGGGGGTTTACATCCTACCCAACTTAAAAAAATTTTGTCCTCGAAATTAAAACTAACGTCGGGGGGTGGTATACAATACAATACGAAATTAAAGGGGACTAACATATGAAAGTCGTACCTTGGTTTTCGAATAAATGCTGATAGTAATTCTTAATGTCGTCCTCACGCTCTCAAGTAGACTCTCCTGACGAGTGATGCTTCCATGCCACGCGAACCAATGGTATAGATTGATTCTGCAACACCTTCACTCGACGATCAAGGATACCTACCGGTTGCTCCTGGTACGACAAGCTCGGACCAACAGTAATTTCGGAGTGATCAAGCACATGAATTCTGTCTGCCACGTGTCTACTCAGCTGTGACACATGAAATACGTCATGTACCCCCTCTAGTGACGGTGCTAATGCCAATCTATAAACCTCTCCAACACGTTCCAAGACGTCGAAAGGGCCGATGTATCTTGGACTAAACTTGCCACGTCCACCAAATCGAATCGTGCCTCTAGTGGGGGATATGTTCAAGAAAACATGGTCGCCTTCCTTGAACTCCAAAGGTCGACGACGATTATCTGCCGACTGCTTTTGTCGATCCTACACTGCTCGCAGGTGGTCCTGGATCTTCTTCACCTTCTCTACTGTGCTCAAAACCAACTTGGGACCCAATATCTATCGCTCTCCTATGTCGCTCCAATAAACAGGATATTGACACTTCCTACCGTATAACGCTACAAAAGGAGCCATCTGTATGCTCGCTTGACAGCTATTATTGTAGAAAAACTTTACAAGATGAAGGTGATCTTCCCAAGATCCGCCAAAGTCAAGCATACACGCTCTAAACATATCCTCTAGCATCTGAATAGTATGCTCTGACTGGCCGTCTGTCTACGGATGGTATGCCGTGCTAAACTTCAAATGCGTACCAAACTGTCTTTCATACTTCTCGAAAAGTACGAGGTGAATCTCGAGTCACAGTCCGACACGATGCTAAATGGCACACCGTGTAGCTTCACTATTTGCTTCATGTATATATCCGCCAAAACTTTTATGGACTGTCCCACTCTAAAAGGTAAGAAATGGGCCAACTTGGTAAGCCTATCAACAATCGCCCATACCGCATCTCGTCCACTAGGACTCCGTAGAAATCCCGTGATAAATTCTATCGTAATGTGCTCCCACTTCCACTCGGAAATGGGTAGCGGCTGCAATAATTCGGCCATCCTCTGGTGCTCTGCCTTCACTTGTTGGCATACCAAACACTTGGCCACGAAACGAGCTATCTCCTGCTTTATTCCGTGCCACCAATAATACTGTCGTAAGTTCCAGTACATCTTAGTTTCTCCGGGATAAATAAAGTAAGTTGAACTGTGTGCTTCCACCATTAACTCATGTCGTAGCTTACTATTAGGAACATAAATACGATCACCACATTGCAATGTCCCATCGGAATGAATCCTCAATCATGTCTGCTCTCATGCTTTAGTCCTCTGTCTAAGTCATCGAAATCTAGCAGCAGTGGGTAATGCTGCCTTGATCATCTCTACTAGCGACGATTGTACTTGGAGATTGGCTAATACGCCATCCGTTCCAAGCAATACTACCTCAATACTAAGCTGCTACAAATCTCTAATCAACTCTCTCTTGTGGTCAAGAAGTCTGCCATGGGCTTATGGCTTAATGCGTCTACCACAACATTAGCCTTGTCCGGATGATAATATAGCTCGATCTCGTAATCCTTCATCAACTCCAACCAACATTGTTGTCGCATATTTAACTCTTTTTGTGTGAACACGTACTTGAGGCTCTTATGATCAGTATAAATATCTACCTGCTCGCCGTATAAGTAGTGTCTCCATAGCTTCAAAGAAAAGATAACCATTGCGAGCTCTAGATCGTGGGTTGGGTATTTTTTTTTAGTGCACCCTCAATTGTCTCGATGAATAAGCTACTACATGACCGTACTGCATCAATACGCATCCTAATCCTTTTCCAGATGCATCGTTGTAGATCACAAATCCTCTCGGGCCTGATGGTAGTGTGAAGATAGGTGTCGTGGTCAAGTGTTTCTTTAACTCGTCAAAAGTGGCTTGACACTCATATGTCCGTACAAACTCTTGGTCCTTGCAAGTTAATCGAGTCATGGGTCCCGCTATTCGTGAGAAATCTTCTACGAACCTTCGGTAGTAACCCGCAAGTCCATAAAAACTTCTCACCTCAGAAGCTGATGTGGGGGCAGGCCATGCCTTGACTGTTGTGATCTTCTCAGGATCTACCGATATGCCGTCTCCAGTAACAATATACCCAAGAAATGATATCTCCTTGAGAAAGAAATCACACTTGCTAAGCTTCACGAAAAGTCACTCATTTCTCAAGGTCCCTAAGACAATCCATAGATGCTGCTCATGCTCCTCTTGACTCTTAGAGTAAATCAAGATATTATCTATGAAGATGACTACAAATTTGTCCAAGTACTGGTGAAAGATCTTGTTCATTAAGTTCATGAAGGCTGCGGGAGCATTGGTCAAACCGAATGGCAGGACCAAGAACTTGTAGTGTCCATACCTTGACCAAAATGCCGTCTTCGGAATATCTTCCTTCCAAACCTTCAATTGGTGATAGCCCGATCGTAAGTCGATCTGGGAGAATACTTTTGCTCCACTCAGTTGATTGAATAGATTATCTATGCACGACCAAGGGTACTTGTTCTTCACCGTTACTGTATTCAAAGCTCTATATTCGATACACATGCTCACTGTCCCATCTTTCTTAGGCACAAAAAGAATGGGTGCTTCCCATGGTGATGTACTAGCACGAATAAAGCCTTTCTCCAATAAGTCGTCTATCTGCGTCTTCATCTCTACCAACTCCTTGGGTGCTAGTCGTTAAACTCGAGATGATATAGGCTTGGCTTCCGGAATAAGCTTAATTGAAAACTTGATGTCTCGGTCCGGTGGCAGTCCTGGCAAATGTAACACCCAGTTTTCCAAATGAGGATATTTTGGTCATTTTTAAAATTTTGAGAATTATTTGGAATTATTATGTATTATTTAGATTTATTGGAATTAAGGTGATTTTTAGAGATTTTTAGTATAATTGATTTTGGTGTTTTAGTTGACTTGACTTAAGTTGACTTTGGAGACTAACCTAGTGGCTAACCTAGGTCATGACTAAATGGTTAGGATATGAAAACCTAGGTTGACTTAAGTTAGTGAGGTTTGACTCATTGGAATCAATTTGGGGAAAATAGGAGCTAGTTTGATTAAGGAATGACTTGTGAAGTCACAAGTCATTTTATGACTAATAGGCTTAATGGCCCATAGCCCACACCCATTGAACCAAGCCCTAACCCTAGAAAATCTGACCAGCCCCTATGGTCAGCCCCCCTTATTTATATCCTCTTAAAATTAGGGTTGCCTCTTTAGGAAACTTTGTCATTTGGAAGAGGTGAGTCCCCATCTTTGTAAATCCTTAGAAAATCCATTTCTTCTCCAAATTTCTTCAAACAAATTGCAATAGGACCTAAAATTACTGTTCTTGCTGTTGGTATTGAGTATTTTCAGGAAGGAAACAATTTGGAGAAGTTTTGGTGGCTTGAGGAACTATTTCCATTTGAAGATTTTGAGCCTTTGTTCATCAATAGGTATATTTCAATCCCCTCCATGAATTTCTGATTTTATTGCATTTCTAGGATGCCCTAGGCCTACCCTAGCTGTAGGACTAGCTAATCCTAGAATTCGAGTCCATTTCGTGTCCGTATCGGACACGTATCAACCCATGTGTGTAGGTGTTTGGTGAAATATCTCAAAGGGCATTTCAGTTGAGTTTTAGAAATCTATTTGAATAGGAATTAGGGTTTAGACCTCGCTTATGGTTTTCTTTTGCACTGAGCATGTATTAGTGTCGGGGCGAGCCGACACAGACACGGGAACACGCGGGTGCGTGTGCGCGCGCGGCACTGTGCGTACCCTGCTACTCGGGGCTTGCTGTGCAGTGCACACGCCACTTCAACACTTGATTTTTGAAACAGACCTTGGGGCGACCACTGACACCACGTGTGTCAAGTGGCACGAACCCTTGTGTCGTGTCGGACACGATATTGCACGTGCACTGTGTGTGCACTGTGCGGTTCAGTGCACTAATGTGTTTCCCTGTTTTCAAATTGATTTTAAATGATTTTAAATCGTGTTTAACTTATTAATTAGATCCTAATTATGATATATAACCTCTGTTAAATTAGTTTGCATGATTAGTTAGGTTGTTAATGTGGAAATTGGTTCGAAATGGCATGATAACTGATATTTCCTGATACATGTGTTTTCAGTATTTCCTAACCATGTAATCCCTGTTTAATTATGTTCTTCACTGAAAAATGTTTTCCCCCACATGTTTGTAGATCATGTATATCTAGGTATTTACTTTCGAATGTGGCTATTGATAGGAGAATGGGATTTTGGCAATTGAGTTGGATTTGAATTTGTTTTTAACTGAGTTTGGTTCTTCCCTATTTTACTGAGATTATATGGTTAATTCCTATTAACCTGGGACTGAGTTTGTGTTCTTCACACTAACCTGAGTTTGAATGATTCTCTTCCTTCCTAAACTGTCTTATCCTGAGGTAGTAAACCTGAGTTTTAGTAGTAAACCTGAGAATGGTTTGATTAATGAACTTTAACCTATATATGTGTACCTGGGATTTAACTGAGATTGAGATTCATCCATAAAACCTGAAATGGTTTTAAAACCATATTGTTTACTGCAAACTGATTTTTCTTTTGTTCTTTGTTTCCTATTAGGCACAAAACCTGAGACTATGAACTGGGTATTGGGTTCCTCCTTTCTAGAACCTGAGATTGAGTGAATGGTTTAGCATTCATACTCGAATTGGGTTGTTTGAGAGTAGGATAGCTGATACACTGGGTCTGGGTTTCTGTTGAACTGGAAATGCAGAATTAGGTTCCTTTCCTTCTTATTATACCTGAGTTTGTATTTTTCTGATACTTTAAAATATCAGTTATTTCCTGTGTTGTTCCATATTTTAAATATGATTTTAAGCATCAATTTACCTAGTTTTAAACTGATTAGTTGCATGGTTTAAGACCCCAAATTGGTTCATCTATAAGTTTTCTAAGTGTATGTTGATTTTGGGTTGAATTGGTTTTAGATTGTGGCTTAAATCTGGAATCTTAGTTAAGGGACTGTTTTAAACTGAAAATTGGGAACTGATTTTGAAGTTAGATTCAATGTTGACTCCCAAATTCGAATGGGTATTGATTTGTTATTTATATCAAACTGTTTGTTCATGTTTAGCTTAATGTCATACTCGAATTAGACCTTATGGTTTGGAAATAGAATTTGGCATTGAGATGGGCTTCCAATGGGTGTCAACTGATTTGTTTTCATGTAACTGTCAACTGTTGAAACCTGAGATGTGATTTCCATCACTGTTTTGATTCAAATGTTCATTTCCTTTAATCTGGGAATTGATTTCCTTTTTTTAAAATTCTAAAATTAGTAATGTACTCTTTCACATTGTCAGCTGCCACACTGATTAGTATTCACTAGTTTTCCTTGCACACTACATTCCTGAACATCCTACTGTACACATTTTCCCTCACACACTTATGCACTACACTATGTATCAGCTCACTGTTTTGCATTGACACATAAACACTACTCACTGCCATGCCACACTATTCATGTATACGCACAGGTACACTGATTTCATTAGCCACTGTTTTCCCCTTAATACTCACTGTCTTTTTCCCAGTTTTCCTATACCTGGACTTATTTCCTATTTTCTAGATTTCATTTGGTATTGCTTCACTGTTTCATTGCCACAGTTCACCATTCACTCTCTCATGTTTTATTCACTACACACACTCTCACTGCCATGCCACATTTTTTACACACACACACAATTGTCTCATGTCTCACACCCTCTTGACACTTCATACACACCCTCTACTCTATGTTACACACACAAGTTATCACACATACCACCACTGCCATGATTCCCTAACACTCACTGTTTTCACTCTCACTAATACACACACACATGCCATATCACACACATTCATGTGACACACACACACACACTTGAGTATATATATATATAGTGTATCCTATATATGTAATGTGTGTGTACTAAATATATATATTAGATATACATGTGTATGTGATATGCATATAGTAACTTATATGTTATGTGTAGGCTATGTTATATTATATAGCTATATCAATATGTGTATTATTTTGGGTATAGTTAATGGCATGTGGTCATGTGGGTTATGGTTTGACTCCTAGACATGGTATAGCCTATGGCCTATGAGTGTCTGGTTGTCTAGTGAATCTAGATTAGACTCGTTTAGTCTTGTTAGACCTAGTATAGACTAGTTCGACTTAGGTTTGACTTGGTTGACCTAGTTTGACTTCTAGGGTTGACCAGAGTTGACCAAGAGTTGACCTTGGTATAGATTGACCTAGATTCATGTAGAACGCATTGTAGTGCATCTTATTACCATTCTGGACTTGTTGTGACTTGTGCTGTTCTAATAGGAGCCAGACACCACTCCTCGGACAGTATATATATTCTCCAGATTCTCAGGTTACAGGCGAGTACATTCTCTGATCATATCATATCTTGTTTAGGACTATATTCCTGCTTTAGATTACTTTACATGATGATGACACGTTGAAAACACGGATTAGTACTATATGGATCTGGTTGTGCGATGTTATCCCCTTAGCGGATACATCGGGTATTCGTGTTCGTGTACTTTATCGAGAACATCGTGTACTCTTTGTATTTGTTACATTCGTGTACGAAACGTGTGAATCGTGTATAATTATGTATTCACATGACCTTCGTGTACAATAACATAACGTAACTGGATCCTTGTGTTTTGATTGGGGCGGGGGAGTAGAAGTGGTTATGTATTCAACCCAGTAGATTACTCGTATACAACCTCTGTAGATTACTCGTGTATAACATCGTGCCATCTACATAACCATCTTGTGCTCTAATTCACTAGCACTGTTAGTTCTCCATATATTGTAGCTATTTACTTACAGTCTCTCTTTTTATCATATTATTTCTTTAGATCCTGTATCTTACTCTCTAGCATATTTATATTTCCTAACCGGTTATGATTTTGTTGAGATGTACTGTACTCGCTCCTGTCCTGACTGGACCTGTTGAAAATTTTACAGTGAATGATGAGGCTCTGGTGTCTATCCCTCTTGGTGCAGCATTAGACATCACTAGTGACTTGGACCTGCTAGCAGTGGGTGCTACTTCTCTAGATTAGGGTTGTCTTTACTTTCTGGATCACTGTAGTTAGATTCTGGGATATTTCTGAGATATGTATTTATTTTAGTCACTTAGAATTCTGGATTTGTATCTCTGTGATGTTACATTCCTGGATGTTATCTATCTTTATCTTTCTATCTCATTCATGTTCTATCCTAGATGTGGTTGAGTTATATTCTGTTATGTCACCCCCATTCGGGGAGTATAACTGTATATTACCATTATCTGTTAGATGTTATGACCTAGGACAGCGTTCTACCGCCGACACTGCGGTGTAGGCTGGACGTACCCACGTCACGTGCCCTTATTCTAGGGTGCAGGTCGTGACACGTTTTTAGGGGTGGCCCATGCAGGTCGAGATTATGTAGTGGTATTCGAACTAGAGTATCACTATAGCCTGCAGTAGGATGAGAATATATTTTTATGGGTACTCAATCACAGTTAGGATTCCTTGAAAGATTCCTGGGACGACCCTTGAGAATCTTATTTAAACTTCAATTTGAAATCCTTTCCCTTGTTTTGTTCGCTCTCACTCCTTGATTTTTGAATTTGATTTTTGTTGGATCGTTGTTAATTTTGATTTTTCCTATCGAGATGAATTTTATAGCCTGAGTTAAGATATTTTCTGAAAACAATATATTGACGGAAATACAGGGATGGTAAAATGTCTACATGATTATGGAACCTGTAGTTTATCGCAGCCATATTAGCTGGCGTGGCGGAAATATAGAGACCTGGCTTCAGATGTACGTATCTTGGTTATGAGATTTGGAATTTCTCGCAGCTATACTAGTCGGCATAGCGAGAATTCCAGACGACATGATTATAGAGGTGCATGCCCCTGTTATGGACTCTACCGTTTATCGCAGCCTTGCTTACTGGCATGGCGAGGACTCTGAGTAACATGATTTTGGACAGACGCATATGATTATCAGATTGTATCTTGAGAAGGTTTTTAAACATATCATCTCTATCGTACCATTCTGTTGTATAAATTGTACCCCATCATCAAATAACTTAGGAGTAGGAGTATGAGTAGGAATAGCCTAGCTGTTACTATAACCTTGTGTAACTTCTTGCAATAAATTCTTCCTAATACAATGAATTGGTGATTTTGCTAGACCTTGACTTAGATTTGATATTGTAGCTCTGGTTTCAAAATGGTTCCTACCTTTAAAACAGATAAGCAGAATGGATTTTATCATTGTTTCCTTCTTGCCATTATATCTTGTATTACCTTAAATATATATAGTGGACACAGATACTTGCCTGACACGTATGCATACTACAGTTGTTTACCAACCTATCTAAATGCATGTTAATATGATTAATGTTAAGTTCTCAAAATCCTAGTATTCTAATATAGTGCAGTATCAGTGACTAGTTCTCTGTTTCTCCATATTAAACTCGTCATTTAAATTTAAATTTCATGTTATTAGTTGGCTCACATCACTACACATGTATGTTATATACAGGGCTTTATTTTAAAAAAAATTGGTTGAGTTTTGTGTTGAATTGTCAAATCTGAGACTGCGTGCATAGTAAACCCTTAACCTTGGATTCTAAGTGTTTAGTTCAAATTGCAGTTTTAAATTGTAATGTTTTGAGTCGTATACATGGTTGTGTGCAGGTATATAATGTTAGGTTCATACTCTTACATGTTAGGTTGTGGTTGTGGTAAACATTGAGTTGGTTTTGATGTTCAAATTTCTGCCAAATTTTGAAGACTGAATATATGTTAACAATTTTTTTTATTGCTTTCAAATGTGTAGTTCAATTTCGGATTAATATGTAATGTTGAAATAAACTGAATGATTGAACCCTTTATTTCAAGTTTTAACCCATGTACACTTGACACTCTACACTAATGTTCACAACTGCCATGAAAACCTAACCCTTCATCTCGATGTTATGTTCATGTAGCCATATAGATATACTTATATATATGGTTAGCCATGCATGTTATGAGTAAATAGCTTGTGCCTTGTAGACTGCTTAACCAATATGCCATGAATAGTGTAACTTGATAGCTACAGTTGAGACTCAAATCCTCCTATACACTTTCATGTATATTTCATACTAACCATATCACCTTTACATAATGATAGCTTTTCCCTCTAACACTCTCTCTTCTATATATATTAAATTGTGATTGGATTCAATGCTATTGACTTTCGTTCCTTAAACTTGTGGTTCTGGTTTTCTTAAAATAATACCTCTTTATAGATGATTAGTAGTTGGCTTATTTTATTTTTGATAATTACCAGTTTTACAGATAGGATGGTAGACTGCTGTACAGCCTTAATGATTGTTGTGTTTTATCCTTTCCAGTATGGCACCCATGACCCGAGCCTGTCGCCTGAGAGCAGCTGCAGCTACTGATAGTGTGCTTCCACCTCCTATTGCTCAGGAGGTAGTGACCCCTCAGGCTGACCCAAGGGTAGTGGCACCTCCCGCCATCGAGGAGGTGTTAGCATCCTTACCAGAGAATTTCCCTCCACCACCTGTTACTCAGGAGAGAGTGGCAGTCTCATCTGAGACCAAGAGTTCTTCCCCATCTCCTCCTCTGCCTCCAGGAGCAGTACCCCATACCATACCCTCGGCAGGTTTGTTTCCTGACGGAGCTCAGATATCCAGACTTCTCCGAGATGTGTTGAAGACACAGAGAGTTCAGGCTGAGATCCTGAAGGAGCAGGGTCGTGGAATCCAACTGCTATGGGATTTGGTACATTCAGGAGGGGAGCCTAGTTCTAAGAGGCCGAGGAGCATTGTATACCCAGAGCCCCGTGAGCACCCAGACTATCAGCCTAGACCAGCTAACCCAGTCCAGACTCCTGTTCAGCAGAGGCCAGCTGAGAGAGTGCCTACCTGCACCTTCTGTAAGAAGCCTGGACATGTGTGGGACATCTGTAGGAAGAGAAGAGGAGTGTGTCTGTTATGTAGGTCAACTGCACACAGGCTGCGAGACTGTCCTACTGCACTTATCCCAGCCAGGACTCCGCCTTCGGGAGGGAGGTCCAGCCACCTGACTTAGTTGGAGGTGAGTCCTTGACCTGTATCTTAGCCAGTCTTGAAATTGATGTACCCTACCATATTGTTGTATGTTTTGATACCTTATGATTGCTCTTGATCTAATATGACTAGAATGACTAGATGAGATCCCAGACTGATATTACATGCCATGGCCCCATAGGTTACACTTTCCAACTGAATGATTTAAATAGGTTTCTGAGACTTTGATTGTGGAGGTTTGACCTAGAAGGGGTACGATCATCTTAATTTCGAGGACGAAATTTTTCTAAGGTGGGTAGGATTGTAACACCCAGTTTTCTAAATGAGGGTATTTTGGTAATTTTTAAAATTTTGAGAATTATTTGGAATTATTATGTATTATTTAGATTTATTGGAATTAAGGTGATTTTTAGAGATTTTTAGTATAATTGATTTTGGTGTTTTAGTTGACTTGACTTATGTTGACTTTGGAGACTAACCTAGTGGCTAACCTAGGTCATGACTAAGTGGTTAGGATATGAAAACCTAGGTTGACTTAAGTTAGTGAGGTTTGACTCATTGGAATCAATTTGGGGAAAATATGAGCTAGTTTGATTAAGGAATGACTTGTGAAGTCACAAGTCATTTTATGACTAATAGGCTTAATGGCCCATAGCCCACACCCATTAAACCAAGCCCTAACCCTAGAAAATCTGACCAGCCCTATGGTCAGCGCACCCCCCCCCCCCAACATTTATAACCTCTTAAAATTATGGTTGCCTCTTTAGGAAACTTTGCCATTTGGAAGAGGTGAGTCCCCATCTTTGTAAATCCTTAGAAAATCCATTTCTTCTCCAAATTCCTTCAAACAAATTGAAATAGGACCTAAAATTATTGTTCTTGCTGTTGGTATTGAGTATTTTCAGGAAGGAAACAATTTGGGGAAGTTTTGGTGGCTTGAGGAACTATTTCCATTTGGAGATTTTGAGCCTTTGCTCATCAATAGGTATATTTCAATCCCCTCCATGAATTTCTGATTTTATTGCATTTCTAGGATGCCCTAGGCCTACCCTAGCTGTAGGACTAGCTAACCCTAGAATTCGAGTCCATTTCGTGTCCGTATCGGACACGTATCAACCCATGTGTGTAGGTGTTTGGTGAAATGCCTCAAAGGGCATTTTAGTTGAGTTTTAGAAATCTATTTGAATAGGAATTAGGGTTTGGACCTCGCTTATGGTTTTCTTTTGCACTGAGCACGTATTAGTGTCGGGGCGAGTCGACACAGACACGGAAACACGCGGGTGCGTGTGCGCGCGCGCGGCACTGTGTGTGCCCTGCTACTCGGGGCTTGTTGTGCAGTGCACATGCCACTTCAACACTTGATTTTTGACACAGACCTTGGGGCGACCACTGACACCACGTGTGTCAAGTGGCACGAACCCTTGTGTCGTGTCGGACACGATATTGCACGTGCACTGTGTGTGTACTGTGCGGTTCAGTGCACTAATGTGTTTCCCTGTTTTCAAATTGATTTTAAATGATTTTAAATCGTGTTTAACTTATTAATTAGATCCTAATTATGATATATAACCTCTGTTAAATTAGTTTGCATGATTAGTTAGGTTGTTAATGTGGAAATTGGTTCGAAATGGCATGATAACTGATATTTCCTGATACATGTGTTTTCAGTATTTCCTAACCATGTAATCCCTGTTTAATTATGTTCTTCACTGAAAAATGTTTTCCCCCACATGTTTGTAGATCATGTATAGCTAGGTATTTACTTTCGAATGTGGCTATTGATAGGAGAATGGGATTTTGGCAATTGAGTTGGATTTGAATTTGTTTTTAACTGAGTTTGGTTCTTCCCTATTTTACTGAGACTGTATGGTTAATTCCTATTAACCTGGGACTGAGTTTGTGTTCTTCACACTAACCTGAGTTTGAATGATTCTCTTCCTTCCTAAACTGTCTTATCCTGAGGTAGTAAACCTGAGTTTTAGTAGTAAACCTGAGAATGGTTTGATTAATGAACTTTAACCTATATATGTGTACCTGGGATTTAACTGAGATTGAGATTCATCCATAAAACCTGAAATGGTTTTAAAACCATATTGTTTACTGCAAACTGATTTTCCTTTTGTTCTTTGTTTCCTGTTAGGCATAAAACCTGAGACTATGAACTGGGTATTGGGTTCCTCCTTTCTAGAACCTGAGATTGAGTGAATGGTTTAACATTCACACTCGAATTGGGTTGTTTGAGAGTAGGATAGCTGATACACTGGGTCTGGGTTTCTGTTGAACTTGAAATGCAGAATTAGGTTCCTTTCCTTCTTATTATACCTGAGTTTGTATTTTTCTGATACTTTGAAATATCAGTTATTTCCTGTGTTGTTCCAGATTTTAAATATGAATTTGAGCATCAATTTACCTAGTTTTAAACTGATTAGTTGCATGGTTTAAGACCCCGAATTGGTTCACCTATAAGTTTTCTAAGTGTATGCTGATTTTGGGTTGAATTGGTTTTAGATTGGGGCTTAAATCTGGAATCTTAGTTAAGGGACTGTTTTAAACTGAAAATTGGGAACTGATTTTGAAGTTAGATTCAATGTTGACTCCCTTCTTTAAACCAAATTCGAATGGGTATTGATTTGTTATTTATATCAAACTGTTTGTTCATGTTTAGCTTAATGTCATACTCGAATTAGACCTTATGGTGTGGAAATGGAATTTGGCATTGAGATGGGCTTCCAATGGGTGTCAACTGATTTGTTTTCATGTAACTGTCAACTGTTGAAACCTGAGAAGTGATTTCCATCACTGTTTTGATTCAAATGTTCATTTCCTTTAATCTGGAATTGATTTCCTTTTTTCGAAATTCTAAAATTTAGTAATGTACTCTTTCATATTGTTAGCTGCCACACTGATTTGTATTCACTGATTTTCCTTGCACACTACATTCCTGAACATCCTACTGTACACATTTTCCCTCACACACTTATGCACTACACTATGTATCAACTCACTGTTTTGCATTGACACATGAACACTACTCACTGCCATGCCACACTATTCATGTATACGCACAGGTACACTGATTTCATTAGCCACTGTTTTCCCCTTAATACTCACTGTCTTTTTCCCAGTTTTTCTATACCTGGACTTATTTCCTATTTTCCAGATTTTATTTGGTATTGCTTCACTGTTTCATTGCCACAGTTCACCATTCACTCTCTCATGTTTTATTCACTACACACACTCTCACTGCCATGCCACATTTTTCACACACACACACACAATTGTCTCATGTCTCACACCCTCTTGACACTTCACACACACCCTCTACTCCATGTTACACACACAAGTTATCATACATACCACCACTGCCATGATTCCCTAACACTCACTGTTTTCACTCTCACTAATACACACACACACACATGCCATATCACACACATTCATGTGACACACACACACTCACTTGAATATATATATATATATATATATATATATATATATATATATATATATATATATATATATATATATATATATAGTGTATCCTATATATGTAATGTGTGTGTACTAAATATATATATTAGATATACATGTGTATGTGATATGCATATAGTAACATATATGTTATGTGTAGGCTATGTTATATTATATAGCTATATCAATATGTGTATTATTTTAGGTATAGTTAATGTCATGTGGTCATGTGGGTTATGGTTTGACTCCTAGGCATGGTATAGCCTATGGCCTATGAGTGTCTGGTTGTCTAGTGAATCTAGATTAGACTCGTTTAGTCTTGTTAGACCTAGTATAGACTAGTTCGACTTAGGTTTGACTTAGTTGACCTAGTTTGACTTCTAGGGTTGACCAGAGTTGACCTTGGTATAGATTGACCTAGATTCATGTAGAACGCATTGTAGTGCATCTTATTACCATTCTGGACTTGTTGTGACTTGTGTTGTTCTAATAGGAGCCAGACACCACTCCTCGGATAGTATATATATTCTCCAGATTCTCAGGTTACAGGCGAGTACATTCTCTGATCATATCATATCTTGTTTAGGACTATATTCCTGCTTTAGATTACTTTACATGATGCTGACACGTTGGAAACACGGATAAGTACTATATGGATCTGGTTGTGCGATGTTATCCCCTTAGCGGATACATCGGGTATTCTTGTTCGTGTACTTTATCGGGAACATCGTGTACTCTTTGTATTTGTTACATTCGTGTACGAAACGTATGAATCGTATATAATCATGTATTCACATGACCTTCGTGTACAATAACATAACGTAACTGGATCCTTGTGTATTGATTGGGGCGGTGGAGTAGAAGTGGTTATGTATTCAACCCAGTAGATTACTCGTATACAACCTCTGTAGATTACTCGTGTATAACATCGTGCCGTCTACATAACCATCTTGTGCTCTGAATCACTAGCACTGTTAGTTCTCTATATATTATAGCTATTTACTTACAGTCTCTCTTTTTATCATATTATTTCTTCAGATCCTGTATCTTACTCTCTAGCATGTTTATATTTCCTAACCGGTTATGATTTTGTTGAGATGTACTGTACTCGCTCCTATCCTGACTGGACCTGTTGAAAATTTTACAGTAAATGATGAGGCTCTGGTGTCTATCCCTCTTGGTGCAGCATTAGACATCACTAGTGACTTGGACCTGCTAGCAGTGGATGATACTTCTCTAGATTAGGGTTGTCTTTACTTTCTGGATCACTGTAGTTAGATTCTGGGATATTTCTGAGATATGTATTTATTTTAGTCACTTAGAATTCTGGATTTGTATCTCTGTGATGTTACATTCCTGGATGTTATCTATCTTTATCTTTCTATCTCATTCCTGTTCTATCCTAGATGTGGTTGAGTTATATTCTGTTATGTCACCCCCATTCGGGGAGTATAACTGTATATTACCCTTATCTGTTAGATGTTATGACCTAGGACAGCGTTCTACCGCCGACACTGCGGCGTAGGCTGGACGTACCCACGTCACGTGCCCTTATTCTAGGGTACGGGTCGTGACAGCAAATCCTCGGGGAATACATCTTCGAACTCAGAGATGACAGGGTACTGAGAGGTGTCTTACATCATCGTATGAGTCCCTAATGTGGGTGCATCATAACTCTCTCCTTCTTCCTTAGTAAACTCGAACTCCATCGCATTCGGTGGTCTAAAGATGATACTGCCCCTATGGCAGTCTATAAGGGCAAAATGTTGGCTCAACTAGTCTATTCCGAGAACCACATCGAATGTCGGCATAAGGAATACAAGAAGTCGTACTTTTATCTCTCTACCACATATCACTACATGACCAAGTCTACAAACACCACTAATAGGTACAACTCATCCTTTAGTGAGGATTCTAATATTCTTAGATAAGGGTGTGATGGGAATGTTGTGTCTAGTGGTAAAACTAGTGGCTATGAATGAATGAGTGGCTCCTGTGTCAAACAAAGTAATGACAGGAAATGAAGCAACTACAACCATACCTGCTATGACCTCTGCCTCTGTCTCTATATCCTCAATGGCAAGTGAGAATGCCTGCCCATAATTCTGTCCTGGGCTTTGAGCTCTGGCCTTGTTGTACTATACGCCTTGAGGAGGCAATGGTGGGCGAGGTGCTCCTGCGGTAGGCCGTAGTGCTGGAAGTGCTGGGGCTGTAGGCATCGGGTTCTGCCGTGCATGTACTATCACTTGTTGCTCTGGACAGTCCTTGACCATGTGTTGGTTGGATCCACATCTCAAACACAACCCAAGGCGAGTCTTATAGTCGTTCTGAAGGCGTCCTTGCTTTCCGTAGTAGTAGAAAATAGGTTTCGGATAAGGCGAGGGCCTCTGCTGGTGCTGTCCTGTAGGCCTTCGGATAGGTCCTTCCTGAGTAGCTCGGGTTGGTGTAACTGTTGGTGTATGGCGTCTCGATGTCTGCTGTTGCTCCTTGCGAAGAATCTCCTGAGCATGAGCTTCTTCCAAGACAGCTAAATGGGAGACTCGAGACTGTGTAGTCGTATAAGACTTAAGCTCTGGTGCAAGCCCTTGATGAAATCTCTTCGCCTTCTCAAACTTTGTCGAAATCAATCCCACACAAAATCTACTCAGGTGATTGAACTCTGAGTCGTACTCATCAACTGTCATATTTTCTTGCTTCAGATGAAGCAACTAGTCTTATAGACCGTCTCGAACATGGATGGAAAGAATCTCTCATAGAATAGATCATATAACTGCTTCCAGGTGATCCCAGTGCCTAATTGTCTCTCTTCTGTCTTCCACCAGTGGTGAGCATTATCTTCTAATATTACGTCCACTGCTGTCATCCAATCTCGAGCTGGCAACTGGGATGCCTTCAATAGATTCTCCGTGCTAATAAGCCATTGAGACACCTCTAGTAGCTTCTTTGTTCCTCTGAAGGGCTTGGGGTTCATGTCTGTGAAGTTCATGATAGAGCCTTCATAAGGATGCAGAGCTGGTGCGGGTGCTGATACTGGTGCCGGGAATGGAGGTGGAGGTCTAGCCAATACTGCTATTATAGTCTTCCTCATCAGCTCAGTCTGCTGTCACTGAGCATGCATCATGGTATACATAAACTGGGAAGTAGGGCTTCCATCAGTCGGTGGTGGAGGCATCAGAGGGCCTGACTGTGGTGGAAACTGCTGAGGGAATGGTGGTGGTGGAGGTAATGGTACATTCCCTTTTGGTGGCACAGTAGTGGTCTGCCCATTATGGATGACTGGGGGTGCTTCGATCTCTGGGTGCACCATCGTCGGAGTCGTAGTAGGATACAACTGTCCGGGCTGGTAAGATATCACTAGAGTCATCCGAGGATTCTGTCGGTCATATCCCTATTTTAGAATTAGGTATATGACTGTATTTCGACTGTATTTCGTATTTTGGAGGATTTTAATTTTTGGGGTGTATTTGAAATTTTTATTATTTTATTGGAGGTAATTTTGCCCTCATTAATTATTTGTTATTAATTAATTTCATGATCCTAGTCTACCCTCCAAAATATCTACTCCCCCTCTCTCTTGTCATTTCACTCCCTCACATCATCTCTCTCCTCCCCCTACCTAACACCCTCACCTCTCTCTTCACTCTTCCTCTCTCTCCCCTCTTACTTGCTGCATCAGCCGACCCCCACCCCCAATTCCTTTCTTTCTCTCTCATCTCTCTCCCGACCACACTCAACCCCCCCCGGCCCTCTCTCTCCTCCCTCAACTCTCCTCTCTCCCGCTCACTCGGCCTCTCGTCCCTCTCTCTCGCTCGCTGTCTCCCTCTCTTCTCCCGGCCTCCACCGACCTCCGGCCGCCCTGAGCTCCCACCGCCATCAGCCACCAGCGCCACCACCATCATCGTCGCCCCCTCCGGCCTCCGCTGCGGCCGCCACCGCCAGCACCGCCAGCGCCGCCATCTCCTCCGTGGCCGCTGTCTCCTCCGCCGGAGAGCCGATCTACCCCGGTAAGCTCCTCCGGCCTCCCCTCTCTGTCTCCTCCCCTCCGCCGGAGCCTGGCCGACCCCGGCGGCACTTCCCCTCCATGGATCTGCTCCTCCTCTCCCTCTTCCCTTCTGTCCGGCGAGCCGCCGTGCCCCGCCGCGAGCGTCGCGCCAGCCTCGAGTGGCGGATCGCCCTTGGGCCCCGCGCTGCTCGAGCAGTGTGCAGCCTTGGGAGTCGCGCTCTCCTCGGGCCGCGCGCACGCTTGACTTGCGTGTTCCCTCGTTTCCCGTACGTCTCGGGAAGCGAGCCCTCGAGCTCCGTGCACGCCTCGAGCAGCGGACGCTTTGGGCCCCGCGCTGGTCGGGTTATGTGCCGTCTCGATACGCGTACACCTTGGTGCACGTGCTGTCTCGGTTCTCGTGTCGCCTCGATTCGCGTGTTGCCTTGGGCAGCGGGACGCCTCGAGCCCCGCGCTGTCTCGGGCACCGCGCCACCTCGGTTTGTGTGTTGCCTCGATCCTCGTGTCTCGGCCTTTGTGCCTAACTTGTGACCCATGCCGCCTCGATTTACGCGCACGCACCGATTTGCGTGCCGTATCGATTTGCGCGTAATATTGTATCTTGTGTTGCCTCGGTTTGCGTGCTCGCTCCGATTGGCGTGCTGCATTGGTCTCTGTGTCTTCTCGATCTACGTGCACGTCTTGATTTACGTGCACGTTTCTGTTTCTTGTTCGTCTCGATATTCGAGTCATCTCGATTCTCGTGCGCGTCTCGATACACGTGCGCATCTCGGGTTGAGTGCCCGTATCGGTCTGCGTGCCTCAGTTTCCGTGCCAGATCCCTGCGCTGCTTGCGGGACCCGCACGGTATAGCCTTCTGCCATCTCTTGTGATTATTCTATTATTTTATTATTTAATTCTAATGATTGTTTATTATGTGTTCTGAGGACCTCGATGGACGTGCTAGCTTGGGTCCAGATCGCCGAAGACTTGCTTACCTAGCCGAGCCCTCTAGGCAAGTATCCCTTGCTCATCGACGGCTCTTGCCCTCTCTCCTGGATTTTATTGCATTTAATTAATTTGTACTTGTAAATTGTATAATCATGATTAGTGTAGCCTAGTAGTAGAACTGCCATGATGATAACTTAGGATAGCTTGGTTCGATACCGGTTTACGACCGTATCGGACAACTCGGACGGGTCATCCACACCTCCGAGGACACGAGCACGACTCACACGTATGGATTGTCCCCATATGTCCCGTGTCCGACTCGCGGTCGGGTACGGCTTGGCGAACTACTCTTGTGGCTGTGATTGTGCTTGGGTTAGAACTATAGACATGTGCTGTGATGCGCCCTGCGAGGCGGTTAGTTGATTATATTATGCATGTTGGCTTGGCGCCCAGTACGCATTGTAGTGCTGCTGGAGGCCGAGACTTAGTGTTCTCGGCTAGGGTTGGTGCCCAGTACGCATCGTAGTGCTACTGGAGGTCGAGACTTAGTGTTCTCGAATTGTGATTCTGCGGCGGGTTGCGCCGAGTGGATTTTAGCCCCAATTTGTAGGGTGCTCCCGTCCAGAATACAAAGGAGACTCTGCCGGATTTTTCCAGAATTCTCGGTTGGGAATTTGGTTCGAAGGATTGGGCAGTGCCATTCCTTTGGTTTGCGGGACTGAACTCATGCATGTTCTTCTTGGTATAGTATCCCTGATCTCATTGCCTGCTAGGTAGACTCCCGACTAGATTAGTCGTCTAGCGTCTTGATCTGTCCTGTCCGCCGGATTGTGTAAGGAGAGCGGTTCTACTCGGGTGAGCGTCTGCAACCCTGGTCCTTGTTTGGTTTAAGGGTTGTGGATCTGATCCAGAGTGGTTCACGCAATCCTTGCCTTTTCGACGGCATCACCCATTGGACTCTTGACTCGTGATTCTTCCTTTAGATGGTGTTCTAGTTTAGTTTGTTATCTCATTGTCTGTCCCGTCCGCCGGATTGTGTAAGGAGAGTGGTTCTACTCGGGTGAGGGTCTGCAACCCTGGTCCTTGTTTGGTTTAAGGGTTGTGAATCTGATCCAGAGTGGTTCACACAATCCTTGCCATCATCCGACGGCGTTGATTAAGTGCTGACCCGTGTGTTGGAATTTTGATCTGATTCGAGGATTGACTATGAGGAGATATGATATTGAGATAATGATTATGGTAGACTAAGTGGGTTCTTAGATAGTGTTGCTAGTTCTTTGGTGATGTTCTAATTTGATCAGATATGTCTTCGAGGACTTTTGGATTTTGGATACTGGTGCGAGTGTCTCGCGGAACGAGGAGGATATCGAGGGTATTATTATATGATTTTTACTCGACTTCCCAAACGCCCAATCCGGTACCTTTGTGTATTCCGGTAGTTAGAGAACCTGGTTGATTGCTGTGTCTTGGTAGTTGAGGGGCTTGTTTTCTAGTGGCTTGTGATCATTGTCTAGGAGGATTCTTGTGAGTCTGAGGGCCTAGCATTGTTAGGGGAAATGAGATTGGTATTTGGTGGTTGTCTTTATTGACGTGATATTCACTCCCTCATGGATGGGAGACACTTGATAGATTGATTTGGTGGATAGACCGACTTGATGATTGGAGCTGTAGGCTCCCATATATGCTTGAGATGTTATTATAGTAGAGGTTCTGGTCTTGTACTTGACCTGATATCCATGCCACGATGTGGGCAGATGACTTCTTGTGACTGACAGAGTTGTCCTTGTCCCAGACCTGACTACCTGTATCCGTGCTATAAGTCCAGCTTACCCCGTGAGGTACTGGCCCTGACCTTGCACTGCGGTGCCCTTTGTCTATTGGCACTTTGAGGTGCTACTTCCATGATTATATGGCATTGCGATGCCATCTTGATATTCTGGCTATATTATATGATTACCTGCACGGGTATCTGGTAGTTGGCCTATAGTTTTAGCGTGGTTAGGATTGCTTGCTTGCTTGTTGCATAACACTAAGGATGGATCACAACTGGGACTATAGGTGCCGAGGCTGATTCTTACTTAGCGTTCTCGTACTGAGGTACCACATCTAGGAGGATGAGCATGTGACCACGGCATGTGATTCCGGATAAATGTAGGGTTAATCTAGGCAACTAAAAAATGGTAGAAGCATTGGGAGGGAACGGAATCCCGAGATCGTGCATTACCGGCCGCCACAGGCTCGTCCTGGCGCGTCGGGGTTGGCCGCCACGGATATGGCAGTATCCGACTACTATATGTACTCCTGCTTAGCACGGTGGCCTTCCGAGGGACCGTGCATACCTACCTGCTATGTGTTATTTGGCCTCGCTAGCCCTTGCGGGATATCGCACGATCTGAGGATTCCTATATGGCATTGTTGGGGTAACCCAACCACCACATAGACAGCCGTAGACATTTGAGTGGCCGCTTATTTATATAATTGTTTGGCTTGTTGCTTGCTAAGCTGGCTGGTACGTAACGCTGTCCCGGTGCAGTAATTCGTTTCCTTGTTCTTGTTTGATGTAGGGATGGGTTACTGCTCCGATGACAGACTACGATCTCCAGTTAGCGATGCAAGCATTAGTGTATGTTAGGATGATTGTGATGATTGTTGAGTTACTTTTGGGAATAACTGAGGAACATGGACTATCGTGGTGCATGATCCAACCCATGTTCTTGTTTGATTGTTGGGTTGGTTATTGTGCTACGATAGGCTATCGACCGAGGTTACGACCAGAATACTTTTAGTTGTTGGATTGTTATCGTGCGTTGGTACCGCACGATCCCTTACCTCATTTACTGTTTTTAGATGCTATTTCTGTTATATTGTATCCTGCTGGTTTTCTTCGCCCGTCCTTGAGCCTTCCTTTCTGGTACTTGCTACGGTTGGCCTGACCAACCCTGGATTGTTCCCAGATTGCCTGTGACCGACCATGTAGATCTTCCAGACTTGACTTGGAGGACGTGCTTCAGTTCCTGACCATGAGGGAACTGTGTGGGAAGGTATTCTTGTCTACATTATTTCTTATTGTAGACTCTCTGATTATCATATGAGTATTTCCTGTTTTTCATACGATTATCTCTCTTGTCGTTATTTCATTGATTATTGCCTGTGGATATGAGATCAGATTTAGGCCATAGACTGCTTGCATGCTAGGATACCCAGCAAGATTGACAGCCACGATCGCCATATGACGTTTTATACCTCATACGGAGTAGCTGGCCTAGTCCGTTCCCGTATTTCGGTACTGGGGCGTGACAAGGTTTTAGTGGTGGCCCATGCAGGTCTCGTTTTGAGATATTGTTGGGTATCACATGATTGTTGATCTCAGTCCACTATTCCTTGGGATTCTAACTTGCTACACTTGCCCTTCGCTCCCTTGAACTTGTGAATTGGTCCTCATCTCTACCTGGACCTATTTTGCTTTGCCATGTCTCATTTGTTGTTATCTATCCCTGATCCTTGTTTGATAGATATGATCCTATAGTTGGTCATGTCGATCGTTTTATCCGATGAGATGTCATCTTATCTCCATCATTGGGTTACTTGATTATCTGTCTTGGGTTCTGTACTTTCTACCGGTGTTTCACCTTGGTTGATTTCTTGTTATCCCTTTCGTGCGTTGACTTCGTGTTGACTTAGTATCATTATCGCCCTCTTCGAGCGTTGGCTGGATTGCTGCGGAATGAAGATTTCATCAGGACTCTGAGATTGGATATTTTAACATTTGTTGAGTATCCGAGGGATATTCTCATATCGATTCGGCTTCCTTGATTCCGGACAGTTCTGCACCCATGATTATCTGTTTCAGATATTATTTTTATAGATATACTTGCTATACATTATATTTTGATATGGATTCTTGATTTGGAGTATTTTTCTACGGATATGGAGTATTTTCCTAGAAAAGCTATCTTGTGGTTATTATTGAAGATATTTTCGGATGTGTGATACGATTCACCTGGATTTTGGATTTTGATGGTTTTCTAGGACTCGTTATATTGTTAGAGATTTTGTGATTTTAGTGAATTGGATATTTGGGTTATGGATTTGGTTCGTTTTGGGTATTTGTCGAGAGTACCGGATGACCCTAGTATACCTTGACGGCGTGGTAACGAAAGTTGCAGCCGATCGATTAGAGTGCCCTGATGCATCTTTTGCAGCCATTCCGGATGGCGTGGCAAGGAATGATCATGACACACATTTTTCGGATATTAGTAACTATGGTCATCGGTTCGAGACATATATCCTGTATTTTATGATTTGTGTGGATTTTTATGCAGTTGGGATTTTACGTTTTCTGACATTGTTTTCGACATTCTATACTTATTTTGAATTATGGGGTTATTTTGTGTATGCGAGACTTTGATTTTCGAGATTCTTTCGATGTTTTCGATTTACCTTGCGAGTTGATTTATTTAGCGAGACTTGTTCTCTTTGATGTTTTCATATTGAGATTTGGTTCGTTTCTTATTGTATTACTTGATTTCTGTAAGGTGGGTAGAGTTTTCATAGTACCTATATGTACTAGTTTTGAAAATCTTATATACATGATTTCGAAATTTCGAGGACGAAATTTTTGTAAGGTGGGTAGGATGTCATATCCCTATTTTAGAATTAGGTATATGACTGTATTTCGACTGTATTTCGTATTTTGGAGGATTTTAATTTTTGGGGTGTATTTGAAATTTTTATTATTTTATTGGAGGTAATTTTGCCCTCATTAATTATTTGTTATTAATTAATTTCATGATCCTAGTCTACCCTCCAAAATATCTACTCCCCCTCTCTCTTGTCATTTCACTCCCTCACATCATCTCTCTCCTCCCCCTACCTAACCCCCTCACCTCTCTCTTCACTCTTCCTCTCTCTCCCCTCTTACTTGCTGGATCAGCCGACCCCCACCCCCAATTCCTTTCTCTCTCTCTCATCTCTCTCCCGACCACACTCAACCCCCCCCGGCCCTCTCTCTCCTCCCTCAACTCTCCTCTCTCCCGCTCACTCGGCCTCTCGTCCCTCTCTCTCGCTCGCTGTCTCCCTCTCTTCTCCCGGCCTCCACCGACCTCCGGCCGCCCTGAGCTCCCACCGCCATCAGCCACCAGCGCTACCACCATCATCGTCGCCCCCTCCGGCCTCTGCTGCGGCCGCCACCGCCAGCACCGCCAGCGCCGCCATCTCCTCCGTGGCCGCTGTCTCCTCCGCCGGAGAGCCGATCTACCCCGATAAGCTCCTCCGGTCTCCCCTCTCTGTCTCCTCCCCTCCGCCGGAGCCTGGCCGACCCGGCGGCACTTCCCCTCCATGGATCTGCTCCTCCTCTCCCTCTTCCCTTCTGTCCGGCGAGCCGCCGTGCCCCGCCGCGAGCGTCGCGCCAGCCTCGAGTGGCGGATCGCCCTTGGACCCCGCGCTGCTCGAGCAGTGTGCAGCCTTGGGAGTCGCGCTCTCCTCGGGCCGCGCGCACGCTTGACTTGCGTGTTCCCTCGTTTCCCGTACGTCTCGGGAAGCGAGCCCTCGAGCTCCGTGCACGCCTCGAGCAGCGGGACGCTTTGGGCCCCGCGCTGGTCGGGTTATGTGCCGTCTCGATACGCGTACACCTTGGTGCACGTGCTGTCTCGGTTCTCGTGTCGCCTCGATTCGCGTGTTGCCTTGGGCAGCGGGACGCCTCGAGCCCCGCGCTGTCTCGGGCACCGCGCCACCTCGGTTTGTGTGTTGCCTCGATCCTCGTGTCTCGGCCTTTGTGCCTAACTTGTGACCCGTGCCGCCTCGATTTACGCGCACGCACCGATTTGCGTGCCGTATCGATTTGCGCGTAATATTGTATCTTGTGTTGCCTCGGTTTGCGTGCTCGCTCCGATTGGCGTGCTGCATTGGTCTCTGTGTCTTCTCGATCTACGTGCACGTCTTGATTTACGTGCACGTTTCTGTTTCTTGTTCGTCTCGATATTCGAGTCATCTCGATTCTCGTGCGCGTCTCGATACACGTGCGCATCTCGGGTTGAGTGCCCGTATCGGTCTGCGTGCCTCAGTTTCCGTGCCAGATCCCTGCGCTGCTTGCGGGACCCGCACGGTATAGCCTTCTGCCATCTCTTGTGATTATTCTATTATTTTATTATTTAATTCTAATGATTGTTTATTATGTGTTCTGAGGACCTCGATGGACGTGCTAGCTTGGGTCCAGATCGCCGAAGACTTGCTTACCTAGCCGAGCCCTCTAGGCAAGTATCCCTTGCTCATCGACGGCTCTTGCCCTCTCTCCTGGATTTTATTGCATTTAATTAATTTGTACTTGTAAATTGTATAATCATGATTAGTGTAGCCTAGTAGTAGAACTGCCATGATGATAACTTAGGATAGCTTGGTTCGATACCGGTTTACGACCGTATCGGACAACTCGGACGGGTCATCCACACCTCCGAGGACACGAGCACGACTCACACGTATGGATTGTCCCCATATGTCCCGTGTCCGACTCGCGGTCGGGTACGGCTTGGCGAACTACTCTTGTGGCTGTGATTGTGCTTGGGTTAGAACTATAGACATGTGCTGTGATGCGCCCTGCGAGGCGGTTAGTTGATTATATTATGCATGTTGGCTTGGCGCCCAGTACGCATTGTAGTGCTGCTGGAGGCCGAGACTTAGTGTTCTCGGCTAGGGTTGGTGCCCAGTACGCATCGTAGTGCTACTGGAGGTCGAGACTTAGTGTTCTCGAATTGTGATTCTGCGGCGGATTGCGCCGAGTGGATTTTACCCCAATTTGTAGGGTGCTCCCGTCCAGAATACAAAGGAGACTCTGCCGGATTTTTCCAGAATTCCCGGTTGGGAATTTGGTTCGAAGAATTGGGCAGTGCCATTCCTTTGGTTTGCGGGACTGAACTCATGCATGTTCTTCTTGGTATAGTATCCCTGATCTCATTGCCTGCTAGGTAGACTCCCGATTAGATTAGTCGCCTAGCGTCTTGATCTGTCCTGTCCGCCGAATTGTGTAAGGAGAGCGGTTCTACTCGGGTGAGGGTCTGCAACCCTGGTCCTTGTTTGGTTTAAGGGTTGTGGATCTGATCCAGAGTGGTTCACGCAATCCTTGCCTTTTCGACGGCATCACCCATTGGACTCTTGACTCGTGATTCTTCCTTTAGATGGTGTTCTAGTTTAGTTTGTTATCTCATTGTCTGTCCCGTCCGCCGGATTGTGTAAGGAGAGTGGTTCTACTCGGGTGAGGGTCTGCAACCCTGGTCCTTGTTTGGTTTAAGGGTTGTGGATCTGATCCAGAGTGGTTCACACAATCCTTGCCATCATCCGACGGCGTTGATTAAGTGCTGACCCGTGTGTTGGGATTTTGATCTGATTCGAGGATTGACTATGAGGAGATATGATATTGAGATAATGATTATGGTAGACTAAGTGGGTTCTTAGATAGTGTTGCTAGTTCTTTGGTGATGTTCTAATTTGATCAGATATGTCTTCGAGGACTTTTGGATTTTGGATACTGGTGCGAGTGTCTCGCGGAACGAGGAGGATATCGAGGGTATTATTATATGATTTTTACTCGACTTCCCAAACGCCCAATCCGGTACCTTTGTGTATTCCGGTAGTTAGAGAACCTGGTTGATTACTGTGTCTTGGTAGTTGAGGGGCTTGTTTTCTAGTGGCTTGTGATCATTGTCTAGGAGGATTCTTGTGAGTCTGAGGGCCTAACATTGTTAGGGGAAATGAGATTGGTATTTGGTGGTTGTCTTTATTGACGTGATATTCACTCCCTCATGGATGGGAGACACTTGATAGATTGATTTGGTGGATAGACCGACTTGATGATTGGAGCTGTAGGCTCCCATATATGCTTGAGATGTTATTATAGTAGAGGTTCTGGTCTTGTACTTGACCTGATATCCATGCCACGATGTGGGCAGATTACTTCTTGTGACTGACAGAGTTGTCCTTGTCCCAGACCTGACTACCTGTATCCGTGCTATAAGTCCAGCTTACCCCGTGAGGTACTGGCCCTGACCTTGCACTGCGGTGCCCTTTGTCTATTGGCACTTTGAGGTGCTACTTCCATGATTATATGGCATTGCGATGCCATCTTGATATTCTGGCTATATTATATGATTACCTGCACGGGTATCTGGTAGTTGGCCTATAGTTTTAGCGTGGTTAGGATTGCTTGCTTGCTTGTTGCATAACACTAAGGATGGATCACAACTGGGACTATAGGTGCCGAGGCTGATTCTTACTTAGCGTTCTCGTACTGAGGTACGACATCTAGGAGGATGAGCATGTGACCACGGCATGTGATTCCGGATAAATGTAGGGTTAATCTAGGCAACTAAAAAATGGTAGAAGCATTGGGAGGGAACGGAATCCCGAGATCGTGCATTACCGGCCGCCACAGGCTCGTCCTGGCGCGTCGGGGTTGGCCGCCACGGATATGGCAGTATCCGACTACTATATGTACTCCTGCTTAGCACGGTGGCCTTCCGAGGGACCGTGCATACCTACCTGCTATGTGTTATTTGGCCTCGCTAGCCCTTGCGGGATATCGCACGATCTGAGGATTCCTATATGGCATTGTTGGGGTAACCCAACCACCACATAGACAGCCGTAGACATTTGAGTGGCCGCTTATTTATATAATTGTTTGGCTTGTTGCTTGCTAAGCTGGCTGGTACGTAACGCTGTCCCGGTGCAGTAATTCGTTCCCTTGTTCTTGTTTGATGTAGGGATGGGTTACTGCTCCGATGACAGACTACGATCTCCAGTTAGCGATGCAGGCATTAGTGTATGTTAGGATGATTGTGATGATTGTTGAGTTACTTTTGGGAATAACTGAGGAACATGGACTATCGTGGTGCATGATCCAACCCATGTTCTTGTTTGATTGTTGGGTTGGTTATTGTGCTACGATAGGCTATCGACCGAGGTTACGACCAGAATACTTTTAGTTGTTGGATTGTTATCGTGCGTTGGTACCGCACGATCCCTTACCTCATTTACTGTTTTTAGATGCTATTTCTGTTATATTGTATCCTGCTGGTTTTCTTCGCCCGTCCTTGAGCCTTCCTTTCTGGTACTTGCTACGGTTGGCCTGACCAACCCTGGATTGTTCCCAGATTGCCTGTGACCGACCATGTAGATCTTCCAGACTTGACTTGGAGGACGTGCTTCAGTTCCTGACCATGAGGGAACTGTATGGGAAGGTATTCTTGTCTACATTATTTCTTATTGTAGACTCTCTGATTATCATATGAGTATTTCCTGTTTTTCATATGATTATCTCTCTTGTCGTTATTTCATTGATTATTGCCTGTGGATATGAGATCAGATTTAGGCCATAGACTGCTTGCATGCTAGGATACCCAGCAAGATTGACAGCCACGATCGCCATATGACGTTTTATACCTCATACGGAGTAGCTGGCCTAGTCCGTTCCCGTATTTCGGTACTGGGGCGTGACACTGTCCTTCAGGGGTAGCCTCTTCACCAGATGTGAGGGCCAAGGCAGAAGTGCGTCCGCTTCTTAGATTCATGTTGTTGGCACGAAGAAAGTAGGATGATATTAGGAAAGGTTAGATATGAGGTAATTCAAGTAGTCAAAGGAAATTTGAAAAGCTTAGAAGTCAAAGGAGGTAGTAGTTCTGGATGAGATACTCTTCCTATTCATATATGCAGGCTTGTTGGGCACAGTCATGTAACCCAACAATATTTTTTTGACCTGCATGGGCCACCACAAAAACATGTAACGCCTCAGTCCTAAAATACTTAGGACCGAGCACATAGACATGCTAGCTGCACAAATACGAAGAATACTCCAATATATAAAATCTTTGTATACGTACATAAGCTGTAAATAATAATAATCACAGGCCAGAATATAAATAAACTACATCTCATCACAGCTTAGCATAGAAGATATAAGAATCCAGAATAAATAAGTGAATTAAAGAGATAGCCGGGTGGACATACCCACTTCAAACAACTATGTAAAATAGTCTAAAATGATTGGAGTCCAACCTCCGCAAAATGGAAATAAAAGAAAATAGAAGATGTCTACTAAATGTCTCAATGTATAAATAAACTAAAAGTCAGCTGGAGATTGTGGACACACATAAAAAAGAAGAAGAAACGCTGTCTTTTCTTATTGGAGCAAGGCACCACAAATCGAGTACGTCTGAGAGATCTTGCGCTAAAGATCCCCGAATACAAAAAAATTCTGGGGAATGGGACGATGGAGATCGAGCGGCAGTTGCTCCCTTACTCCGTTGACACTTCGATTACAAAAGTGGGAGAAAACCTAAGAAAATTGCTAACTCTCGACTCACTGGCAAGAAGTGTAGCAATTTGGCTCTTGAAATGCTCTCCGTTCTGTGTTTTGAAAAGGTATAAGACCCCTTTTTATAGTCGTTTTCGTGCTGGAATGATGTTATGCGCCCATATGAGAAATACACTGATTTTTATATGGGCGCATAGTCCTACTTTGGATGCATAAAGTGTAGGCACATGCAGACTACATGATCGTGGGTTGATCATGGGGTTGATGTGGCCGCATGCTTCGGTGTACGACTGCTCGTGGAGACTGACGTGGCCGTATGCTTCGGTGCACGATTGATCGTGGGTTTGACCGAGTCGGGGGCTGTCCTGACTTGGGAGCATAGCCTAAAACAGGGCTATGCGGCCCCTTCTGGAGGAGTCCGGAGTGGGCGCATAGGGGATGTATGCTATCAACATGGGCGCAAAGCTTGCTCTGGTGACTTGGGCGCATGTGGGCTGTCCTGGCTTGGGCGCATAGCTTGCTCTGGCTTGGGTGCATATGACTCCCTGGCTTGGGCGCATGGTTGTCAAGACTGCTAAATTTTTTATGTTTTTACAAGACCCCCTTCAAAGTTTTCGATAATTGAACGATTTCGAAATACTTTGAAAGGAGCATGAACAGTCTTCTCGTGATACAATAGGCGCATAGCATAGCTTTCCTTTTGGGCGTATAGAGTATGGCTAGACTGTCAGAGAGATGGTTGTTGAGATCTTCCTCGAAAATCTGAACTGACAGATTCATCGGAATGGAATTTGAAGAGGTTCATCCTTCTTGCTTGTCCATATCTGCAAGTAGTAGTCGCATAATGTACAAAAGACTGGGTCTTCATATGAGCGCATAATTCCTAGTGGGCGCATAGTATGCAATGGACGCATAGGCGCATAGGAGTAGTAGGCGCATAGTGTTTGGCCCATGCCTATAAATAGGCCTCGAAGAGAGAGAAGATTTATTACTCTCTTTTCCTTCAAAACTTTCAAAAGACTTTTCATCTCTTCTCTGCACGAACCATGTCTCCCAAGGCCGCCAAGAGATCTACGAAGGGCAAAAGGGCTGCACGGAGTGGCTTTCCTCCTGCGACAGCGTCCTCACTAGTCCAAGACCCGATCCTGGATGAGGCTACGCCTCAAAACAAAGTCTTGAGTGTTAATTTGCGATGCTCAGACTTTTCCTCTGCTTATGTGTAACCACCACTTTTCTAACAAGCCAGCTATGTATCAAGCATACTCTAGCCCGACTCGAGTACGTATAAGCTGTCAAGATTCATGATATCATGGCTAGCTAATATGGTAATCTACAATGGATCTCAATCCATAAGAATATATAAGACAAGAATGAACAAGTATGGGTCGTGGTCTGCAGCCCACTAGCATATATGTCCAATTAGACTCCAAGAATAATATGAGTCTATAAATCTAATCTGATAAGCAGGATATATCATAAAAGCACGAGAAAGATAGTAAATCAATAACACTAACAAAATACATAAATCATGCAGATGAAGTCAACTACCACATGCTCAGCTAACTAACTCCGTGCAATCAGCTACCTAAAGAGATCATCAGGTCCTCAGAGGACTAGCAAGATACATAAAACATGCCTACTAATATGACAGTAAATAACATGTATGGAGGATAAGAACATTGCAAGAAGAACATCTAAGGACGATGAGTCGTGTGGAAATGTAATACTAGACTTGGCTAACTATCAATTGAAACTCCTATAGCTTGTAGTACAATGCAAGATACTCCCAATCTATAGTATGTTTCAATTGAAGTACAAAGCATGATACTCTCAGTCGAGAATAGCCAATTCTAGTATCGATCTTCTCTCCTAAAGGATACAAGGTCAAGTAGACTACTTTAAATCGTAGTACAATGCAAGATACTCCCAATTTATAGTATCATAAGTCAAGTCAACCAATCAATCAATATATGCTATAGGCCGTAGTATAATGCAAGATACTCTCAATCTATAGTATGTCTCAACTGTAGTACAATGCAAGATACTCCCAGTCAAGAATGGTCAAGTCAAGAACAAGATATAGAAACTGACAACTCAATCACGAGACAAGGTAACACGAAAAGACCAATAATCAAACAATATCGAATATCCTATACGTGCACGTAATCTAGAACAAGTAAAACAATCAAGGACAAACCAATCATAATATGGAAATAATGTGACAATATGAAAAAGGAATACAATAGAGAAAGAGAAAAACAATGTAAATACTGTATATGTTCGGCAAGGTATACTTGTCTGTTGTCTTCAGCTGCGATGCTGTCTGACTAGTGTCCTCAATCGAAAGTGTAGCGGATCCAAGTTGCCCTATATAATATATTCTAATCAATACTGACACACACTAATCTAAGCAATAACAAAGGGTAACATCGTCGTACCACATCAACTAATAATGTAATGTTCGTGCCAACAATTCAACAGTTACATAGCATTGGATAACGTGACAATAAACACATACCATACTACGGTCTAACATGTCGTGAGGGTCTTGTACATCGTGGTATCATACGTACATATAGGCATTTACATGAATTAGATACATATAGGCATTTACATGAATTAGATAAGTGTAGTCCTATACGTACGTAAGTATGTCACATTGTCGTAAAGCTCTCAATGGCACTAGCTACACATCGGGCATGCATGTGACCTCTTAAACACGCATCTCGACGTCAAATAAAACTGAAATAATCATGAATTAAATTTAAAATTATTATTAGTTAGTAAAGAATTAGTAAAATAATTATCATTGCATGCACAAAGTTCCTTTGCGCATTGACTAGGTGTTCTAGCAACTTGACAACTAGTTTGTGCATGCAAAGTTGCCAACTTGCATAAAAACTCATTTAATATATGAAAATATATTAATTAATATTCTGAAATTTATTATTTAATTTCTGAAATTTAGTTTTTAATAGTAAAAATAGTAACATGCATCAAACTAGGTTTAATATGGTTACCACATTGTCATGTCTCATATTTGTGTCATCTAAGAGTAGTTTTGCATATAAAATTAGGGTTTCTCATGCATGGGGATTTCATCATTTCCATCTAATATGTTTATGGGTTCATACAAGCTTTCTCCCATGGAAAAATTAAATACTAAATAGAAGTTAAGGAACTTACGTAATTGTGATTACGACGGAGGCTTTTCTTGCGACAAGGACCTTTCGGAGTGCCAAACGGACTCCAAACTTCACGAAACTTGAGGGGGTGCTTTGGGGCTTTACGTAGGGTGTAGAACTTCAGTTTGGATGGGTTTGGGGTGTTGTTTTCCAGTGTGTACAGCAGGTGCAACTAGCAGCACTATTTCGGTATAAAAAAAAGGGGTTTCGACTACTAGTTTAGGGTTTGTCGACTTGTGGGGGCTGTTTTGGTGTGTGGGAATGAGGGGGAAGGAAGTGGAGAAGGAGAGGAAAAGGAGAAGAGGTCGTGGAAGAGAGGGGGGAGGCTATAGAGGGGTTTGCCAAAAGATGGGAGGAAGTTAGGGTTAGGATTTTGAGAGGGAAGGCTTAGGCTTCATGTAAGGAGTTGGTTGTTGGGCCCTTTGAAGAGATTTAATGGGCTTTAACCTATGGTTCAGATCTATGGGGTTTGGTTTATCCCTTAGTAGGGCTTTGGGTTCACTTGGGTCAAGTTGTTTGGTCTTGGTTGGATTTGAGTGCAAGTGCACAAGAAGGTTCACTATCGGAGTCTTAAATATGAAATTTGTTGTCTATTGGTCTGTTGTGCATCTACAAGGCTTTGAGTGAACAAAATATATATTGTTGAGTAGGGGATTAGTGTGGGGTAGTGCACAAGTCTAATAGAAATTTGTTTGAGAGTCAAAGTAGGGTGTTTGGGCTCGGTTGGATTTAACAAGTCAAATAATAGTAGTTTTACGATAACGATGGTTCATGATGTTTGTTAATATTTATTTCATAGGTAAAGACGCAAGTATGTATGCATATAATCAAAAGGTCCACAAAATTCACAAAATAGTTGTCATAGTTTTTAGATAAAAATGTCACTTGAATATCAAATAATATTGACACCTATATTATATATATGACAAATACTTACGGAATATATTTATTACATTATTAAATAAGTACCCCATACACACATAAGATATATATATTGACATAGACGTTTTTGGACACACCGCATGACTACATTGGCTTGGGTTCAGTTTGGGTCCAATCGGGCTAGATTGGGTTTGGGTTTGGGTTTGGGTTTGGGTCAGGTCCGAGCTAGTTCGGTCTAACCGGGTCTTCTAAAAGTCAATATGCTTAATAATAAAAATTTAAATTATTTATAGGGTCATGTCAAAACTTAGCTTGGTTTTCCTAGTTCGGACACACTTATGATTTGGCCTTCCCTACCATGGCTAATACACTAGTCAAAGCACGCCACTGCACTATCTGTGCCACGGTTTCTAGTCATCTTGTACTCCATAACTCAACTATGACTTAAAACATTCTACCGTAATAATTAACTAATTAATTATTTATAAAAATTCTAAAAATCACCATTTAATTCAAATAAATAAATAAAAATATTTTCAACAAAAAAAATTCGGGAAGTGGGGTTACAGACCTGCTACAGCAAGATAAGACAACGTATTTGAATTGCAACATTTGTCAATGTCATTATAAGCCGCTTGATGTTTCGCAATTGTTTCCTCTGCAAGAACATCCTCATCATCTGGAGTAACATCATCCAACTGAGGAATTCATCATGCACAGCTGTAGAGGCTGCCTTCTGAAATAAAAAAGCAAAACTAGTAAGCGTTGCACCAAATTTCATGATTCAAAAGTTCCAGATGTACACTCACTAACCTTCAACCTTGTTATCTCCTTTCCCGCTCCAGTATGAAAAAAATGATTTCCTCACTCCATATGAGTTTGGAACTATAATATCGAGTAAAGTGCCAAAATGAACCACAGCAAGAATGTGGAAACTAACCACAGAAAAATACTCTCTTGTTAAAAAGCTATGTCTCAAACCTGAATATAACAAACTCCAATCATTCAATTTTCAGCAGTCTGTAGTTTAAACTTACCATTGTCATAACACAAATTTCATCTGAAGGGCAATTTCCACTCCCCCTGCAGCTAATTTCTAGGGATTCAGTTGTATCAGTTGCATCATGAAGTATATTAATACATTTGGAAAGAAGGTTGGGGGTGGGGGAGAATAAAGAATAATTTTCTTTTGGCCTTCACTATATGGAAGCCCAAATGTGGTGACCATACGATTTAACAAAAATAAATTTGTGGCATAATAAGGAAAAGAAGTACTGCATAGGATTCCATTTAAATTATCAATTCTTGCATGAGTCATAAAGCCAATAATAAATATTAAAAACTCAACGGTCGTGACTGATGACGACTTGCTAATAAATGCTGATATCATGAATGCTTAACTAAGCTGCAAAGGATATATAAACATGAACTATGAATTTGATCCCATAAAGTGGAGAGATGAGCATTGTAAGGTAGATAATCCACTCATACTAAGTGTATTCTGATGTATCACTCATGATAGCTAGACTTCCCATAAACCATTCCCATGTATGACTGACTATATATAGTGAGAACAGAACAGTCGATTAGCTCGAACAGAATAGTCGATTAGCTCCGAAAATGTTGCTGAACGTAAGAAGGGGCAAACCTATCTGCCTTATGAAGGCAGTGTCGACCAGAGATACGATCGGGCAAACGTATCTAATATCGGCTCGGTATGGGTGAATTATTGCCTCAGTATGTGAGAGGATCAACAGAGTATCTAGCTCAGTAATAGAGAGCTAATATAGCAGAGCAGCAGAGCTTAGTATCTGAGCTCATACAACAGTTCCAGAGAGCTCAGTATCAGAGCTTAAGAGCTCAGTATCAGAGCTCATATAGCAGTTTATCCAATAGATGACCTCCAGCTCATTTTACAACCAGTCTCCAATAGATGGCCTCCACATCATCATTGCCACTCATTGCTACACACCATTGCCAAGTCAGACTTTCTTTGGTTTGAACTCTGTAAATATAGGAGTAGCAGGGAAGAAGTGGAACATGAATGAACTTGTTACTTCATTAATTTCTTTTTTGTGGTTTGAACCTATCAACACACCTATGATTGTAAGATTTCATGTAATTAAATAATCAAGAACTAAGATCATCTTGTTAAGTTTTCAACCTCGGTAGAAATTAGGCCTTCACTGAAGCCAACTAATCCATATTCAAGAGCTTCATATACACGCCAAGAGAGGGATATGTTTTACTAAAAAAATATAAGCATCCAGACTTGCGTATACATATAAATGCTAACTTAAGGAAGTGGAAACTCATGGACAGGAGAAAGGAATCAAGAAAATAAGAGACTCTAATAATAAAGAATGGTGAACTGCAAGTTTTATAAAGAAGCTTCGTAGTGGATCTATGTACATAAATTGAAGATGCAACAAATTTGTGTCTATATGTAAAGCATCCTGGACTGTAGTGTCCACATATTGTAAATATGTGTATTTGTCTTAGTCACCAAATTATCATTTCAAATGTCAAATATCATGATGTTAAATTCATAAATAATGGCCTAAGACCACTATGAATGAATTAGAGAGGAAATAAGGATTTCAGTTAGGCCCAGTTTCACCGAGGAACTGTATCAGCATACGCTTGATAATTATACTCATGATGATGAATTCAGCAACTAAACTACATCAAATAAAATCCACTTTAAGCTTCATAGAATGAATGCTTGTATGATTGAATCAACAGTATATGATATAACCAAACCAGGAACCAGAAAAAGGACTTTGGAAACTGTTGCAAACCTAGCTTTACAAGTGAGGAGGTTATGCACTTGCCCTAAACCTGAACCCTCCCATGGTGAGTGTACTACGGACTCTCCTTCTTCGACCACATCGGCTCCCCAATCGACCCATTCCTTCATCCCGTACCAGAACCAAAGAGAGCAGCTCCCCCACCACTGCCTCCGCTCTGCCCGCCTCCACGCCTTGGACGTTCCACTACCACCTCATAATCTCCACTTGGCTCCACTTCGAGCACCGCGAGGACGAGCACCTCCGCTCCAAGTCCACCACATCATTTACTAATATGTTGCTCTCGCACTATACAACTAAGAGTTAGTGTGCTCGTAGAGTGTCGAAAACAAAATTGAGCCCCTTGACGAGCGTTGTAGCAAAATACCCCTAATTTCTTGCTAAGTGCTTGTAGAGAGGAAGAAGAAATCAAAGTATTCTCGCTGTAGCAAAAATCCTAACTTCTTTCGAGACAAAAAACCTAATTTCATCTTTTATAATGGCGTAAATCGAAGTATACAAAGAAATAAAATAGATCACACCTTCTTCGCATAGTGAAGATCGAAGACCGTGGCGTCGGTGGTCTTGCTCGAAAGGACGAAGAGGAAGGGCTTTATTTGTTAGTCAATGAAAAGGAGCAGTGAGAGTGTGGAGACTCTTCAGATATGAGGGGAGGGGGCCCTCTCTCTCTCTCTCTCTGAGAGGGTTTCTTGGGGAGAAGAAGGTTAGGGAATGAGGATGAAAGGAAGAGGATTCTCTGGGAGAGAGTTTTACGAGAGATCGAGAGACCGGTTCCTGTGTTCCTTGACTAGAAGAACAACCATCCGTCAACAAATATGACAATTTTAAAAAAATTACTATAATGGCAGCTGAAAATATTGTGCCAATTTTTTTACACATACAATAGATGACGGTTATCACCGAACCATCAATTTATAAAATGTTGTTTCTTTACGGATCGTCTAAAATCGTCAACTATTATGCTATAAAATTGATAAACTAACATAAAATGTGGCCTTTCTTGATGTAAGCCTAAAACCGTCAAGATAACCACTATTGTTGACGGTTTTCGACGATCGTCAACTTATAAACCGTCAAGAATCGTCATTTTTCTTGTAGTGAATCGTCTAACCCTGGAGAGATAACTAGGTCCTCAGAGGGACGTAACAAGATACAAGAAAATACCATGCCATATAAACTGTGATATATAATGGAGAGTAAAAGGGGATGCATGCAATAGGGTTACTAACCATTCTACTGTGAATATGCAGTTGAGATACAATCCTTCGACGCATGAGCCCTGGCTGTAGATGGGATCGGCATAGTTCCCGTATAGGGCACCAGGGGCCTACATCCGTAACATCTGAAGATCGTCAGAGGGCATCATATGCAAGGGGGTACGTCCATAACGCTCTGGAAAACGTCAGAGGGCACCTGGGGCCTACGTCTCCGGAGGAGCGCACAGGTAAGCAGGGAAGTACAAAGAAGCCTATACGTCAGGTATTATTCTTCCACCCAATGCCTAGTATTATCATCTCCATGACTGATAAGAACCTCTAGTAACCGTCAAGTCTTCTAACATTCAATTCTATTAGCAGTTACTCATATCCGTCACACGCTCCATACGTATCGGTGGCCAGCCGACTACGCGGGTACATATCCTACAAAATGTTGGCCCATTCCATGGTCACACCCGATTTCGATAATCAACATACACTTAAGTCAATACACAAAATATAGAAAATGCTGCTAATCATTTCAGGATACATGAAATCAAATTCAACGGATGATATACTGCATCAAACAAAGCGTCAACATCATCAAATCTTCAGAAGACTTATTTCTCATTTTATTCTGTATTTTATATTTTATTGAGTCTAGGATTTATTTTGTAAAATCAGATTTGGTAATGCTGGCTTAGGGTTAAAACTGTCCACATTCCAAAAGCCTACCTATTTACCATTTCGTATTTCATTTACAAAACTTTTCAAAAACATATTTTGAAATTAGCCGTTACAAATGATTTTACAAATAACCAAAAACATATTTTGAAAACTGTTTTTACAAATGATTTTCAAATATCTCCTGACAGAACTCGTAACCGAGTTCGGTCCGAACTCTGACCGAGTTCGGTCAAAAATGATTCAAACTTCTGTTGCCTCCAAATCAGCGAGCAACGTCTCTTTACGAGATATTTGCATCCGAACTCTGTTCGAACTCTGCCCGAGTTCGGTTCGAGAAAACACCTATAAATAGAGAAGAACTTTTCATTTCAAATCATCAATTCATTCTTCATTCTCTCTTCTCTACTACTCAAGTGTTTTCAAACGATCTAAGATTTTCAAATCATACCTATACACCTCTTAGCCAAAAGCCAGTACTATCAGAGTTGATTTAGAATCTTTTGGTGTTTCAAGAGTTGTAAAGAGGTCGTTCCAAGTTCAACAACTTTTCCTGTTGTGGAGCTGGTCGTGCGCTCGTCACCAAGCACGGTGTGTGTTGTGGAGCTGGTCGTGCGCTTGTCACCAAGCATGGTGTTGTAAGAGACTGCAAGCTCTCAGTTAAAGCTTATGCCATAGTGGATTAACATCGAGCAAGAGTACTCGAGACTAGATTAGTCCTCTCAGAGGGATACCAGTATATATCGTTGTGTTACTGAGTTTGAATTCTCTATCTTTATTTACTGTCTCTTATATCTCTGCCATAGTTTAATTTTTAATTGGTGATTATTTTCCGCTGCACACACACACTCTATTCACCCCCCTCTAGAGGTGCTCAACGGTCCTACAATTGGTATCAGAGCTGGTTATATTCTTATATAACATACCTTAGAGAGTATATATATATATGGCAGCCGTGAAATCTATATTCAACGGTGAAGGGCAATCCACAAATAGACCTCCCCTATTCGATGGAACAAATTATACCTACTGGAAAACACGAATGACTTTCTTTCTAAAGTCTCTCGACTTTGATCTTTGGTCAATAGTCATTGATGGTTATAAGAAACCAGCACCAACAGTGGTTGATGGCCAGCTGGTGGAAAAAACCCATGATAAGTACACTGAAGCTGAAAAGGCTAAAGCTAGCCTAGATGTTCGTACCATCAATGCACTATTCTGTGCAATTGACAAAACCGAGTTCAACAGAGTTTTAACCTGTAAGACGTCTCATGAAATTTGAAAACTCCTTGAGGTAACCCATGAAGGGACTTCCCAAGTGAAGGAATCCAAAATTAGTAGACTGACACAGGAGTATGAATCTTTTAAGATGAAACCTGGTGAGTCAATTACACAGATGTTTACTCGTTTCCTTGATATAACTAATCCTTTACAATCTCTTGGCAAGGATTACAGCAATCATGAGAAGATCAGAAAAGTACTACGGGCTCTAACAAAGAACTGGAATCCAAAAGCCACAGCAATCATTAAAGGAAACGATCTCACCACTATGACTCTGGAAACACTGATGGGCAAACTCATGACCCATGAACTCGACTTGCAAGATTTTGAAGAAGCAACACCAAAGGAGAAATCTATTGCCTTCAAAGCTCAAGCAAGACAATCAACATACAATAATTTCGATGAAGAATCGTCAAGTGGTGATGAACGAGCCCTACTTGTGAAGAACTTTAAGAAATATCTAAAGTTCACAAGCAGAAAGAAGAAAGATGTCCAAGAAAGCAACGAAGATGAAACTATATGCTTTGGATGCAAGAAGTCATGCATATGAAGAAGTACTGTCCAACCACCAAGAAAAGCAGTCCATACGATAGATCAAGATCAAGCAGAAAAGCAACATCTGGTCGAAAGTATGCCAACACAAGCATCTGGCACGAAAGCGATGCCAGTGATACAGAAGAAGAAGACAGACCCTGTGCAATGCAAATGTTTGTCTCATGGCATTTGATAAGGTATCATCTAACCCTTTGTTTGATGATTTCACTTTTGATGAATTAGAGAATGCCTTTAGCGAACTACTTGAAGATCACAAAACTGTGCTCGATAAGTATAAGCAATCTCGAAAAGTGTTTAAGGCACACACAACCGAGATAGCTAGACTGTCCAATCTGATTGAAGATATTAAAGAGACATCTACTACCGGTAACACGGAAGAGATAGCCAAACTCAAGGTAGACTATCATGAGGCTATCCTTAATATTGAAAAGAAAGTAAGGGACTATGTCAAAGTACAAAAGCTTTATGACATAGAGAAGAAGATGCACTTAGTAACTGAACAAAGACTCCTAGATATGACTGCTAGATACGAAAAGTCTATTGCAATTTCTAAAAAGTTAGAAATCAAGTTAGGCAAACAGGCAATACCTGTGACACAGCCTAAGATTAGTCCTAATGCTAAGCATACACCTAAAAGGACTAAACACAAGAAAGCACAGAAGAAACACGAACATCATCATACTTTCACTTATAGGTTCTCCAAACAAAACAAGCTTGCAAACACAGTTTCTACCACTAAATTGACTTGCACTTATTGTAGCACGCACGATCACATATCACAGTATTGTTTAGCAAGAAAGCTTGTTGACAATCATACTCTAATATGGTGTCACTACCACATTTCTAGTTTGAGGGTAAATTTGTCATTTTTGGGGTAAATAAAATTTATTAGTATTAATTAGAATTTATGGAAATTTTTTAGAAATTATTTTGGATTTATTTGGACTAGTTTGATTTTTGACTAGTTTTGACTCATGAGACCAACCTAGGAACTAACCCTAGTTAGTTGGGCTTGGTTAGATCAAGTGACCCTAGTCTAACCTAGTATAACTCAAGTTAGTGGTTAGTGATTCATTAGAACTTGAATTAGGAATTTAGGAATCAAGTAATTTGATAAATGGCTTGTGGTTACACAAGTCATTTTGTGACTAAACTAGATAGGACTAGCTAACCTAGCACAAACCCCACCCTAACCTAACATGGCCGGCCACCTAGTTGAACCTAGGGATTCCCCCCTATTTAATCCCTCCTAGTTTTTAGGGCTAGCCTCTTTTAAGGTTCTTTCAAAAGTTCTAAGGAAAGAGGTGAGTCCCATCTTCCAAAAATCATTAAAAATCCATTTTAAATCCTTTTTCCTTCAAACCAATTTCATTAGGACCTAAAATTCATCCTCTTGCTGCTGGAATAAATTGGTTGCAGGAAGAAATAATTTGTGGGACTTGGAAGCTTGAGGAGTTCTTTCCATTTGAAGGCTTTTCCATTCATTGTGCATCAATAGGTATAACTCTCAATACCCCATTAAATTCCTATTTAAATCCATTTTAGGAAGGCCCTAGACCTACCCCCACTGTAGGATAGGCTAAACCTAGGGTTCGAATTCGTTTCGTGTCCGTATCGGACACGTATCAATAGGTTGCTTTTAGTGTTCGACGAAATGTCCCAAAGGACACTTCGTTCAGTTTTTAGGAAAGTATTTGAATAGGAATCTAGTCCTAGGGCTTGCTTATAGGTTTCGAGTGTCGCCCTTAAGTTTCTGTGTCGTGTCGAGTCATGGTCGACACGTGCACGCGCGGATTCGTGGCGCGCGCACGAGCACTGTAGCTCCCCTGCTACCAGTGTGTTCGTGCGGGCTGCACAGGACACGAGGACACATGATATTTGACACTGAGCAAGGGGCAGTGTCTGTCATGACACTCCCCAAGTCTCGTGTCGGTTGGTGTCGTGTCGGACACGAAAACCCGTGTGCATGGGGAAGGCTGTGCGTGTTCAGTGCTTGGGTTTTTGCTCTGTGTGTAGATTCATTTCCTATAGTTAAATTCCTATTTAAGCTTGTAAATTAGATCCTAATATATATTATATAATGTATGTAGATTAGTTTACATGTTTAAGTTAAGTTTGTATGTAGAATATTGGATTGGGTTTGGCTATGAACTATTTCCTGATACACGATTTCTGAATTTTGTCCAGTTCCAATATATGGTGTTAAAACTGAGTTTTGGTATCAGTAACTGTCCACTGTTTTTAATTTCCAGTTGTTCTTTAAATTGATTGATATCATGTTAGGACTGTTGGGATGTTTGAACCTGAGTACTACCTTAAATGGGTCATATAGCTCACTGTCACATTCTTTTTCCTGTCACACTGGTTCACAATCAAATCTGAGAACTTTACTACTAATGCCCACTGTTTTCCTGTTAATTTTAGTATAATTTGTAACATGTTATTGTGGTGATCCATCTACTACACTTCATGCCATGTATTGGAATGTTAAGAACCAGTTAAGGGCATGTAATCCCATACTTCACTGTTAGGTAGAGCAACTGAACTGTTTGTTTCACTGATCCCCTTGATTAATGTTAAGTGTTACTTGTATTTTGAATTACCTAAACATTTGACAACTTGGTTTATAGCTATTATCAGTTTTAGAGGGATTACAAGACTTAACTATTGATACTGGGTTTCATTCCTGTCACACACAGGAATGGGTGTCCCAGTGTTGACTGATATTGAAGTGGCTTCCCTGCCATGTAAAATCTGAGAATTAGTGTAGGTCAATGTTAATTTCCTTTTTCCTTTTCTCATGCCAATACCTAAGAACTATATCATACATTACCCTCTCCTATGTTGCACTGTTTTAATTGTCCACACACACAAATCTGAGGTACACAAACTGAGAAGTAGTTCATTGAATAACCTGAGGATTCAATAGATGTTGACTGCATTCATTGATTTCAAATTCACTGTTATATTTGAACCTGAGAATTCAGGGGATGGAGAAACTGGGATATCTGGGTTTGATTTGAATAGTGTGTAACCTGAGATTAAGCCCTATTCTTCCTGTTTTTATGTTGCATTGCACTGCTCCTATTAAATTCTAAAATGTTGGTCAGGAATGGAAATATGGACTTACATATGCACATGCTTGTTAGACTGGAAATCTGAGAATTGGATTGCTTCTTTTCATTCACTGTTTTCCTCACCATACACTCTCACACACATGCTTCCCTCTCCTTCACTGATTTAATTTCTGCCTGTGAGCAATAGCCACACTTGTTTACACCCACACAGTATTTCCCTTTCCTGTCACTCTTTACACCCACACAGTATTTTCCTTTCCTGTCACTCTTTACACACACATTCATACTTTGGACACATAGCCTTGTGCCTCCCCCTATCTATATGCATAGGCATATATATATTATAATGTCAATATAATGATGTGTGGGTTACACATATAGTCTATAGGTTATAATTCTAAGTTATATTATATAAGGATACATGTGTAGGCTATATCATTATTTTGGCTAACCACATCTATATGTGATTTCCTGTTAATTTATATCAATGGATGCATGTGAGATTTCCTATATTAGAGTATATAGGCATATTGTACTTGTGTATTATTTTAGAGATAAAATAGCTGTGTGTAGGTGTATTAAGGGTTGTTAGACTTGGTTTGGCCTATGGTTGTGCCTGTGTGTCAGTGTTAGCCTAGAATAGACTTGTGTAGTCCTGTTAGACTTAGAATAGACTGGTTAGACTAGTATAGATTAGTTTGACTCAGGTTTGACTTGGTTGACCTAGTTTGACTTCTAGGGTTGACCAAAGTTGACCAAGAGTTGACTTTGGCCTAGATTGACTTAGAATCATGTAGAATGCATAGTAGGACTCCATTTTGCTATTCTGGACTTGTTGTGACTTGTGCTGTTCTGATTAGGAGCCAGACACCACTCCTTGGACAGTACGTTTCATTTTGGACACTCAGATACAGGCGAGTACATTCTCTGATCATTTCATATCTTGCTTAGAATTATTTCCTACAGTAGATTACTTTACTTGTACTGTCACGACGGTCACACGGATTGGTACTATATAGATCCTTTCTTGAGATGTTATCCTTATGGAGCATCGGGTACTACGTGTTCTGTGCGTTTCACTTACATGGCGTATCACTATGCTTCTTGGTTCTTTGATCACTTACGATATATACTCTTATGATCGTAGAGTCTTCCTAGAATCTTACACTGTTGGGTAACCCCCAGAATCACCCATTTATGGGCATCCATGTATCACCCTACGGGGCCTTGCATGGAATCATATAACATAACCTGGCTGGATCCTTGTGTATTGATTGGGGGTACGGGGGAGTAGAATTGGACATGTGAATAATACCCAAGTAGTATTTTATCAGAATCACTTTCCTAGTGTCTCATCAGAATCTCCTATGCCATTTACATGTCTATATTGTACTCTGACTCACTAGCCACTGTTAGTCTCTATTTATAGTAGATATTTCTATTACAGCTCTTCCTGTTTACATACTACTTTTCTTCAGTACCTGTATCTTACCTTACTGTATGTTATATGTTTTCTAACCTACTATGATCTGTTGAGATGTAATGTACTTGCTCCTGTCCTGACTGGACCCGTTGAAAATATTACAGAGGACGAGGAGGAGGCTTGCCTGGATACTTACTACGGGGCAGCCTTAGATGACACCTGCGAGCTGGACCCTCAGGAGGACCCAGCTCTAGCTGAGGAGATCACTCCGACTGCCTAGACTAGACTAGTTAGGCTTATCTTGTTTTATGCAGTCTTGAGACATGTTCTAGTTAGACTCTATTTTGGAGATCAGTTTTGTATATATTCTTTTATCTGAGACCTTGTATTGCCGGGATTATCTTAGATTGTTTTATCTATTTCATTTCCTTGAGTCATGTTCATATCGTGTTATCTCTTCCTTAGTTGTGATTGAGTTTATTATTGCTATGTCACCCCCATTCGGGGAGTATAAACTGTATAGATATATACATTGCTAGATGTTGTGACCTAGGATAGCGTTCTATCGCCGACACTGCGGCGTAGGCTGGACGTACCCACGTCTCGTGCCCTTACTCTAGGGTACGGGTCGTGACATATGGAGACCTAAAGCTAATCAGAGTGGACCCTTCAAAAAATAAGTACCAAAGGATTCATCTACTTGTCTTGTAGGTGGACCCTCAACCCTCTCATGCTAAAAGCAAATGGATCCTCGATAGCAGATGTTCGCGACACATGACTGGTGATGCATCTTTATTCGCTACGCTATCGATGAAGAAAGAAGGATATGTCTCCTTCGGAAATAACTTGAGAGGTGATATAATAGGTAATGGTACTGTAGGTATTTCTCATTATCCAATAATAAAGGATGTTTGTCTAGTAACTGAATTGAAACATAACCTATTGAGCATAAGTCATTTGGCAGATAATGGTTATGGTATCAATTTTGTGAAAGATAAATGTACCATATATGATATGTCATCTGGTGATCCCGTATATAAAGGGATTAGAGAAGACAACATTTATATTTTCTTTTTAGAGAATACTAATAATGCAGGAAGGTGCCTAGTAGCCAATCAAGATGAAAGCCGGCTATGGCACATGAGACTAGGACATGCAAACATGGATACTATCTCAAGTCTAAATACAAAGAAGTTGGTAAGAGGACTCCCTGAAATTCCATTTAAGAGAGATATGGTATGTGCTGACTGCAAAAAGAACAAAGCACATAGATCTACTTTTAAATCCATCAACGCTGTAAGTACTTCGAGACCTTTGCAATTAATTCATATGGATTTATTTGGTCCTAGTAGAGTCGCTAGTCTTGGCGGTAAGCTCTACGCTTTTGTTATTGTTGATGATTTCTCTCGATTTACTTGGGTTTATTTCTTATCAAACAAAAGTGATGCATTTTTTGAATTTTAGATATTTTCCAAAAAGGTACAAAACGAAAAAGGCTTCATGATTACTCGTATCCGAAGTGATCATGGTGGCGAATTTGAAAATTCTGATTTCAAAAAGTTTTGTGATGATAGTGGATATTACCACGAATTTTCTTGTCCTAGAACTCCCCAACAGAATGGTATTGTGGAGCGGAAGAATCGAACTCTAAGCGAAATGGCTAGAGTTATGCTGAATCAGTATAATCTTCCTAAATATTTTTGGACAGAAGCTGTTAGTACAGCCTGTCATATTTTAAATAGGGTGTTAATTCGACCAATATCGAAGAAAACACCATATGAGCTTTGGTTTGGAAGAATTCCAAACATTTCTTATTTCAAAGTTTTTGGTTGTCGCTGTTTTATCCTGAACACCAAGGATAACTTGGGAAAGTTCGACTCCAAAGCAGATGACGGAATATTTCTCGGATATGCTGCTAAGAGTAAGGGATATAGAATTTTCAATAAAAGATCTATGATTGTTGAAGAGACTATTAATGTTACCTTTGATGAGTTAAATAGTCACAGATCTAGCGACAGTGATGATGAAGATACACATACAAAGACTAAGAAGAGTTCTGAGAAAGATCTGACCCAAGAGGCAAGGGCTGATAAAAGTTCCGAAGATGCAGGAACTGAGAAGAGCCTTGTGAAGGATATAGCCCAAAGATTTGAATCATTGAGATTCAAGCCAGATCATCCAGAAACTCTCATTATAGGTGATGTATCCAAAGGTGTAAGTACACGTTCATCTCTTAAAGATTCTGAATTAGCAGTAAATATAGCATTTATTTCAAAAATAGAACCTAAGAATGTAGATGATGCTTTTACTGATGAGTTTTGGATTTCTGCCATGCAAGAGAAACTTAATCAATTTGAGAGAAACCAAGTTTGGGAACTTGTTCCTAAACCAATTGGTCAATCTATAATTGGTACCAAATGGGTGTTCCGAAATAAACTCAGTGAAGATGGACAAGTTTTACGCAACAAAGCACGTCTAGTGGCACAAGGTTATAATCAAGAAGAAGGAATTGATTATGATGAGACCTATGCTCCTGTTGCTAGACTAGAAGCCATCCGCATATTTTGTTCATTTGCATGTTTTAATGATTTTAAACTTTTTCAAATGGACGTGAAAAGCGTATTTTTAAATAGATTTTTGAAAGAAGAGGTTTTTGTGAAACAACCCCTGGTTTTGAAGATTTTCAAAAACTTGATCACGTCTTCAAGCTTAAGAAAGCACTTTATGGACTCAAACAAGCACCTCGTGCTTGGTATGAACGCCTAAGCGCCTTCTTACTTGATAATGGATTTTCTGAAGGAAATATAGATATTACTTTATTTATCAAATCCATGAATGATGATATTCTTCTAGTGCAAATTTATGTAGATGACATTATATTTGGTTCTACTAATGAAAAACTCTGTCAAGATTTTGCCAAGTGTATGCAGAGTGAATTTGAGATGAGTATGATGGGAGAGCTAAACTTCTTCCTAGGACTTCAAATCAAACAGCACTCGAACGGAACATTCATCAACCAAGCTAAATACACGAAGGACATACTGAAAAAGTACGACTTCGAGAATGTAAAGCCAATCGGGATGCCTATGGCTACATCTACAAAGCTTGATGCTGATGAAAGTGGCAAACCTGTCGATCAGCGTAAGTATCGAGGTATGATTGGTAGTTTATTATACTTAACTGCTAGTTGCCCTGATATTAAGTTTAGCGTTTGCATTTGTGCACGTTATCAGGCAAACCCTAAGGAATCACATCTTAGTGCCGTTAAGCGTATCTTCCGATACCTTAAAGGAACTTCTACAGTTGGCTTATGGTATCCGAAAACCAAATTCTTTGACCTTATAGGTTACTCGGATGCGAATTTTGCTAGATGCAAAGTGGACCGTAAAAGTACAAGTGGCACATGTCATTTCTTAGGAAAGGCCTTAGTCTCTTGGTTTAGCAAGAAACAAAATTCAGTAGCATTATCAACAACTGAGGCTGAGTATATCGCCGTAGGACGTTGTTGTGCTCAGATTTTGTGGATGAAGCAAACCTTAGAGGACTACAATCTGCACTACACTAATGTTCCTATTTATTGTGACAACACTAGTGCTATTAATCTGACTAAGAACCCTATTTGTCATTCACGCACAAAGTACATAGAAATTAGACATCATTTTCTTCGTGATCATCAACAACACGGGGATATCTGCCTAGAATTTATTGACACTGATCATCAACTAGCAGATATATTCACTAAACCATTGGCTGAAGACCGTTTTAACATTTTGAGGCGTGAGCTCGGCATTCTTGAATTCTCAGACTCGTAATGTATATGGTAATTAAAATTGAATTTATGACTTGATAGTTTATTATTTATTTAACGAAAATAGTTTTTGGGCACAAACTTAAAAAGGGTATGTCTGTCACCACGACTACGGTCGAAGCGAAGCGGTATTTAAGAGTTCCCCGGTGAACCTCCGTTAGCTAGGACAACCCCTACAGTTAACCCAAAAATAACATTCGTTATTTAATATTACAGTCAAAGTTATTAAATTCTACTTTTAAACCTACCAGAATGCATTGACTGTCTCGGGAATACAAGTGGCCGAACTCGGCCCGAACTCTGACCGAGTTCGGTCGGCGCTGTTATGGTTCCAGAAACGAACAGCCGGCCCTAGTGCCTATAAATCCCATCTTTTCCTCCACTTTTTCCACACAACAACTCATGGAAATCACTCCTCTCTTCCTAGAAGCTTCTCCTCCTTCATCCTAGCAAGGTTCTGAAGAGATCTAGTGGGCGATCATCTTGTTCCTCCTTCCTTTTTCTTTAAAAGGTACTTTCTATCTATTTTCTCATGGCCCCCAAGCGTCAAAGAGGAACCACTTCCCAAGGTGCCTTCTCTTCTTCTGAATACACCCCTGCTAGTTTATTCAGTCCAGCACGACCTAGAGATCCCGATGAATATGACTCTACTTTGTTCCCGGACAAAATTTTTTTGGATCTCTGGTTCGACTCTTTTTCTGGTCGTCGTATTTGTAATGGAGCTTTCGTAAACGTTACTACTTTCTTTGAGTACGCTCCAACTTTTGACCAACTTGGGTACCGAGATTTCTTCGAGGTACAGGACAATATTTATGACAACGCCATCCGTATGTTTTACTGCAACCTACAAGTAAAACCAAACGGGAATTTCTATTCTTGCGTTGCTGGGCAAGAATTGGAATTTAGCGCCACCGACATCAGCGAATTTTTCCATATTCCTGATCTTGGTGATGCTTTAGTTGACATCTATCATATTTAATTCCTTGCTGATGTCACTCTTGCTTCCTTCAGGGAACTAATCTGTCATCCTAACCCTGTTCCCCGTAGAATTTTTGCCAAAAATTTGAACCAAACTTTCTATGAACTTCATCGTATGGTTTTCTCCGTACTTCTTCCAAAGAAAGGTTCTACTGATGAAGTAACCTTTATGGAACTATCTGCTTTATATCATATTCACTTTGGCATCCCATTCTCCATTCCCAAAACTGTGATGTCCAGGATGCTTAACTACAAAAATACAGGTAGGAATCTAGTATATCCAATGCACTTAGCTTCTATCTTTCGAAGTTTCGAGATTGATCTTGAGACGTGTGCCATCTCCTCTACTCCTGTCGAGCTGACTAGATCTCGTCGATTTCCTGTTCCACCTCTGCCTCCTGGAGCTCATCATGCTCCAGCTACTGATGCTGAGGTCCCTCCTGCTGATGCTCCTCCTGCTCCAGCCCCTGTCCCAGGATTTGATCAGGCGTTCTTCAGCGCTTTGATGACTTTGTTGCTGTCTCTACGCAACGTCATCTGGATTCGGAGTTCCGGCGCATTTCTCAGGCCCAGGTGCTGAGAAATGGCATTGCTGACCTCCACTACAGCCTGTCTCATGATCCTGTCCATCCAGTCACCATCTTACCTCACCCTGCTTTTTCGGGTCCTTGATTTACTGATAAGGCTTCCTTTCAGTTTTTCGACCCGACTACAGCCTACTTTCCTCCTGAGGCTCCTGGTGCGGACGACCCCACGATGTGACGTGGATTCAGCTATGGGATAGTGGACATTAGTTAGATGATGATCAGTTGATGTAGTTTTTTTATTTCATGTCTAAACTGATTAGTTAGACATTTTTCAGTTGTACTTTTGGATTATTAGTGGAAATTTTCATGACTATTTCAGTTTATTATGAGTTGTTCCTTTCTATATTAGTTGTTTCCATATGTTTATGCTGTGATTATATCTTTTTGCTTCACTTTGTCTTGTGTTTGTCTATTGTTGGCTTCACATATTACGGGGGAGCCAAGTCATTTTACTACTTGATAAAGGGGGAGAAAAAGAGTACAATACCAAAAAGCAAAGCATATACAAATCCAAAATCAAAACATCTCATTTTTTAAAGGTACTTTGTATTTTGTTCTATTTCATATAAATATATTTTGGTATAGACTCAAGTTTGTCAATTATCAAAATAGGGGAGATTGTTGGCCCATTCCATGGTCACACCCGATTTCGATAATCAACATACACTTAAGTCAATACACAAAATATAGAAAATGCTGCTAATCATTTCAGGATACATGAAATCAAATTCAACGGATGATGTACTGCATCAAACAAAGCGTTAACATCATCAAATCTTCAAAAGACTTATTTCTCATTTTATTCTGTATTTTATATTTTATTGAGTCTAGGATTTATTTTGTAAAATCAGTTTTGGTAATACTGGCTTAGGGTTAAAACTGTCCACATTCCAAAAGCCTACCTATTTACCATTTCGTATTTTATTTACAAAACTTTTCAAAAACATATTTTGAAATTAGCCGTTACAAATGATTTTATAAATAACCAAAAACATATTTTGAAAACTGTTTTTACAAATGATTTTAAAATATCTCCTGACAGAACTCGTAACCGAGTTCGGCCCGAGTTCGGTCCGAACTCTGACCGAGTTCGGTCAAAAATGATTCAAACTTCTGTTGCCTCCAAATCAGCGAGCAACGTCTCTTTACGAGATATTTGCATCCGAACTCTGCCCGAGTTCGGTTCGAGAAAACACCTATAAATAGAGAAGAACTTTTCATTTCAAATCATCAATTCATTCTTCATTCTCTCTTCTCTACTACTCAAGTGTTTTCAAACGATCTAAGATTTTCAAATCATACCTATACACCTCTTAGCCAAAAGCCAGTACTATCAGAGTTGATTTAGAATCTTTTGGTGTTTCAAGAGTTGTAAAGGGGTCGTTCCAAGTTCAACAACTTTTCCTGTTGTGGAGCTGGTCGTGCGCTCGTCACCAAGCACGGTGTGTGTTGTGAAGCTGGTCGTGCGCTCGTCACCAAGCACGGTGTTGTAAGAGACTGCAAGCTCTCAGTTAAAGCTTGTGCCATAGTGGATTAACATCGAGCAAGAGTACTCGAGACTGGATTAGTCCTCTCAGAGGGATACCAGTATATATCGCTGTGTTACTGAGTTTGAATTCTCTATCTTTATTTACTGTCTCTTATATCTCTGCCATAGTTTAATTTTTAATTGGTGATTATTTTCCGCTGCACACACACACACTCTATTCACCCCCCTCTAGAGGTGCTCAACGGTCCTACACAAATGACTCACAACTCGTGATGATTATGTGTCAAGGCCGTATGAGATATACCAATACCTCATCATCAATGGGTGGTCACTAAGCTAAGTCAATACAAGAGAATAAAACAAAAATAAGTAAAACGACCGATATAGTCGCTTACACCCAAGTATGACTTGGACACACAGTGATATAATACTAACAACAGATAAGTAATGCTGAATATAAATAACTAAAAATAAGAATAAGTAAATCACAGAGTAAGGTGGCAAGGTATCTTTCCTGGTGGTGTGGGAATGGCAACTCCAAACAATCAATCACGTCAGCAATAAATCTCAAAATCCACGAACGGCTCTGGATGCGAAAATAAACAACAAGAACGTTCCCGGTGTAAAAGATATATCTAGGAAATGTCTATCCAAAAGTTAAATTCTGGAACAGGGGGAAAATCATAATTTTGGATAAAAACGATGACCGTCGTTGGATCCGTTTTGCACCAAAATGCATGCCAATATCTATCGTCTCTAAAGTCATCAAATTATATGTCTACGGGTTCGGTTTGAGGAGACGAACACAACCGTATGTCCAAAGTTTGATTCCGGCAGGCCGTATATAATTTTGCCCGTTAGATCGGGTCGCGGGCCCGCCAAATAAGCGTTTCGGTCGACCTTCTCAGATTTGGACCAAACTTGGCACACAAGACCAGAATTTTGATACAGTCCTGTTGGCACAAGTTTCATCTCGATACGACGAACGTATACAAAGTTATGGCCAAGTTTACAAAAGGTCGATATGGGAGTATCTCGATGGATACGTACTGATTTCGTCGCGCACACGCAACGAAATTGAGTTCCGTCAGTTCCCACACGTCGACAACATCCATACGCACCATTCGATGCGTATAGTATGTGACCACGTCGTCTGGTTTGTTAGGATGCACGCCGTATCGGGAAGTTTTTATAAAATTTTCACAGTTTTAAAGGCTATTTTTGCTGATTTTTGAACTGATTTAGCATGAAACTAAGAACAGAATAACTAAAACTAGTTACTGGGTTTCAAACTTGGTTATGTTGGCTATAATTGTGTTTAATTAGATTTTGAAAATAATTATTATTTTGACAGAGTAGAGCCTTCCAGTATAGGGTTTGGGGCTAAGGTTCTGTTTTATTTTCGAACAGATTTCCCCGAGTTTTGAGTCAATTTTCTGATCGATACAATGGGGTGAAACAGAATCCCTTTGAAGGGGTTCGAAGGTGATCATTGTCACGCCCCAGAACCAGAATACTGGAGAGCGGGGGCAGACATAGCCAGCTACGTATATAAAATGGGATCCATCTCGCTATACGGTCACGGCTGTCTAGATACACGAGGGTTTATCTACAAGCCAACAGTCTCTTAAGGTCATGAACAGCCTATTGTCTCAAACACAAGCAAGTAAGTAAAAGTTACAAGATGTATGATCATTAAATATACAATAGTAAGGCGTCCCAAACATTACATATTCAGTTGATCATGAAGCTAGTCGTTACAAAATGTCAGGACTAGCAAGAGTTTAGTCATACATGATCAACCCTAGGATCTGTTAATCATGTTACAGCCCGTAGGCAGATAGTAAGTAAAGTGCAATCGAGCTAAATAGGTGCTCGTCGGCTAAACGCCTCAAAAGAATATTTTTACAATAGAGTGGGAGAGCCAAAAATAACCCACTCGTTGCCAGGGTTCCGTCTAGTAGCCACCATCTGGCTGGAAGGTCGGTAGATCCTCTGGAGCTGCTTCGAAATCTGGCCATACAAAACCAGCTGGGTCAGATCCCAGAATGAGCAAGTGCCACAAGGAAGCTTCACTTAGGAACTAAAACCAGCAATCAGCACAAAGAGTATAAATAAGTAAGAACTGGAAATAAAGAAAATACATCAGGATGATATACGACGAGATAACCATGGAGCTATTCAGACAACCAGGTTATAACCCGTAAACCAAACAAGGACCGGGGTTGTAACCCTTCGACTGAACAGAACTTAGAATTCTCACCGTTTATCGATAAATACAGGCATTCAGGTCAAGTAGTAATCTGGAACAGAATCAGGATAAGACTAGACAGGTTAGACTCCATCCAATCATTTCACGGCCAAGCAAGAGTTACGGCTTGATACTTTAACTAACTAGGGTTATCATAGGCCTAGTTACTAACAAGATGCAGTGAGAATCATCCACAGCCACAAGCCCTGCAGTCCATCCAGGTTACCCGGGTTAAAAGAATTAGAGTTGAATTCAGGTGGGTACATCGTCCAGGAAACGAATGTACCCTTAGGTAGCTTGAAGGGTGCAACACATGACAGTGTGCTGGAAATGTGCCCTACTCGACGGCAGGCTACAGATCCCAAGGCGTGCCCAGGTAACAGGATTGCCTGTAGCTGGGAGATCTCGTCATGACTAATGTATTAATCTAGTTATTAGCCTTAATCCATTTCAGTAGGTACTCCTGACCGTGGTACTCAGGAGTCCCCTCCTAGACATGATGCAAGACAGGACTGGATTATTTGTACAAGCACAATCGCCCACGGTGTCCAGGTTATTATACAGGTCATGTCATGTCAGGTAGCCGTCGCAACAGCTATTCGAGATAATTATGTCAGGTGTACTTGTCAGGAGTGCGCCACGACGGGCCACTATCAGGTCATGTCAGGTTAGTCATGTCAGGAGTGCACCACTACGGGTCACTATCAGGCCGTGCTCAATTATCAGTTCTAAACATATTAAATAAATTCATGATTATCAAGTTCATAAAAAAGGTGTAAGGATATAAAATGGACGTAAAATATCTAATAAAATATCAATATTCAGGTCTATAGAAGAGCCATGCAGCTAAAGCATATGCGGCCAGGAAAGGGTAAGACTCATGCGGCCCAACTAGGAGAGCGCATACGGCCAGGGTCACTGGATCCCATGCGGCCAAGATAAGGGGGCACATGCGGCTGAAAGTGTAAGGGCGTATGCGGCCAGCGGAAGAGTGGGCTTCATGCGGCTGGGAGGGAGCAAGTTCATGCGGGTAGGAAATGACAGGCGCATATGCGGCTAAAGATGTTCATGGCCCCATGCGGCTGAGATCAATCGAATCCATACAGCACAGGGTTTAAAACCCATGCGGCTGGAATCAATTGGATCCATACGGCCCGATTAATTGAGTCCATGCGGCTCAGGTCAATCGAGTCCATGCGGCTCAATCAATCGAGTCCATGCGGCGCAGGTAGGAGCGGAGCTTATGCGGAAGCGGTGTCACGCGCCTATGCGGCTGCGACTCAAGTGGGGGGGGGGGCTCATGCGGCTAAGATAATCTATGCGGCTCGGAAGAGTGCAAGGGCTCATATGCGACCAAGTGGGGAAAAGTCCATGCGGCTCAGAGAACACTTGCCGCATGAAATGCTCATGCGGTCAAGTCAAGTACTGTTCTTCTTCTCCAATTTCTGGGAAGAAGAACACCATGAGAGCCAAGTCCTCAAGCTCCATAGTTCCATCATCCGGAGCCCAAATCCGAACTTTCGTAGGTCAAAACGGGGTAGAACGAAATTCTCTACAACATAGAACCATCAAAACTCGAAAATAATAAGATTAAATAGATCAAAACCCAGGAAATTCAAAAATAATATAAATATAGATCTACAAGAATCTAGCTATGGAAAGTGAAAATGCCAAGTTCTAAAGTAAGTTAGAATATTGTGAGGAAGAGAATAAAGCAATAAAATTAGAGTTCCTCCATGAAGCAAGTTGCACTTGCCTAGACCTCTCTCTCCTCTCTCTGGTAGGTAAGGAAGTAAATGAGGAAGAAAAAGATGATTATGAAGAGAGAGAAAGAAGAATGGTAATAAATACAAAAAATGGTGGTGGTAGGTAGGGGGTTCACCTTGGGTTCATCATGAACCCAATCAAAACCAAGCCAAGCCGAACCAACCAACCTGAACCAGGAATAGACCAAGCCAAGAAGGAAATGCCAAGCCAGGAAATCATTCAATATAAGAATAAAATACGTACACATATTCCAAGAATACGTGATACGGACACATGCATTACAACTCTATCCACCTTAAAAGAATTTCGTCCTCGAAATTTAATCAAGAGGCTAGAGGAGTAATGACAAGCTACATTAATCACAAGCAAGCTATAACTAGGCATACAATCACTCATTCAAGCAAGGAATCGAAGGCATGAGGTATAAGAAAGACATTATACCTCACGAGTCAAACAAGTCGGGATACCGCGATCGGATATCGTCCTCACGCTCCCACGTTGACTCACCCAAAGAGTGATGACCCCAAGCAACTCGAACTAACTTGATAGTCTTATTCTTGAGGATCTTCTCTCTTCGGTCCAATATAGACACGGGCCTTTCCTCATATGAAAGGTTGGTACCAACAACCAATTACGAATGATCCAGGATGTGGCTCGGGTCTGGGATATACCGTCGTAATTGGGATATATGGAACACGTCATGCACCTCGCTTAGCAACGGCAGAAGAGCGAGACGATAGGACACATCTCCTACTCGCTCCAGAATGTCAAATGGTCCTATATACCTAGGACTAAGCTTGCCCCGTACGTCGAAACGAATGATGCCACGGTTAGGCGAAATCCTCAGGAATACATGATCGTCGATCGAAAACTCGAGAGGGCACCGATGAAAATCGACCCAATGGCACTGGCGATCTTGGACAACTCGAAGATGATCTCTGACTCGCCTGACCACTTCAACTGTCTGGGCAATCATTTCTGGACCGAGCATCTGCCTCTCTCCAACATCATCCCAGGCTAGCGGGAATCTGTACTTCCTGCCATACAGTGCCTCGAACGGTGCCATCTGGATACTGGCCTGGAAACTGTTGTTGTACGAGAATTCCACCAGGTGCAGATGATCTTCCCATGAACCACCGAAGTCAAGTATGCAAGACCGCAACATGTCTTCAAGAGTCTGGATTGTGCGCTCCGACTGGCCATCTGTCTGCGGGTGATATGCTGAACTGAACTGGAGATGAGTTCCCAAACTCTCCTGTAGGCTACGCCAAAAGTGCGACATAAATCTTGAATCTCGGTCCGAGGTGATACTGACTGGCACTCTGTGCAACCTGACAATCTGTCTGAGGTACATCTCTGCTAACTGAGCTGTCGACTGACCAACTCTAAATGGGAAAAAGTGAGCCACCTTCGTGAGCTGATCAACTATAACCCAGATAGCATCTCTACCAGCTGGGGATCTAGGTAATCCGGTCACAAAATCTATGGTCACATGCTCCCACTTCCATTCTAGAATCGGCAAGGGCTGGAGAAGTCCAGCGGGCCTCTGATGTTCAGCTTTAACTTGTTGGCAAACCAAACATCGAGAGACAAATCGAGCTATCTTCCGCTTCATGCCATTCCACCAAAAGTGCTGACAAATATCGCGGTACATCTTCGTACTGCCAGGATGGATGGAATACTGAGAACTGTGTGCTTCTGACATGATCTCCTGTCTGATATCTCCAATGGGTATGCAAAGACGATTACCATGCCTAAGTGTACCATCTTTATAAATATATAACTCTGGTCTTCGTCCTGCCTCGCACTCTGTCCTGAGTTGCTGAAGCTTGGAATCTGTTGACTGCGCCATCCGGATCCTCTCGACTATGGTGGACTGAACTTGTATGCTGGCCATTAATGCTACACTGCAAGGGAGAACAACTTCAATACCCATCTTCTGAAGATCTGCTAACAGCTCCGATTGTGCTGTTAGGAAATAAGCTCCGGCTCCCCTGCTCAATGCATCTGTAACGACGTTGGCCTTCCCAGGATGATACTGCAGGTTGACATCATAATCCACAAGAAGCTCCAGCCACCTTCTCTGACGCATGTTAAGATCCTTCTGGGTGAAAACATACTTCAGGCTCTTATGGTCGATGAAAATCTCCACCCTATCTCCGTACAAATAGTGCCTCCACAACTTAAGTGCAAACACTACTGCTGCCAGCTCCAAGTCATGGGTTGGGTAATTCCTCTCATGATTACGAAGTTGTCGTGACGCATAAGCTATTACCTTCCCATGCTGCATTAGAACACATCCTAAACCTCTGCCCGAAGCATCACAATACACTGAGAATCCTCCAGTTCCATCTGGAAGCGCGAGAATGGGAGCCGTCATCAAGCTTCGCTTCAACTTCTTAAAAGAATCCTGGCACTCTGCTGTCCAAGCAAACTGCACCTCCTTGCGGGTCAACTGGGTCAATGGCGCTGAAATCCGAGCAAAATCTGAAACAAACCGCCGGTAATAGCCGGCCAATCAAAGAAAACTGCAAACTTCTGCGACTGTGCTGGGCACTGGCCATGACTCAATAGCCACGATCTTTTGGAGATCCACTTCTACTCCTCCTTTCATGATTATATGACCTAAGTACGAAATGCGATCGAGCCAGAACTCGTATTTACTGAACTTGGCATATAACTGGTGCTCCCTAAGAGTCTGAAGAACTATACGAAGATGCTGCTCATGCTCTGCCTCACTCTTGCTATAAACCAGGATGTCATCCAAAAACACAATCACGAACTGATCCAAGTAAGGCATGAAGATACGATTTATGAGGTCCATGAATACTGCCGGCGTATTGGTTGCTCCAAAAGGCATAACAAGGAACTCCCAATGTCCATATCTCGATCTAAAAGCCGTCTTCGGGATGTCCTGCTCTCTGACTCTGATCTGATGATATCCTGAGCGCAAGTTGATCTTCGAGAATACTGAAGCCCACTTGAGTTGATCAAACAAGTTATCTATCCTCGGGAGAGGGTATCTGTTCTTGATTGTTACTGAGTTCAAGGTACGATAATCAACACATAACCTAGACGTACCATCCTTCTTTTTCACAAGAAGCATCGGGGCTCCCCAAGGCGATCCACTAGCATGAATGAATCCCTTGGTTCTGAGTTCTTCAATCATCTTGTACAATATCTCCAACTCTGACGGCGCCATCCTGTAGACTCTCTCTGACACTGGGGCTGTCCCGGGAATCAAGTCTATAGTGAACTCGATCTCCCGCTCCGGAGGCATACCTGGAAGTTCTTCTGGGAAAACATCTAGAAACTCCTCGACTATCCTGGGCAACTGAACTGCTGCTACTGCCATCCGCAACACTGGAGAAGAAGGCTCAACTGCGCCTCGGGAAAAGAAAAACTCTGGCTCGCCTGGAATGCTAAAAACAACCCTACCAATATGGCAGTCTATCCTAGCATACTGGTTCCTCAACCAATCCATCCCTAAAATCACATCATAATCGGCCATCGGGAACTCTATCAATCTAGCAGGGAATTTTCTACCGCTAACTACGATCCGACACAAGGAAAACACTCTATCGACTCCCACAAGTCCGTTACCAGTAAGTACATTGAGCCTTACTGATAATGACTCGGGCTCCAATCCTATCTGTGTCGCGAATCGTGCAGACATAAAAGAATGTGATACACCAGAATCAAATAAATCTGAAGCTGGAAAGGAGTTGACGAGAATAGTACCTGCCACTACCTCTCCTGGTGCCAATCCTTCTTCTGCGATCATCACCATAGCATGACCATGCCCTCGGGGTACTGGTCCCCTCTGCTGAAATCCTCGCTGTCTATTCTGACTCTGGGCCTGGGCTTGAATATGCTGCTGGGGGTTCTGCTGCTGGAACTCTGTCCCCAACAGAGTTCGGGCCGAATTCGGTTCCCCTATTCCAGAATCGGGGGCAGCTTCATCCGTTTGATCAAATGTAATCCTACGGTCCAGATTTATTCCGACCAAAGAAAACCCTCCTCTTATATTCGGGTTTTCATCTCTCTCCTTCATTCTTACCATCTTCTTCACCTCTCTAAACATATTTTCACAAACCCTAACCCTAGTTTTCTCTCCAAAGTGCTCCATTGCTCATCAAAATCAAGGAGAAGGGCTATTTTCTCATTCTCTTTCACTGTTCATTGTTGATTTGAGGTATAACTCCTTCTCCCTCTCTATTTCAAGTTCTCTATTTGTTTGCCAATGGCTCCTCGCTTGCCCAATCGTGGGAAGAGAATTTGAACTGAGGGTGCTTCCTCTTCGAATCCTCCTCCTTCCATTGAGCAACCCGTTGAACAACAACAACCCCTTCATCCGTTGTTCAACCCACCTCGTCCCCGCGACCCTACTACGTATGACGACCGATTATTTGTATCGCTAGACGCATCCAACGAGTGGTTTAGCGACTTTCGGACTCGTCCGGTATTCGGGGGACATCCTATTAATTTTACCATCTTTTCTCAATATGAATCAATGTTTCAAGATCTTTGCTTAAATGAGTTAGTTGCTTCAAACTTTGTTATTTATCGTAGCGCCATACAAATGTTCTATTGCAACTTGACTCACGATGCCACTCACATCTATTCCCGGGTTGCCGGTATTGATATTGCTTTTGATGCTTCTGAGTTAGGCGAGTATCTTGAACTTCAAGATCTCGATATTTGGGATAAGCTTGTGGAAGCCCACCAATTCCAATTTGTTGGTGAAACTTTCCTTGAGAGCTTTAAGGAGGAACTATGTGCTCCTAACATATGTCTTCGCAAGCTTATGGCCAAACACCTCAACCTGTATTTCTATGAACTTCATCAAATTATTTTCAATACTATTTTGCCAAAAGCTGGCTCCACCGATGAAGTAACCTATTTTGAGATCTCTGCTTTGTATCATCTTCATTATCGCATCCCGTTCAATCTTCCACGTTCCATGATGGACTGGATGATTAACTGTAGGAAGAAACCACGAGCCCTGGTTTATCCTTTGTATCTTCCTATGGTTTTTCGTGCGTTTATTGTCCCTATTCATGATTGTCCTTTCTTGCCTGCTCCTGCATTCCTTTCCAAGGCACGACGTCTTCAGGCAGTCGTCGCCTCTCCTGAGACTTCTGAGCATTCTGATGATGAGGAGCCCGACGCTCCTCCACTTGGACAGGATGCGCCACCTCCTCCTGCTACTTTTGACTCCATCCAGACCATGCTCAGAGATCGTTTCGCATTAGAGGACGATCGCTGGACTCAGATGGACTACCGGACTATCCTGCAGATGAGTGCCCTCAGTAACTCGCTGCACGATATTCGGTATTCTATGTCCCATCACCCTTCCATGCCCATTTCCATGGAGCGGGATCCTGGTCGAGCTGGATATCGCATTGACGACCCCTGGGTCATGCGCTACCTGGATCCGGATGCTGCTATTGTGGACCCCAGCCGTTCATTCACTGATCATTCAGACTCTGCTGGGCCTTCTCGTGCTCCATGATGGAGATGGCGTTTACTATCTGCTGCTGCTGCTGATGATGATCTTAGTTGATGCATTTTTGATTTCTAGTTATTTATTTCTATTTTGTCTTATGTACTTGGATGTTCTAGAACTCTGGCTGTGTTTTGATATTTGGTTCTGTGTGATGATAGTTTATGCTTATTGTAGTTTTATATTATGCTAGTGACTCATTTTGATTATTCATATACTGTTTCTTATCTACTTGGTGTGGTTGCATCACTATTAATTGTTTATACTGCAGTTTCTCTACTATTCATTCATCTGCAGTCTATATTGCTAACTGCCAAAAGGGGGAGAACTATGTATATTCTGGATATATTATATTTGTTTTGTATATTTGTGCTTGTTTGTGCTTTTTGGAGATATTATTTATCAGGCCAACAGGTTCAATGCCTTATTTACGGGGGAGCTATTGCTTCTAGCTCAGCACCGTTCACTGATTACGGGGGAGCTATTACTTCTAGCTCGGCATCGATTATGGGAGAGCTATGTTGCTATAATCAACTGTGTCCTGGTATGAATGTTGAATATACATATATTATTTTGCCAATTATTAATATGGGGGAGATTGTTGACACAAAGTCACAGTCAACCAAATATTGACAACATTGACTAAATAATATCTGTATTAATTCAATACGACACACGACGTCTGCATTAAGCTCAAGACAGACAACAGCTCAGCCTCTACTTCTCAGTCGTATTCAAGTCTGTATTTTATATTTTCTTTGAGTCTAGACAAATGTAATCTGAGTCATGCTGAGCTCTTGAAACTTAGACTATAGCCTACCCAATAATCCCAAGCTCCACCAAACCAGAAATTGCCCAATGGTCCCCTTTGAACCACTCTGTGCTCTGGAGATAGAGTTCGGGCCGAACTCTGTCCCCTAGAAATCAGGAACCCTAATTTTAGGGTTAGCTGGTTGCTAGTTGTCCAACGGCCAAATTTTTGAATTTTCCTACCCGAATTCTGGCCGAATTCTGCCTATAAAAACACTATAAATAGGGCATAAATTCTCTCATTTCAAATCATCCCTTCTTCTCTTCTCTTCTTTCTTAAAGCTCAGAAAAGCCATACCCTTCCCATCTACTAGCCACAAGCCTCCTAAGTCTCGAGTGCTCAGCATCTCTCAGTTAGGATTCTTGTGTAAGAGTTGAAAAAGTCGCTTGGACAATTCCAAGCAAATCACCACTGTGATCCTCTGTAAGAAGTTGACGTGCTCTTCTGAAGAAAAGGCACGAGTTGTAAACTACTATTTCACAAATAGTAGATTTAATCCTGAGCTAGAGTTCTCAGGCCTGGACTAGTCCTCCACGAGGGAAACCAGGTTAAAATCGCTGTGTTTGCGTATGCTTTCTTGCTCTTCATTTACTTTCCGCATTTTACTCTGATTATTTATAATTTATGGAAGAGTTAATTTTTAATTGGTTATTTTCTATATAAACTCTATTCACCCCCCTCTAGAGTTGCCACCTGTTCTTCAGGCTATACCCCTGGTTCGAGTCGCATGGGGACATCACTCTCCCGGTGAGTCAATTTGGGAGAGAGAGGATGAGATGAAGGAGAAATACTCTTACGTTTTTTGGGTATGATTGTTTATACCCTGCCCGTGAAAATTTCGAGGACGAAATTTTTCAAGAAGGGAAGTTTTGTAACTCCTTATTTTTAATATTGAATAAATTAAGGATTTACAAATTGATTGTGTTAACTTATAATTCTAAATGAATTAATATTTTATTATTATATTAAGTTTAAATTAAATAAATTAAATATGATGAATATTTAATAATTAATAAATGGATAAATGACAAATTTTGTAATTAAGTAATATTACAAATAAGAGTCATTAGCTAGGAACTACTTTTGGTTTAGGTATCAAATGTTGAAAGAAAAGGTTCATATTGAGTTATATTTTTTGCTACTATACTACTGCTATTTTTAGGTTAGTTGCATGTTAGTTTCCTCTGCTAATGGCTTTGATGTAGTAATAATTATGCTATATTAAGTTTTGATATATATGGGCTTGATTGTGTTTGTAGCCAGTGATATTATGTCCATTTTAGGATTGTTGTTAGATAATTATTATTTCCTATTTTGTAAACCACTTTTGTTTATAGTTGTCTTTATTTTTTATTTTGGGAGTTCACTTTTATATTTAATTTCGCTTGTTTTGACTTACAACAAATACTGATAATGGAAAGTCATAGCAAGTCATCTAAACTTTTAAAAGGGGATGATCTATAAATAAATTCATTTAATCATCTTTTGATTCAATTTGTAATCAGATTATTATTTTTTCATTTAATAATTCTATTAGCTAAAATAAATTATAGAAATAAACTAATTATTAGTTGTTAACAAATTAAGATAGATTAATGATTCTTAAGATAATTAAGGGTAGATCGATATAATTTAGCCTTTATCTAGATTTGGAACCTAAATCGTACCATCTTTTGAACACAGTGAGAGGACTTGGGGCATTATCTCTTCTTAGTTCTGTACCCTATCTTGGAGAAGGCAAGTACACTACAACTTTACGTTTTGTTCATGATTCATAGTTGCATATTAGACTTTCATTACATGTTTCTTACCTTTCATACTAGCTGTTCTTTACAAGTTTCTCCAAGTTGTATTTAGTATTCCTCAAGTTATAGTTCTTACATGTTTCCAAGTTATATTTTTCTTACACTTGCATGGGTTGGGGAAAAGTCTAGTACATGTATCCGAGCTTGACTGCACCTCTTGTACGTGTAGTCAATGTCGTACCCCTAAGTTGCCTATTTATTTTATATGTTGCATGTTCTCCTATTATAGCCGATCACATGTCTACTAGCTTTTCAAATCACTTTACATGTTTCATAAAACTTGACATATTTCAATTACTATTTCTTGTTGCAATTACATTTCTCTTGTAGTCTTTTCCTTATTTTCCATGTTCTCCATACTGTCAATTCCATGTTGCAGTAACTGTAAGTTGTAGGGTTGTACTTTGCTCTTTTTCTGATTGGATTGTTGCAGGTGAATTGACCGAGGAGGAACTTATGTTCACATCTTACTATAGTCATACTGCGGATTTAGCTCACATCCCAGAGGATGATCCTGCTAGGGAATACCCTACGACTTAGCTTACATTTCTTATTTAAACTTGGTTTGTAATAATTAGTTAACATTCTTTTGGACTTGACTTGTCCCAATCTATTTTAGCTTTAGGAATGTAACTCAGTGACATCTTTGGGACATATTCTAGTTTATCTCTATTTATATGTGATTGAACTGATTCAATATAATATTATTTTGAAGATAATTAAAGGTTTAGAACAGTTGACCACGTTGTGTCTCACAACTGTGGACACACAGAAAAAGAAGAAGAAACGTTGTCTTTTCTTTATTGGCGCCAGGCACCACAAATCGAGTACGCTTGAGAGATCCTGCGCTGAGGATCCCCGAGTACAAAAAAGAATTCTGGGGAATGGGACGATGGAGATCGAGCGGTAGTTGCTCCTTTACTCCGTTGACACTCCGATTACAAAAGTGGAAGAAAACCTAAGAAAATTGCTAACTCTCGGCTCACTGGCAAGAAGTGCAGCAATTTGGCTCTTAAAAATGCTCTCCGTTCTGTGTTTTGAAGAGGGATGAGACCCCTTTTTATAGTCGTTTCTGAGCTGGAATGATGTTATACGCCCACATAAGGAAAACACACTGGTTTTCATGTGGGCGCATAGTCCTGCCTTGGGCGCATAGGGTGTAGGCGCATGCAGGCTGCGAGATTGTGGGTTGGTCGTGGTGTTGACGTGGCCGCATGCTTCGGTGCACGACTGATCGTGGAGACTGACGTGGCTGTGTGCTTCGGTTCACGTTTTGATCATGGATTTGATCGAGTCAGGCTTGGGCGCATAGCCCTGTTTCAGGCTATGCGCCCTCCTTCATAATACGTCTTGGGCACATAGAGCTTCACAGGACAACTTGGGCGCATAGAGCTTTACAGGGTGATGGGCGCATAGGGCTTCACAGGATGACTTTGGCGCATATGTCCTCATCGGCTTGGGCGCATAAGGCTTCATTTGCTAAAATTTTCATGCTTCTACAAGACCCCCTTCAAAGTTTTTGATACTTGAACGAGTTTGAAATACTTTAAAAGAAGCATGGACCGTCTTCTTGTGATGCAGTAGGCGCATAGTACGGCCCTCTCTTTGGGCGCATAGCGTTTGGCCACCCTGTCAGGGAGACGATTGTTGAGATCTTCTTCGAAAATCTGAACTGATAGATTCATCGGGATGGAAGTTGAAGAGGTCCATCCTTCATACGTCGTCTACGTCAGCAAGTGGCAGTCGCATAGTATGTAAGAGGCTGGACCTTCACGTGGGCACATAGGCTATTGTGGTCACATACTGCGCAATGGGCGCATAGGTGCATAGAAAATAGGGGGCGCATAGGGTATGGCCCATGCCTATAAATAGACTCTGAAGGAGAGAGAAAGTTCATTATTCTCCTATCTTAGAACTTTCACAAAGACTCTTTATCTTCTTTCTCTAAGAACCATGTCTTCCAAGGTCGCCAAGAGATCCGTGAAGGACAGGGGGGCTGCACCGAGTGGCTCTTCTCCTGCGACAATGTTCTCTCCAGTCTAGGACCCAATTCTGGATGAGGACACGCTTCAAAAACAAAGTCTCGAGCGTTAATTTGCGATGCTCAGACCTTTCTTCTGCCCGGGCGCATGCGCCTAAGGCAACATACTTCTGTGGGCATTCTTATGCACCCACAGAAGTCATGCGCCAATACTATGGTGTGCTATGCTCCCACATATTGCCATAATATGCGCCCACATGCTGATGAATGTTATGTGCCCACGTACTGTTGTATGTTATGCGCCCACATGTTTGTTTTGGGCGCATAGTCCTTTGGGCGCATAGCCCTTTGGGCGTATAGCTCTTTGGGCGCATAAGAGCCCTTCAGCACTTAGTTTTTCCTACAGTTTCTGAGTCTGACTTTCTCTTCTGTCCTTGCAGTAAATATGTTTATTTCGGAGCTTAAGGGAATCCCTTTCGGCTCTGCCTATCAAGTCCTCGGTACTAGTCTCATAACGAATATGATCAGCAAGGTTCAAGCTATCACGACCCGCACCCACTGTGAGGGTACGAGTACGTAACTACGCCCAGCCTGCATCGCAGTGTCGGCGGTAGAACGTTGTCCTAGGTCACATACATCTAACAGTCTATAAGGTACCTGTACAGTTTATACACTCCGAATGGAGGTGACATAAATAATACAACTCAATCACCGCTAAGAAAGATAGTACTGAACGATAGGATAGATAAAACTCAGAATCTACATAGTATAATACAAGATAGAGAGATAGCTGAAACTAAGATAAACATCTCCAAATCCAGAGTACAACTCTCATATACAATGTATCATAACATGAAGTAATAGAACTAGTCTAGCTAACTAGCCTAGTCTACAGGGGTAATGTCCTCAGCAAGTGCTGGGTCCTCCTGAGAGTCCAGCTCAAGTGTGTCATCTAAGCCTGCTCCGTAATAAGTGGGAAACTGCTCCTCAAAGTCATCTGTAAAATTTCAACAGGTCCAGTCAGGACTGGAGCGAGCACAGTACATCTCACGCAGTTCATATCATGACAGGAATAAAATACAGGCAATAGAGTAAGATACATGAAATGCTGAAGAGAATACATGAGTAAAAAGAGAAGACTGTAATGAAATATCTACTATAAGTAAAGAGCTACAGTGAACTAGTGATTTAGAGTACAAACTAGACATGTGAACGGCTTGATAATAAATATGAGAGGTCGTACATGACTACACTACTTTGGAAATTGTCCACATGACTATTTATACTCCTCCGTACCCCCAATCAATACACAAAGATCCGTTCAAGTTATGTTATTGCATATGATATTCACATGGGGGCCCATAATGGGTGTACATGAATAGAACATGGGGGGTCCGTGATCATGAAAGTACATGAATCACGAGAGTGCACATATAAGGTGAAAGCACAAGAGTACATAATGAAAGTGAAACGCACATGACATGATGTATCTAATGCTCCCGAGGGGGATAACATCGTATGAAAAGATCCATATAGTACTATTCCGTGTTTCCATCGTATCAGCATCAACTAAAGTAATCTAGAGCAAAAAATACTCCTAGCAAGTATAAAACGGTCAGAGAATGTACTTGCCTGATATCCTGAGTGTCTGAAGAGAATATATTGTCCGAAGAGTGGTGTCTGTCTCCTATCAGAACAATACAAGTCACTACATATCTAAAATAATAAAATAGACTGCTACAATGCATCTACATGATGTTTGGGGTCAATCTAGGCTAAAGTCAACCTTTGGTCAACTCTCGTCAACCCTAACAGTCAAACTAGGTCAACTCTAGTCTAGTTAGGTCAACCAAGGTCAAACAGGGTTAAACTAGGTCAAACTAGTCTAGGTTGGTCAAACCTAGGCTTAACAAGTCAATCTAGGTCAACTAACTACATGCCACACAAGTCTCACTAGCCTAGTGATACACAAGCGTATCACACCCCATGCCATAGGCTACTCTACCTAGACCATGGGCCAAACACATATAGGCTAATGAATTCTCTAATTCATATAACACAATCACACTACACATTTATATAATACATTACACATAAGCTAGATAATATATATACATATATATATATGTCTACATTCACATATATGTAAACTAATGGCAATATACATTACACATTTAAATCCCCATTACACCCTAGCTACATGTATCACATATGTATAGAGTGGGGTATACACATCTAGGCAAAGTGGGAGTGTGTGTATATATATGAGAGTGTGGCATGTGTGTGAGGGTGTATAGGTGTGACAGGAAAGTGGGGGTAGGCTAGTATGTGTGTTATATATTGACAGTGTACATATAGGAATATAGGTGACAAAAGCTTCAGGTTTTTGTGTAGTGTTTAGCTCCCAGGTTAGCCCAGGTGACAGTGGCTATGTGTTCATCCCAGTCTCAGGTTACCAGTATCCAGGAATGTGATTGTTTCCAGGTCTTGCGACTAGCAACTCAGGTTCATACAATGGCAGTGAAGTAATATAGGTCCCTGGTTTTCCTAACAGTGTATATATATTCAGATTTCGAGTGAACATGAAATGGGTTTATCAGAAATCGAAATGGACAGTGAAACTTAGTGTCTCCAGGAAATCAATGTTCAGACAGTGTACATAAACCAAAATAGGGTGTTAGTGTGTCATATGAAGACAGTGTACAGGTGTTCAGGTTTATCAAAAACAGTTTAAAATGTTAATTGGCCATTCATTCTCAGGTTATAGTAGGCAAAAGGAAGAAAAACATTCATGTTACAACTGAACATTCAATCACTTGTAACCATTCATGAATACATCAACCAATCCTCAACATGACCCATATATTTAGCAACTAAACCACATTAATATAACATGCTATCAACACTAAATGTTATTTGAAATAGACAACAGTGAGTAATATAACTAAACTAAATCAGGAAATTCAAGTTTCAGTGAACCACAATTCAATGACAGGGTGTATTGGGACAATGTACAGGAAAGTGACATAACTCAGGTTTACCAACAGTGTATCCCATTCAAAATCTCCATCTAAAATAAATCCTAACATGACATTTAATGTTCAGACAAATTAACCACAGATAATTTATATGATACTAACCATTTAAAATGTAAGGGAAGAAAATAAACAGTAGATTAAGATTACTGATACAATAGAGTATCAGTCGAATAGGGATTTCCTATTCCACATTCATTTTAACAATTAATAATGAAAATTAGGTAGGTAATTAATATACCATATAGGCACGTGTCACACACTCCAATTCGTGTCTAAAACATGACACAAATGTGTCCAAAGCCACACGAATCAGTGTACACTAAACTGGTTCAGTGGCGTGCACCCCATGTCCAGTACGGGCCAGATTCCTCACCCGACACAGATCCAAAGGACACGAGACTTGGGGAGTGTAGTGTCAGACACTGCCCCGAGCTCCAAGCCAAAGGACACGTGCCCACGTGCCCTAGATAGCTCGCATGAACCCACTGGTAGCAGGGCAGTGCAGCTCGCACGCACGCGGGCGTGTCCACGGGTTCGACAAGACACCAAAATGACACGACGCAAGCTCAGACACTTAGAAACCCCTAAGAGACACCAAAATCTAATTTTCTATTCAATTACATTCTGAAAACACGATCGAAATGCCCACTGTGGTATTTCGTCGAACACCTACGACTGCTGACTGGTACGTGTCCGATACGGACACGTAAAGGACACAAAACCTAGCAAAACCTATTCCTACAGAGAGAAGACACCTAGGGCTTCCTATCTATGCAAAGAAATCAAGATTTGGTGGAGGGAATAGGGATTTACCTATATGTGTTCCTTCACAAAGAAAAATTTCAAAATGAGGTTCCTCCTAGCTATCCCCAACCTCCAAATTGTCTCCAAACTGTTGTTAACCTCTATGAACAGTAAGAAAACCCAATTTAGATCACCATGGAAGAAGTTGCACTGAAAATGGATTAATATTGAATAAAATATGAAGAAGTTTTCATGAAAAACAAACCTTGCTTTTAGAAAATGAAGGAATGGATGAAAAGAGGCACTAATTTTGAGAGGGATTTTATAGGGTGTTGTTCCCTAGGTGGCTGGCCATAAATGCTAGGGTTAGGGTTTTGGGATTATATCTAATGGCTCCCATTCCATCTAGCTAACCAATGGCCTAAAATCTAGGTTTCCTTTTAATCAAGTTGTAATCTAGTTTATTCTAACTAGTCATGACTTAACCCAACTAACCAATACTAGCTAATACTAACCATGGCTAACTAGACTAGCTATGACTAATCTAGGTTAAGTCTCGCTAGGTTAGGGCTAATCACAATCACATGACAATCAATTAAATGATATTAAAATTATACCATTCCTAATAATCATATTAAATTCCAAAGAATATATATTAATTCAATTAAATTCAAAATGACAAAATTACCCTCAAACTAGAAATGTGGTAGTGACAAATCTACCCTCCTAAAAATAATTACGTCCTCGAAATTGAAAGGCGAAACTAAATGATGAGAAGGATAGACAATCATACCTCACGGTCCAAAAAGATAAGGGTATCGCTCGCGCATCTCATCCTTCCGCTCCCAGGTAGACTCTCCTGGAGAATGATGCCTCCATGCGACGCAAACCAAGGGTATCACCTAGTTTCTCAGTACCTTCTCTCGGCGATCCAGAATCTCCACAGGCTGCTCTGGATAATTGAGAGTAGGTCCCACCTCAATCTCCGAGTGATCGAGTACATGGTTAGGGTCAGCCACGTACCGCCTTAACTGTGATACGTGGAATACGTTATGGACACCCACTAGTACAGGTGGCAAGTCTAGCCTATATGCCACCTCATCGACTCTTCCGCTGATCACGAAAGGTCCGATGAAGCGCAGGCTAAGCTTCCCACCTCCACCAAAACGTATAGTACCACGAGTCAGAGATATCCGCAGAAAAACCATGTCTCCGACCTAAACACAAACAATGTCTCATGTTACTAAATAATCAAATATGATAAATCAAACAAAATAATAACCTACTTCTAATCCTATCTCTAATCTATACCTCAAACTCCAAGGGCCTTCGGTGGCCATCGATCCAGTGCCGATGTCTGTCCTGCGTCATGCAAAGTCTGTCCCTGATGAGCTTTACCTTCTCGGATGCGTCAACATCCATCCCAGTAAAGCTCGCTCACCAACATCATCCCAAGATAAGGGTGTACGACACCTACGCCCGTACAGAGCCTCGAAAGGTGACATCTCAATGCTGGCCTGAAAACTGTTGTTGTAAGCAAACTCTACCAAATGCAGGTGATCCTTCCAGGAACCTCTGAAATCCAAGACGTACGTCTGCAGTATATCCTCGAGCGTCTGAATAGTTCTCTCTGACTGTCCGTCCGTCTGGGGGTGGTATGCAGTACTAAACTTGAGCTGAGTGCCCAAGCTAATCTGCAGACTCAAGTAAAGCGACTATCCCGATCCGAGATGATGCTGATCGGAACCCCATGAATCCTGACAATCTGTCGTATGTACATCTTCGTAAGCCTCCCTGTAGACGTATCCATCTTGAATGGCAAGAAGTGGGCCGATTTGGTCAACCTGTCAACGATGACCCAAATCGCGTCTTTTTCTCCTAGTGTATACGGCAATCCAGATACAAAATCCACAGTGATATGCTCCCACTTCCACTCGGGATTGGACAGCGACTGCAACAATCCACCGGGCCTCTGCTTCTCTGCCTTGACCTGCTAACAGACCAAGCACCTAGCTACGAAGCGAGCTGCCTCCCGCTTCATCCCGTACCACCAAACATGCTCCTTCAGATCTCGGTACATCTTGTTGGCACCAGGATGTATAGAGTACTGAGATCTGTGGGCCTCCTGCAAAATCTGCTTCCTGAGCTCTCCGCTGGGCACACATAACCTGGAACCGTGCCTCAAGGCACCATCCTCTGCAAGAGAAAACTCGCCATCCACCAGTCCTGCTCGAACCTGCTCTCGGAGACACCGCAGAGCAACGACCTCAAACTGTGTCGACTTGATCCTCTCCACCAAGTTTGACTAAAGCTGTAGGCCCCACATCTGCATCTGTACTCCAGGTATGATTACCTCAATCCCCAAGCTCTCTAAATTAGCAAGCAAGTGATGGTCCATAGTCAAATACATGGCTATCGGATACCTACTCAAGGCATCGGCAACCACGTTGGCCTTCCCTGGATAATACTGAAGTAAGATGTCGAAGTCCTTCATCTTCTCTAACCATCTGCGCTGCCTCATGTTGAGCTCTTTCTGTGTAAACACATACTTTAAGCTCCTGTGATCTATGAAGATCTCCACCCTCTCTCCATACAGGTAGTGCTTCCACAACTTCAGAGCAAATATCACTGCTGCCAGCTCCAGGTCGTGGGTAGGGTAGTTCTTCTCATGGGGACGTAACTGCCTAAAAGCATAGGCAATCACCTTTCTATGCTGATGCAAGACACAACCCAGCCCCTTCCCTGAAGCGTCACTATAAATAGTGAACCCTCTTGAACCAGACGGCAATGTCAGAATTGGAGCTGTCGTAAGCCGCTTCTTCAACTCATCAAAAGCTGCCTGACACTCCTCTGACCAAACATACTCAGCATACTTTCGGGTAAGCCGAATCAACGGCTCTGCAATCCTGAAGAAATCCTGTACAAACCTCATATAGTATCCTGCCAGTCCCAAGAAGCTCCTGATCTCTGCCACTGAAGTCGGCACTGCCCAAGCCTCAACTGCTACGATCTTCTTCGGGTCCACTGAGATCCCATCTCCAGTCACCATATGACCCAAGAAGTCAACTCTATCCAGGAAGAACTCGCACTTCGAGAACTTTCCATACAGCCTCTCCCTCCTGAGTGTCTCCAGAACCACCCTCAAGTTTGCCTCGTGTTCCTCCTCAGTCTTGGAATACACCAGAATATCATCAATGAACACCACCATGAACTTGTCCAAGTACTGGTGGAACACCTTGTTCATTAAGTTCATAAATATTGTTGGTGCATTGGTTATCCCAAACGGCATAACCAAAAACTCAAACTGTCCGTACCGCATCCTGAAGGCAGTCTTCGAAATATCCTCCCTCTTCACCTTCACCTAGTAATAACCTGACCTCAAATCAATCTTGGAGAAAACTCGAGCTCCGCTCAACTGATCAAAGAGATCATCGATCTGCGGCAGTGGGTATCTGTTCTTGATCGTCAGGTTGTTGAGTGCCCTGTAGTCGATACACATCCGTACCGACCCATCCTTCTTGGGTACAAATAATACCGGTGTACCCCAATGTAAAGAACTCGATCGGATGAAGCCCTTGTCCTGTAGCTCATTCACCTGCCTCTTCAGCTCTGCCAACTCACTGTTGTTCACACGATAGACATGCTGAGAGATCAGCTCCACGCCGGGAACCAAGTCTATCGAGAACTCTACATCTTTGTCCGGTGGAATCCCTGGCAACTCTTTCGGGAAGACATCCATGAACTCTGCGATCAAGGGATGTGGAGCCGCCTGCTCCTCAACTGAAGCTCCGTAGAAAAGTCCTCCGTCCTGCTCTGCCTGCTGTCGGGTATACACAAACTCTGGCTCTCCTGGCGCCCCAAATAAAACTCTACCCCCTCGACAATCTATGCTGGCGTGGTGCCTGCTCAACCAGTCCATACCTAACACGATATCGTAGTTCGGTAGGGACATGACGAACAGGCTCACCTCCAATCCTTGGCCTCCCAAAATGATACTTCGCCCTTTGTAAACATTACTCACGAGGATAACTCCACCCCCCGTCATGATCTTGCAGGTCCTAGGCAATGATTCAGATACTAGGCCGTGTCTAATAGCAAAAGATACTAATATGAAACTATGGGAAGCCCCGAAATCAAACAGTACAAAAGCTGGAATAGAGTCGAGGAGAATCGAACCTGCAATGAGCTCTCCGATGGCCTTTGTATCCTCGGTCGCCAAGGCGAAAGCTCGCCCCTGCTGGCCTTCCCTGGCCTGCTGGTGCTGTATGAACCGCTGCTGCTGAGTCAGCAACGGTCCCTTCTGTAGTCCCCTTAGAGCCTTGGCTCCGACTTCCTGAGCTGCCCTACCCGCAAAGAGGGAACATTCCCTCAACTGATGCTCTGAAGATCCACACAAGAGGTACTTCCCCAGCCTCTTTCTGCACTCTGTCCATCCGTGTCCCGGCTTCTTGCAGAAGCCACAACTGATTGGCTGCTGCCTAGGGCCCTACTGCTGCTGCCTAGGCTGCTGATGCTACACTGGCTGATGCCTCGGCTGCTGAAACTGCTGCGGCTAAAACCTTTGCTGCTGGTGGTGCTGCTACTGAAAGTGCAGCCTCTTGGCCGGTCCTCCGCTACCACCCGCTCCCTGGATGTCTCGCCCTCTCTTGAGCCTAAGCTCAAGATTATCCTCCGCGGCTAATGCATCCACTAGGGTCTCCTCAAAGGTAGCGCTGCGAGCACTCTTGGTATAGGACTTGACCTCCTTTACCAATCCCTTCCTGAATCTTCGTGCCTTCGTCGCCTCGGACAGTCCCTCCACAAATCTGCCCAGACGGCAAAACTCTCCTGCGTACTCCTCCACAGACTGGCTCCCCTGGACTAGGGCCTCGAACTGAGTCTCGAGGGCTCCTAGCGCTGCATCGGGAAAGAACATCTCCTTGAACAGCTTCTTGAATGTTGTCCAAGTCTGCCCCGGAGTACCAACCCACGGGTCGATCTGGTACCATGTGTGGGCCAGATCCTGCATCATGCTGGCCGCTATATCAATCTGAATCCTCGCCGAAATCTCTGCCAATCTGAATATCTCCTCCATGTGATCTATCCACTCGTCGGCATACAGGATCTCCTTTGTTCCTCGAAAGTCCCTCGGGTGCATCTTCTAAAAATCCTGAATGCCCTTCTACCTCGGAGGGTACGGCTGCTGGACTGCCGCTAGCTGAGCTACAACTCTCTCTACCGTAGTCACGGCCAGATCAATACCCCGACTAAACTCTGCTGTCTGCCTCTGCTGCTGCTGCTGCTGGCCATCCATGAACTGCCGAAAGAACGTAAACAGCTGAGCTGCGTCAACTGTCTCCAAAGGTGGCTGCTGCTGCTGAAGCACCTCCGGAATCACCGAACTCGGCCCATGTGCCACAGGTGGAGGGGCTCCTCCGAACGCAGCTGAAATGCCTACCCCAGCTGGCATGACTGGGGCTGCGGTACCAGGGGCTGGTGTTTGCCATGAAATATAAAAGAACAGAACAATTATCGGAGGACCGGACTTTTACTTTACGTTACAAACTCGCTTGTACAAAGAAAGCCTAGGGACGAAAACCTAGGTACAGCAATCTAAATACAATTGTTTATTTTTGATTCTGGGGGTGACGATAGAGGCTCGAGAAGGCAACGACAGCCCTGCCTTACTCCTTGGACGATCGGTATGCAGCCTTGGCTCCTGTGACGAGATGGTTGGCATTGATGAAGAAATGCCCTTCTTGCTATCCTCGTATTTCTCTTCTGACTTCACTCTCTCTGGATTGATCTCTGTGTATTTTCTCTCTGATTATTGGGGGAAGTGTCTCTCTGTATGTGCGTATCTCTCTCCGTTCAGTCTCTATATATTTTGCAAGGGAATGGTACCCTGCTATTTATAATAGTGGGGGGGCATCATTAGGGTTTACAATGATTGCCTACTCTCAAAGTGGCGGCGGTCTAATAAGTAATCAATCGGGGCCATTAATCTTGAGCGTGAAGGATCTGGGCCATTAATGAGGATTATGCCAAATTATGTCAGTCATTAATGTTGATTGCAATAAATTCCCATCATGATGATTTGCTGATATCTGCAAATATGAATGAATCCATTTAATTCATTCTCTTGCCATGTGTCCCAAATCATTGGGATCACCTTTAGGACACGTGTTCTGTCATCGTTGTTGAGCCGCATGAGGAGGGTTCATATTTGGGCCGCATGAAGGTCGTCATGACTGAGCCGCATGAAAGGTTTTATGACCGAGCCGCATAAATAGTCTCTATACTCGAACCGCATGAAGGTTGTCATGACCGAGCCGCATGAATATGTTCATGACCGAGCCGCATGGGAGTCTTCATGGTCGAGCCGCATGAGAGTCTTCATAGCCGAGCCGCATGGGTTTCTTCATGGCCGAGCCGCATGGGGGACCTTTATGGTTGAACCGCATAGGTTTTTCTGTACTGGCCGCATGAACTCATCTTATTCTGGCCGCATAAGCTTGCCTCGAAACTTGGTAGACAGCGCCATTTTAAAGATTTTCCTTATTCCCGAAACTTGGCAGGCAGCGCCACTCATTATGACAACTTTATGTCAGGTCTGTCATCTGTCAGCTGTCAGTCGTCAGAGCATTAAATCCGTCGTTGGGTACAGCTATTTTGAATACCACGTGGCCTTTCTCTCTGAGCCGCATGAGTTTACTCGAACTGCCTATCTGCTTGAGCCGTATGGGACTCATGGGCCCTCCGAGCCGTATAAGACTTTTTTGGCCGCATGGACCATTTTTTCCCTCATTTTTCATGTTCTACAAGACCCCCTTCAAAGTTTTCAATTTGCAAAATTGAAATACTTTGAATAAGAAGCATGATTGTGCGAGAACCGCAGGGATATATTCTGTCCTAGCCGCATGGAACTTTCCAGCCGCATGATTATCTCGGCCGCATAACTCCCTGAACCGCATAGGCTGTTTTAGCCGCATGAGCTCCTTGCCACGTCTTCCTGCCACGTGTGCAAATCTTTTGTACTTTAGAACCCTAACTGCCATGGCTCTGCTGTATAACTTATGCACAAGCCGCATGTATAAAGTTCGTCGTTATGACCGCATAAGCACTCCGCCCAGAAGGCCGCATGGGCTTGTCGTATTCGATCTGAATCGCATATATACTCTCGGTTTGGGCCGCATGAGCGTAGTTCACTTTTGAACTGCATAAGCTCATCTGCTCGTTGTCGCATAAGTTTGTCTGTTCTGGGCCACATGAGTTCGTGCGGACTTTGAACCGCATAATCTCACCTGAATCCGAACCGCAGAAGCTTTATAAGCTCATCTGACTTGATTTGTATGGACTCGTCTGACTCGGAGCCGCATAAGGCTATGATGAACCGAACCGCATGGACTCATCTGGTTCTGAGCCGCATGAGGCTGTGACGACCCGAGCCGCATAGACTCAAATAATCTTTCAAATGCTCCTTTGTTTTGACTATCTTCTAATCTTATTTCTTTCGTCTCTTTCTTCAGTGAATCTGCCAGTAGATCCTACGGGGAAACTTTTGGTTGGCTCGAATCAACTTGCTTCGAATGTGCAATGGGACGATTTAGTTCGTCAAGTGTCAGAGCAGCTCCTTGTTAATGAGCCCTTAGAGCGACAGAATACTATCAGGATTCAATCTTTTCAATTCCTTAGCGACATGATGAGCTCCGGAGAGCCAAACGGGAAGTATCTGAGGTCGGTCTTCCTTTTTGGGGATGCATTGATCATAAAAAACTCCCGTGTGCTGGATGTCTCTGAGAGTTAGGATTTTAATCTGGATGGGATGCCGATTCATATCCCCATTATGAAGCGTCATTTTCCTCTTACGTGGTTCAACATGATCTTATTGGATAGGCAGATGACAGACTCCCTCACTCCAACCAGACCGGGGATGTTTGTTGGTAACATCCGTTACAACAAAACTACTGGGTCAGTACGCATGATCAAGGATCCGGCCAGTCGATCTGTGATGGGGTTAGCTCCGGGTACCTTTATCAACACACCCGGTCCTAACTTCTCATTCTCTCAGGCTGATACCTTCCTGAGCCAGCTTGCTCGCAAAGGGCCCTATCCTGTTGGCAGATTGGTACTGCAGAGCTGGTTACACCCCATTCCCCCGTGGGCTAACCTGACCTCGTGGATTCTGCGGAACTACAGGGAATTTTTGCGAGAAGTCAATCTTTATGATGCTATCCTGGGTACCAGCCACGAATTGCCCATTAATAAGCCGTTACTCATGGCCCTTCTGGAGATGTATAATCATCGGACAGGAACTTTCTTCACACCTGTAGGGGAGTTGGGGCTCGCTCTTCATGAGATGTATGTTGTCTCCAAGCTCCCCTGGGGAGACGAGCCCTTCAAAGCGTACACTCCGATGAATGAGGAGTTCCAGGATTTAGATCGACAATTCCCAGGCTTCGTCACTGTGTATCAAGAACTGTTATGTCACCATAGTACCTGTCACCAAACGGCTATCAGGATAAATGATAGCTCGGAAGGGGATACTCCCCATACCAACTCCTGGGTCTCTTATCTTTTTAAATTCAGTACTGCTGGTCGAGTTACTTTCCGAGGTCGTCAAACTCCTAGGGAAGTAGAAGGCTTGGTGTCGACCGCTAGGAGGTCGAAGTCTAAGAGTGACAAGTTTGGAAGCCAAATTGACTCCTTCAGCTACTTTTATTGTGGTACTCGACGGCTGTCAGAGAAGGCACTCTTGGCAGGCTTTTTAATGGTGTGGCTGCACAATTATGTGGTCTCAGGAGGGGCAGGTTCCATCGAGAGGATCGGCCGTCACTTTATTCTTCCTGCCGTGAAGCTGGCCTTTAGGGTCAGGCTGGCTCTTCTTCCCGCAATGGTGTGCAACATTTATCATGGTCTTCGTGCCTTCTTGTCCAAGGTCGTCGCTCGTAACGCGGTGACGGACTTTGAATGTATAGAGCTGCCTTATTACTACCTGCTGGGGTGGCTGCTGTTGTATTATCGGTCTTTGATGAGGCCTGGGACGGGAGACGGCGTTACGGACGATGACGCTTTTCTTTTCAGATACCGTCATCAGCCTTGGGAATATAGTACCATGCCGGTGTGTCGGAGGATGCTGGCGAGGGCGGACGGATATAATTTCTTCGTGACCGTTCCCCGTTTTACCGGCCAGGAAGTGAGGAATGTCCATGTTGATGGCGTTGGATCTCCTCATTTCTTACCTGAGAAGATGCGTTTCCGGTTGCGCAATTTTCGCCCGGGACATTTAGTTTATCGCAACCGCAATACCGTGTACCTGGAGCCCTACTTTCCCAGTAGGTTTGCCCGTCAATTTGGGTACAGTCAACTATTCCTCGGGCGTCCCAGTTCCAGCCTGGGATTTGAGGGAAGCATCCTTGATGGGATTAGGGCATGGAACTACTATGACACTTGTCATACTCGAACTAGTTTCTCCGTTCCTGCAGCAAACATGCTGGGGAAAATCTTGCATATGGCGGCCTTATTCCATGTTACGGTAAACCAGCCTCCTATTGATTTTAACCCAAGGACTAGCTTCATCGTGGGCACTCGTTTGGCGGAGAAGGCTACGGTGCCGAAGGCGAAGAAGAAAGGGGCGAATAGGGTTCCCGTGCCCGATTCCGAGTCCTTTGACACAACTGAGCGAAGCAACGAGCGGGATGACGAGGACTCTCTCTTTTCTGTTAGCGAAGCGGCGGCGGATCAACCGCCCATCATGGCGGGTGAGATAATGACGGATCAACCGTCGGTCGTATTAGATGAGGTGGTAGATCAGTCGCCGCCTGCACCAGAGGTGGTGAGAGTAGAACTACCGCCTGCCGTGCCTGGCCCCTCGCGTAAGAGAGGCAGGCATGAGTCTACTGACGGGGGAGTAGCCTTTTCCGTAAAAAGAGCTGCGGTCATACCTCATAGGCTACTTATCACGGAGAGGGGTAAAAATGCTGACGCTGCTCCGGAGGTACGACTATGTTGGAGCTATCTCCTTGTTGTGGCTTTTTTTTTCTTGGAGATATGACCTAACCATTTTTTCTTTGTAGGCGTCTGACGAACCAGGCTCTCCTGAACCGTCTGCTGCCACTGGAGTTGATCCGGCCCTTGCTGCTTTGATTAGCGACATGTGTGCCGCGGTCCTTTCTGCGGGGGCTCTTTCAGCGGCGGCTGGGGGCTCCCAGGTTGCTGAGGCCTCGACCCAGGGTGACGAAGGTTTCCTCGGGCCTGTCTCCGAGATCGCTGAACTTTAGCAAGGCGACGCCGATCTCGTTGCATCCCCTCCCAAGGATGCAGGGACGGAGGAGTCTATTATACCCGACTCGAAGGCCGCTGGTGGAGAGGTCATGGTGGCCGTAGGCGAACCTCTGCCTCCACACTCTTTTGCTGGTAAGATAAGCCAAATATTGACTAGTGAGGGGGCTTATTTGCTCTATCAACATATCCTCCAGGTCAAATCGATTCATGGTTGTCTTGGCCCTACAGGTCCTGACCCTTTACTTCCCACAGCGGATGTTCTTGGGGAAGGCTCGGCCTGCCGTGATCCGGGGGAAATGAGCGTTTCCTCTCCTTCTCCGACTCATGTCGAGGAGCCTCCTGCCAGCTCCGGGCAGATGGGAGGGGAGCTTGTTCCAGGAGCAATGGTCTCTGTTTCATCCTCTGCTGCTCACACGGCTTCAGAGACTGACTTTTCGGCCCCGTCGAGCATTCAAGTTCTGCAGGTTGTCGAAGAGGAGTTGACCGCTGTTCAGGCATCCTTCCGTACGGAGTTTGTTTCCCTAGTGGCAGGGGCGGCAGATTCTGTCGCGTCCTCTTCAGTGCTGCCAGCTACACTTCCGTTGACGCCGGCTTCTTCGGAGGCTCTGGACGAGGTGTCGCAGGATGTGGTCGACAGCTTCTACCGCCATTTAAAGAGGGGCGTAGATGCTACCGTAGAACGGGGGACCCCTTTCTCTCTGTCCCTGCGGTGTGCTCGGGGTCAGATTGAAACTTTGAAGACTCTTTCTGGCGGGGTGGGGTTGGCTGCGCTCCTGGAGCCCAAGTTGGCAGAGGCTGATCAGCTCGTGACCCGATTGCTGGTGTTACGGTAGGCTGATTTTCCTGCTGCGATTGAACAGGAGCGAGGCTTCTTTATTATCGCTCGGGATAGGATAAAGCTCGCTCGAGACACCGCCGGGCCGGTTGTGAAGGGGGACCTTGACAAGCTTTTTGCTTCGTACGACAGGCTGGGTCGTCGAAGTCACGCTTGTAGGGCTCGGGAGGAGGCTGCTTCTCGTGGAATAGCTGACACAAAGGAGCAGATTCTCGCACTTCAGAAGGAATTAGCCTTCCTGGAGTCGGAGCTGAGGGCTGCTCATACGGAACAGGAGTCAATTGTTCAGGAGGCCGAGAAGGTTTCCCGATCTTCTGTTAACCTGGAGCGGGCTTTCAAGAAATTTGAGGACAACTGGCAAGCTCACGCTCATCTGAAGGACGAGGTGGCGCTGACCCAAGAGGCGGAGCGTCGAGCTAGACAGAGGTTTGAGCGGTCGGTTGCCTTGCTGACGGACCGTCTCACGACACTATGTGCCCCGGAGCAGTGATTGGTTTTCTGTTTTCTTTTGCTCCTTTTTCTCTTCTTTTTTTTGTCAAGGGATATAATCCCGGATGATGTAGTACTTTGAATTTTGAATAAATGAGCATGTTTTGACTCATCTTCTCTTTCTTGTACTTGTGGTGTTTGTGGAATTGGACTTGCTGGGGGATTATTTGTGGACCTGTTACCCTAGGTCTACCTTGGTTTTGGGTACGGATAACAAGTTTGGTCAGGATATCCGAAACAGCCATGGCAAAGTGGTCATGGGTGCTCTTGGTATTGGGAAAAGGGGAATGCCATAGAGCGGCTGGGCTCCTGGGGCATGACGAGATGGTGGATTTATGCTAAGAAACTTAGCAGAGGATATTTGTAGGCCTCTTATCCTTGGCGTACCCCAGTTTAGGATACGGATAATAGGATGAAAGGAAACCAACATACTTACTCAGAGGTAATGAGGACATGGTAAGTACGGAGGTGTTACCGTGGAGTCTTCCTCCTCAGAGGTAATGAGGATATGGCAGGAGTAGACTCAACGGAGGATATTTGTGGTCAACAGAGGACATTTGTGGACCTATTATCCTTGTCGTACTCCGGGCGTGGGTACAGATAATAGGTTGAAAGGGAACCGACATACTTACTCAGAGGTAATGAGGACATGGCAAGTATGAAGGTTTCTTCTACGGAGCCTTCCTGCTCAGAGGTAATGAGGACATGGCAGGAGTGGGCTCAATGAAGAGGGGGTACATAAAACGACTCAGAGGTAATGAGGACATGGAAGTTCTATGTAGGGGGTGATTTGTTTTTGGCGGAAGTGAAACGACTCAGAGGTAATGAGGACATGGCCGTCTTGGGAATTTGTGGATCGCTTACCCTTTTTTGTGTACTGGAAGTACGGGTATTGGATCATGGGGGAGGATCTCCTCCAGGAAGGAAGTTCAGAGGTATGATCATACATAACTTTCTATCTGAAAGAGTGACCGGGATGTGAGTTCCGAGGCACCAGTGGGTACATTACTCGATATTGTGAAAGTGTGAGTTCAGTGGCACCAACGGACGCATGACTTGATAATCTGGGATATTTGTGGACATGAATTCAGCGGCACGAGAGGGTACATGACTCGGGAATCTAAGGAATGGTGAGTATGAGTTCAGCGGTACCAGCGGGTACGTGACTCATATGATTGGAAAATATGGGGAATGAGTTCAGAGGTACCAGCAGGTACGTGACTCGAGTGATTGTAAAATGTGGGAATGAGTTCAAAGGTACCAGCGGGTACATGACTCTATGTATGGAACCAGAATGTGAGTTCAGTGGTACAGGGAGGCACATGACTCGACACTCTGAGATGTCTTGAGGATTTTGTTTCAGACATAATACTTCTTCAGAAACTTGCCGTTGACGGGCAACATGAGCAAGTCTCCGTTTTGCTTAGCGAGGCGGTAAGCACCGTTGGAGTACACGGCCTCGATGACAAATGGACCTTCCCATTTTGGCTGGAACTTGCCGACGGTCTTGTGAGTCATGACCATTGGCCTCCGGACTGCCAGAACAAGATCGCCCACTTGGAATATTCTGATTTTGACCTTCTTGTTGAAGGCTCCTGAGATGCGTGCTTGGTATATCTCGATCCTTTGCTGAGCTAGGAGGCGCTTTTCATCTAAGGCCTCCAACTCTTGTAGTCGACGTCGGCAGTTGTCATCTGTCGTCAATTGATAAGTGAGGGCGACGCAAAGTGAGGATATTTGAGTCTCTAATGGGAGAACTGCCTCACTCCCGTGTACCAGAGAATGGTGTGTTCCCGGTAGCTGTTCAGACTGTAGTGCGGTACGCCCATAAACACTCGCCGAGCTTCTCGTTCCAGTCGTATTTGTTGGAGAAGACAAACTTCTTGAGGAGTTTGACGATTGTTTTGTTGAATGCCTCTGCCAACCCGTTCGCCGCCGGGTTGAACGGTGTCGAAGCGACATTCTGAATACAGTGCTTATCGCAAAACCGATAGAATGCGTGGCTTGCAAACTGTGGACCATTATCATGGATGATCCTTCAGGGCAGTCCAAAGCGGTAGATGACGTGATGCTTAAGAAAGCTGATTACGTTTGAAGTCTTGACTTTTGCGAGTGGGACAGCTTCCGTCCATTTGGAGAAGTAATCAGTGATCGCAAGTATGAAGCGATGTCCTCGGGAGGAAGGTGGGGTGATTGGACCATTGATATCCATTCCCCATGCTTCGAATGGCCAGGACGCCACTGTCGGATGTAGAAATTTGGATGGTTGATGAATGAAGTCCGTGTGGACTTGGCAGGCTTTGCATTTTCTAGCATAATCTATCGCATCTGCCACCATCGTGGGCCAATAGTAGCCCATTCGTCGAAGATGGTCTTGTAATTTAGGACCGGGCTGGTGGGCCCCGCAGACACCATCATGAGCTTTTCGTACGGCTTTTTTGGCTTCTGCGTTTGACAGACACCGAAGCAGTAATTCGTCGTAGGAGCGGCGATACAGCGTTTTCGTCTCTGTATCGTAGAAGAATTTGAGAGAACGCCGTCTGATGGAAGTGGCTTCCTTTGGGTTCTCGGATAGGATGTCGTAGACGACGAAGTCGATGAATGGTTGTCTCTAATCTGGGGCATCATCGATCGTCTGGGCAAAATAACTTGCCACGAATTGTACATTGTTCTTGGGACAGACCAGTTCATGGCCTATCACAACCACTGATTGGCGATCATAATTCGGAACTGCTAGGGAAGCGGCAAGACCAGCTAGGGCATCAGCTTCGATATTTCGGAGTCTGGGGACATGTTCGATGAAGAACCCCTCGAACGACGAGATGATGTCAATCGCTATTTGGTGATAAGGGATCATGTCTTCATGGCGGACCTCGTATGAGCCCCGGATCTGATTGACGATTAGTTGGGAATCGCCGTATGCTTCAAGGTATTCTACCCCCAGCCCTCTTGCAAGTTGGAGGCCAATGACCAGAGCGTTGTACTCGGCCACATTGTTAGAGCAGGGCTCTGTGAGGGAATAAGCGCGGTTAATCACCAATCCGAAAGGGGAGACCAGTACTACCCCGACTCCGACGACTATATTGCCTTTAGGTCCGGTCCTCGAAGCACCATCGAAGAACATTCACCATATATTATCGTGAGAGGTTGCATGCGAGTCGGCAACCTCATCTGGGATCTCTTCATATATTCTGGAAGACTCCGAGCCTGGGTGGGCTGCTAAGAAGTCTGCCAGGGCTTGACCTTTGACTGCCTTTTGTGGGACGAAGATCCTATGATAAGGGGACAGTAATATTGCCCATGTAGCGAGGCGAGAGCTGAGTGCCCCTGGTTTAGTCATGAGGACCCTGAGAGGGTTAACTCGTGAGATCACATGTATCGTTTGTCCGGTGACATAGTACCGCATTTTCTGAATGGCGAACACCAGGGCAAGGCATCCCTTCTCCGCAGCGGTGTATCGGTGCTCTGGCCCAATCATCATTCGACTGAGGTAATATATGGCTTGCTCATGGCCTGCGTCGTTGTTTTGTGCTAGCAGAGCCCCGAGGGAGTATTTTATTGCTCGTACATAGAGCAGAAATGGTTTTCCAGAAACCGAGGCCACCAGGACTGGAGGGTTCGACAAATATTCTTTGATGCTGTCGAAGGCGCGCTGGCATTCCTCATCCCATACGAATGAGACGCCTTTCTTCATGAGATGGGTGAATGGTCGACATCGCCCGGAGAGGTTGGAAATGAACCTCCTGATGTAAGCTAGCCTTCCTTGAAGGCCTCTGAGTTCACGGAGATTTCTCGGGGGACCCATCTCCATGATTGCTTTCGTCTTCTCAGGGTCTACATGGATACCCTGTGCAGTGATGATGAAGCCCAAGAACTTCCCACTGGATACGCCCAGAAAGGACTTCGTAGGGTTCATTTTTAAATTGTGCGCTCGCATTAGGTCGAATACCGTCCTTAGATCCTGTAGATGGTCTCCTTTGCAGCGACTCTTAACGGCTATATCGTCAACATAGCACTCCACTGTGTTGCGTAAGTGGTCTCTGAAGATGATGCTCATGGCTCTTTGATAGGTGGCGCCGGCATTCTTCAAACCAAAAGGCATGACTGTGTAGCAGTACGTGCCAATTGGTGTTCGGAATGATGTATGCTTTTTATCGTCAGGAGACATTTTGATTTGGTTGTACCCCAAGAAGCCATCCATGAACGACATACGTTCGAAGCCGCAGGTATTATCGATCATGATGTCTGTGATAGGAAGGGGGAATTCATCTTTGGGACACGCCTCGTTCAGATTGCGGAAGTCGATGCAGATTCGAATCTTCACATTCTTCTTGAGGACGGGCACTATATTGGCGACCCAATCGGGATGTTGCTCCTCACGAATGAAGCCGCTGGCTATCAGTTTGTTGACTTCGGCTTCGATCGTGTCTATGATGCCTGGGCGGAAGCGTCGTTGTTGTTGCTTGACTGGCTTCGCATCCGACCGAATGTTGAGTTTGTGAAGAGCAATGTCGGGATTTAACCCTGACATGTCTTTATAGCTCCAGCGAACACATCAATGTATTTTTTGACAAGTTCTAGCAGCGACTCCCGCTCTTCGTCTGCTAGGCTTTTACTGACGAAAATTGGTTTTGGAGAAGATTCGCTGCCGAGGTCAACCTGTATGACTTCATCTTCAGTAGAAGGTTCTCTCAATTCGAATCATTTTTCCTATTGTGCATCCAATTGCTGGGCCCACGGCTCTAGCTCGAGGATCTCGGGGATGTCTTCGTCTTCTTTGTAAGCGTCGGCGAATGCCATATTGACTGACAAGACTTGTCTGAACACGTCTCCGATGCTGGTATCCGAGTCAGAAGTTGGTGACCTGGTTGAATGTGACTGCCAGTCACATTCTTCATATGAACTCTCAGGGGTCGTAGTAGGCATTACATACCCTAACCCGCATCGAGTTTTGCTATAGTAGTCCCGCGGTTTGCCTGCCGGGACCGGTGGCTTCAAAGGTAATCGTCGTCCGGTGCCGTAGTTCAAGCCTGGCGTCGTCTCCAGATCATACCCCTGTTTTTGCATGAGATATTTGGATTGGGGGCTATAAAGATACAGAGACAGTCTTCCGGCATGTGACCCGAGGTCGGCTTCCTCTATGGTGAAGGGATGTGGGTCGTCCTTCCGGCCGAAGATGATTGGATGGTCTCCTCCCTCGATTATTCGGTAAGCGTCTTCTACTGGAGTAAGCTGGATTGCAGTGTACACATTTGTCACTTGTGTGTAGGTGAGTGCCTATACCGTGTTTCATACATTGTACAAAGCTTATTAAGCTCAGTGTAGTTCAAAGATAACCCTTTATTGATGAAGTAAGGTATCTTTTCTAGGGGGATTACATCATCAGTGGAGGGAACATCAGTGTGGGCAGCCACATACTTGGCTAACTCTGGTTCCTCTTCGGCTACCCCCTATGTGAATGAAGACTGAGAGGACGTCCTAGGAAGCTTGATTGTCAGTGGTTCAGTTGATGGAGCAGAGCGTAGAGTTGTTGGCAGACTAGCGACCCCAGTTTGGCATTTGATGTAGAGCGAGGAGTGGCTAGTTCGCTAGAAGTGTCAGACCTTGCATCGGGGTGATGACCCTTCTTGGGAAGGCGTATCGTCAGTGGCCTATCGGAGGGATTAAGCTTCTCCATTTGGGGTTGACCGACTCTCGGCAGTCTGATTGTCAGTGGCCCCGTTGTGGGTCTCGGCACTTGGTCGGACCTTGGCAGCCGGATTATCATCTGCTCCTCCTGCGCCGAGAGGCTGATCGCGTCCTTCTGCAGAGTGGCAGTAAGGGGTACGGACCTGTCCAGTTTGCGAGCTTGGAGGTGGATCGTCAGAGGTTCTTCTGATCCTGCGGCTGTCTCGGTACTAGCTTGTACATCTCCTTCACCAAGGTGCTTCTTCGACTTTTCATACAGGCAGGAGTCTGAGTAGTAAGATTCGACCCCTTTGAAAGGATCGATATCCGCAAATTTCGTCCTCACGAAGCCGTATTTGTCGACATATTTAAAGCACTGGTGCAGTATGGAAGGCACGATCATATAATCGTGTACCCATGGGTGCCCCAAGAGGATGTTGTAAGAAGTGTCAGCATCTATGACGTAGCAGGTGACTTCGGATTGGAGGTCGCCAATTTGACACTTCAGACGAATCTTCCCAATAGGGTAGCTCCTGTCCGAATTAAAATCGCTGATGGCGGTGCTTGTAGGTGTCAGGCGATGCATTGGGATGCGGAGATGATGTAGCAGACCCTTCGGAATGATGCTTATGGAAGAGCCAGGATCAATGTGCATTCGATCCACCTTTACGTCGCCAATGTATCCCGTGTAGTATAGCGGGCGATCGTGTAGGTTGGTTTTGATGAGCATGTCCTGCGGAGTGAAGACGATGTTGGGCATTGCTCCCGTGCAGGCACTGTCTTAGAGATCCACGGGTGAGTCGGTGAGGTTGGATTGAGCCAGATAGGCATCGGCATTTTGGAGTGCTTCACTCAATATAATACGAACGTCTTTGGAGAGCCTTAGGAGTTCGTACAGTAACAACTTGGCCGGTGTGTTAGCCAATTGCGCTAAGATGTCAAAGTTGTAGGGCCTCTCTAGCTCTTGGGCTGCTTCTTTTCGGAGAGATTTGTCGAAGCGAGTCTCCCTCGGCCTAGGCTTATCGGTCGTCGAAGGCTGAGCCGGTCCCGGAGCATCAGTTGTAGTGGGTTGATGATTTTCAGCAGGATTGTCAACTACAGGTTGGGATTGCGCTCCAGACCGCGTGACGACGGCTGTAGCTTCCTCGATGTCTGTCGAGATTGTGTGGCAGGTCCTGACTTTTCTGCTTTTCTTCTTGTAGATGGAAGATGGTGTGGGCCGAGTCACTTCTGATACCAAGTCTGGATGGATCCACATGACCTCCCCTCGTGATGTGGTGAGGGGTACTAAACTAGAAGCCTGATCTCGGGGAGGTAGAAGATTGGTAATCTCCATTGTCGCCAGAGGGATGGGGACCACCCCGTCTTGAGTTTCCGTCGGAGGGAAGCTGTCGAATTGTACGGACACCATATTGACTGCCACGGTTACCTCTTCGAAATCGATGGCCAGAGCGTTCGAATCGATGAAGTTTTGGATGTACCGTTTCAGCTGGTAGCAATCGTGTGTAGCATGATGGACATAGCGATGGTAATGGCAGTACTTTGGATTCTCTATCTCTGTCGGCCGTGGTTCCCGTCTTGGTGGAGGAAGCTGAATTCTGTCCCCTTGTATGAGCATGTCCAAGATGGGCTTGACGTGACCGTCTTCGAAGGAGTAAGTGATTTACGGCCATTGTTTGTCTGCTGGCTTTGGCTCAGGTTTTTGCGCCGTGTCGGCCACCATAGCCTGCTTGTCCCTGCTGTCTCGATTGTTAGAGGAATTACCCCCATTATCGTTGTTGGTGTTAGGACGTTTGCCCTTGTTCTCTCCGTCCGAGATGTGCAACCCCAATTGGCGAGCCTTCTTCAATCGTTCTTCCGTGCTTGTGGCGCTGATGATGAACGTCTTCCAATCCTTGAATTGACTTTCGTCCATCCAAAGGCTGATCGTTGGAAGCAGTCTCTTTTGGCAAATTTCAATCAATGAAGAATCCGGATTTCCGGAGGGCAGTTTCATGGCGGTTTGGCGGAACCGCTCAATGTAGTTCCTTGTCAGCTCCTTCTCCCCTTGGACGACGTCTATGAGGGTGGACATGGTGACGTCCTATCCTACTTCGTAGAATCTCTCCAAGAACAGGTGCTTGAAGCCGGTGAAGGAGTGGATGCAGTTGTCCGGCAGATTGCGATACCAGTCGAAAGTGACTCCTTCCAATGCCTCGACGAATAATCGGGTGAGAATAGCATCGTCATGGGGCAGATGGTCTGTGGTGACCTCGAAGTAAGTGATGTACCGACTCGCTGAGGTCTTGCCATCATAGAGATTAATGTTGAACGGCTTATATCTTGGTGGGAAGGGAACATCCCTCCATGCAGCCGGATATGGTTGCCGTATTCTGAGGTCTTGAGAGTTTTCTAAGGCGTGAAACAGGGCTCGGAGCTCCTGGACCTCTCTTCTTGCTTCCCTGCTATCATTTGCAACGGTGGGAGCCGTTATTTCGGGAGGATTGTTGCTCGGGTTTGGTGTCGCTGAGTTCGAGTCCGCATTGACCGCGGGACCCGTACTTGTTTGGCCAGGTGTTCCTCCTTACAGAGTTGGAAGAGCCGCCTTGATTTCATCTACAGACTTGACCAAGGCCTGTAGTATGGCCTCCAGAGTATCGATGCGGTGGCGGTCACTGGAACCACTTTGATTGCTGTCCGTCATGAACACCGTCCTTATATGATGAGAAACGGAAGGGACGGTGGAGGGCGTATCCTCCGAGTCATACCCATGTACCGAAAAGTCATCGGGATATGTGGGAATATTCTCTTCTGGTTCGGACTCGGAGGGAATAGTACCCCCGGCTTCAGAGCTTGCTTCATCTTGAGAGTCGTGAACGTCCTTGGGGATGCCGGCCTCGGCTGTATCTGATGGAAGAGTTGTCTCCCCTAGCTCGTCTTCTTGGAATATCGGATTGTTGTGGAAGCTTGGAGGGGTGCTACCCCCAGCCCCAGCAACCCCCTGCGTTATGGACGACGAGCCTCCCACTGTAGCACATTTCGTCCTAGAGCGAGTACCTTGGAAAACTCCGGTGGTGGGCACCCGCTTAGACGACAGTCTTTTAGTCGCAGTGGTTGAGGTCTTCGGGCTGGAAATATTCGTCTTCTTCCCCCTTCCATCAGTGGGGACTTTTCGAGCAGAGTTGCAGGAGACGACGGGTAGTGCCTCGTCTTCTGAAGATGGCTGTTACAGTCTTTGAAAGACAGACTGCCGATCTTCTTGTATCGTCATGCCATTGCAGCAGCAGTTGACGATGATTTGGGTGTAGTGACGTCCGTGGGAGGACTCTTTGTACCCCGATGCATCTTTTCTTTCCTTGCGTTTCTGGAGGATGGCCTCACGCAAGTCAGATGGGTCTGGACCAACCATGTTTACTCCCGGGATTTTGGGAGACTTTTGTGAACCTCTCTGTCCGTCTGCCGTCGGGGGCTGGACTCGAGTGGTTCTGTACAACTTTCCATCCGAGGCCCGCGTAATAGTTAGCAGGACGCCCTGATAGTCAGAGGTTGGGGCAGCTGACTGGGCTTGGTAGGCCCGTACTGCCCTAGACTTCTTTCTTTTAGCACTCGCGGGTGCGTAATAGAAAGAGTCCAAGTTGAATATCACAGAGTCTGGCTTATCATCCAGAGAATCATCAGGGTCAGGACCGCATGAGAGACGGTCGAAGACTGATTGAGAGAAGCGTGGAACAGCCGCTATGCGGCTAGGATTGGGAACCGTGCAGGCTGTCTTCATGCGGCTGTCTTTAGCTGTCGGATGGGTTATCCTTGTGCGACTAGGAGTCACGACCGTGCAGGCTGGCCGCATGCGGTTGGCAATTATGGCCGCATGGGTTTTCTACAAGCGATTGACTTCAGTAGCCGCATAAGCTTCGTCCATGTGGTTGGCAACTGTAGACGCATAAGCTATGCGGCTGACAGACGTGGCCGTGTTAGTTTTCTTCCTACGGTTTGTGGATGTAACTGCATAGGCTTTCTCCATGCGGCTAGAACCCTTATGCGGCTCGGATCGTATAGAGTTCCTCTTTGCTCCTGCAAGTCCAGCATCATAATGTTTTCTTCTGCCGGACTTAGGGACAATAGAGTCGTCTATGATCTAAAGTGGGGCCGCGGGAGAGTCTTCTCCGCCGTCTTGAGCAACAGAGGGTATCTCTGCAAGAGCTTCAGTAGGAACGAAGGATCGGGGTCTCCACTCCTTGCGGGCTTTCTTTGTGCGGGCTCGCTTCTGGATCGGACCAGCGCTCTTGTCGGAGAGCATTTCTTCGAACGCCTGTTGGTCGAACCGGGCGACCATCTTCTGTTGTGTGGAGCCAAGCTTGGCTGCATCCGATTGTGTCACCAACTCCTCAGTCGTGGAGAAGTTTGTCCCCAGCAGAGTCGCCATCGTGTTTGCCATGAAATATAAAAGAACAGAACAATTATCGGAGGACCGGACTTTTACTTCACGTTACAAACTCGCTTGTACAAGGAAAGCCTAGGGACGAAAACCTAGGTACAGCAATCTAAGTACAATTGTTTATTTTTGATTCTGGAGGATGACGATAGAGGCTCGGAAAGGCGACGGCAGCCCTGCCTTACTCCTTGGACGATCGGTATGCAACCTTGGCTTCTGTGACGAAATGGTTGGCGTTGATGAAGAAATACTCTTCTTGCTCTCCTCGTATTGCTCTTCTGACTTCTCTCTCTCTGGATTGATCTCTGTGTATTTTCTTTCTGATTATTGGAGGAAAGTGTCTCTCTGTATGTGCGTATCTCTCTCCGTTCAGTCTCTATATATTTTGTAAGGGAATGGCACCCTGCTATTTATAATAGTGGGGGGCATCATTAGGGTTTGTAATGATTGCCCACTCTCAAAGTGGCGGCGGCCTGATAAGTAATCAATCGGGGCCATTAATCTTGAGCGTGAGGGATCTGGGCCATTAATGAGGATTATGCCAAATCATGTCAGTCATTAATGTTGATTACAATAAATTCCCATCATGATGATTTGCTGATATCTGTAAATCTGAATGAATCTATTTAATTTATTCTCTTGCCACGTGTCCCAAATCATTGGGATCTGACCCAAGATTTGATTACCTTTAGGACATGTGTTCTGTCATCGTTGTTGAGCCGCATGAGGAGGGTTCATATTTGGGCCGCATGAAGGTCGTCATGACTGAGCCGCATGAAAGGTTTTATGATCGAGCCGCATGAATAGTCTCTATACTCGAACCGCATGAAGGTTGTCATGACCGAGCCGCATGAATACGTTCATGACCGAGCCGCATGGGAGTCTTCATGGTCGAGCCGCATGAGAGTCTTCATAGCCGAGCCGCATGGGTTTATTCATGGCCGAGCCGCATGGGGGACCTTTATGGTTGAACCGCATAGGTTTTTCTGTACTGGCCGTATGAACTCATCTTATTCTGGCCGTATAAGCTTGCCTCGAAACTTGGTAGACAGCGCCATTTTGAAGATTTTTCTTATTCCCGAAACTTGGCAGGCAGCGCCACTCATTATGACAACTTTATGTCAGGTCTGTCATCTGTCAGCTGTCAGTCGTCATAGCATTAAATGCGTCGTTGGGTACTGCTGTTTTGAATACCACGTGGCCTTTCTCTCTGAGCCGCATGAGTTTACTCGAACTGCCTATGTGCTTGAGCCGTATGGGACTCATGGACCCTCCGAGCCGTATGAGGCTTTTTTGGCCGTATGGACCATTTTTCTCCTTATTTTTCATGCTTCTACAGTTGGCTATTGAGTATGAGAGGTGGCAGACCTCTCATCGGCGTCCCCCTGGCGATGTGATCTCGTCTCAACCATCCTGGAGACACAGATCAAATGAACAATTGCTGAGAATGAGTCGAAATAGCAAAAGAGGACAGTTTAAATTCAAAGGAAGATAATAAGCAGCAAAATTTAGATATACGGAATATGATAAAGAGTTTTCCTAATGTGATTGAGTACCTTCAAAAATATCCTAATTCTACTACAGGCTGCAGTGATACTCTAGTTCGAATACCACTGCATTTCAAATCTGACCTGCATGGGCCACCACGAAAAACGTGTCATGGCCCGCACCCACTGTGAGGGTACGAGTACGTAACTATGTCCAGCCTATGCCGCAGTGTTGGCGGTAGAACGCTTTCCTAGGTCACATACATCTAACAGTGTATAAGGTACCTGTACAGTTTATACACTCTGAATGGAGGTGACATAAATAATACAACTCAATCACCGCTAAGGAAGATAGTACTGAACGATAGGATAGATAAAACTCAGAATCCATATAGTATAATACAAGACAAAGAGATAGCTAAAACTAAGATAAACATCTCCAAATCTAGAGTACAACTCCCATATACAATGTATCATAACATGAAGTAATAGAACTAGCCTAGCTAACTAGCCTAGTCTACAGGGATAATGTCCTCAGCAAGTGCTGGGTCCTCCTGAGAGTCCAGCTCAAGTGTGTCATCTAAGCCTGCTCCGTAATAAGTGGGACACTGTTCCTCAAAGTCATCTGTAAAATTTCAACAGGTCCAGTCAGGACTGGAGCGAGCACAGTACATCTCATGCAGTTCATATCATGACAGAAATAAAATACAGGCAATAGAGTAAGATACATGAAACGCTGAAGAGAATACATGAGTAAAAGAGAAGACTGTAATAAAATATCTACTATAAGTAAAGAGCTACAGTAAACTAGTGATTTAGAGTACAAGCTAGACATGTGAACGGCTTGATAATAAATATGAGAGGTCGCACATGACTACACTACTTTGGAAATTGTCCAAATGATTATTTATACTCCCCCGTACCACAATCAATACACAAAGATCCATTCAAGTTATGTTATTGCATATGATATTCACATGGGGGCCCATAATGGGTGAACATGAATAGAACATGGGGGTCCGTGATCATGAGAGTACATGAATCACTAGAGTGCACATATAAGGTAAAAGCACAAGAGTACATAATGAAAGTGAAACGTACATGACATGATGTATCTGATGCTCCCGAGGGAGATAACATCGTATGAAAAGATCCATATAGTACTAATCCGTGTTTCTATCGTGTTAGCATCAACTAAAGTAATATAGAGCAAGAAAATACTCCTAGCAAGTATGAAACGGTCAGAGAATGTACTCGCCTGATATCCTGAGTGTCTGAAGAGAATATACTGTCCGAAGAGTGGTGTCTGCCTCCTATCAGAACAGTACAAGTCACTACATGTCTAAAATAATAAAATAGACTGCTACAATGCATCTACATGATGTTTGGGGTCAATCTAGGCTAAAGTCAACCTTTGGTCAACTCTAGTCAACCCTAACAGTCAAACTAGGTCAACTCTAGTCTAGTTAGGTCAACCAAGGTCAAACAGGGTTAAACTAGGTCAAACTAGTCTAGGTTGGTCAAACCTAGGCTTAACAAGTCAATCTAGGTCAACTAACTACATGCCATACAAGTCTCACTAGCCTAGTGATACACAAGTGTATCACACCCCATGCCATAGGCTACTCTACCTAGGCCATGGGCCAAACACATATAGGCTAATGAATTCTCTAATTCATATAACACAATCACACTACACATTTATATAATACATTACACATAAGCTAGATAATATATATACATATATATATGTCTACATTCACATATATGTAAACTAATGGCAATATACATTACACATTTAAATCCCCACTACACCCTAGCTACATGTATCACATATGTATAGATAGGGGTATACACATCTAGGCAAAGTGGGAGTGTGTGTATATATATGAGAGTGTGGCATGAGTGTGAGGGTGTATAGGTATGACAGGAAAGTGGGGGGTAGGCTAGTGTGTGTGTGTTATATATTGACAGTGTACATATAGGAATATAGGTGACAAAAGCTTCAGGTTTTTGTGTAGTATTTAGCTCCCAGGTTAGCCCAGGTGACAGTGCCTATGTGTTCATTCCAGTCTCAGGTTACTAGTGTCCAGGAATGTGATTGTTTCCAGGTCTTGGGACTAGCAACTCAGGTTCATACAATGGCAGTGAAGTAATGTAGGTCCCTGGTTTTCCTAACAGTGTATATATATTCAGATTTCGAGTGAACATGAAATGGGTTTATCAGAAATAGAAATAGACAGTGAAACTTAGTGTTTCCAGGAAATCAATGTTCAGACAGTGTACATAAACCAAAACAGGGTGTTAGTGTGTCAAATGAAGTGTACACGTGTTCAGGTTTGTCAAAAACAGTTTAAAATGTTAATTGGCCATTCATTCTCAGGTTATAGTTAGGCAAAAGGAAGAAAAACAGTCATGTTACAACTGAACATTCAATCACTTGTAACCATTCATGAATACATCAACCAATCCTCAACATGACCCATATATTTAGCAACTAAACCACATTAATATAACATGCTATCAACACTTAATGTTATTTGAAATAGACAACAGTGAGTAATATAACTAAACTAAATCAGGAAATTCAAGTTTCAGTGAACCATAATTCAATGACAGGGTATATTGGGACAGTGTACAGGAAAGTGACATAACTCAGGTTTACCAACAGTGTATCCCATTCAAAATCTCCATCTAAAATAAATCCTAACATGACATTTAATGTTCAGACAAATTAACCACAGATAATTTATATGATACTAACCATTTAAAATGTAAGGGAAGAAAGTAAACAGTAGATTAAGATTACTGATACAATAGAGTATCAGTCGAATGGGGATTTCCCATTCCACATTCATTTTAACAATTAATAATGAAAATTAGGTAGGTAATTAATATACCATATAGGCACGTGTCACACACTCCAATTCGTGTCCAAAACATGACACAAATGTGTCCAAAGCCACACGAATCAGTGTACACTAAACTGGTTCAGTGGCGTGCACCCCGTGTCCAGTACGGGCCAGATTTCTTACCCGACACAGATCCAAAGGACACGAGACTTGGGGAGTGTCGTGTCAGACACTGCCCCGAGCTCCAAGCCAAAGGACACGTGCCCACGTGCCCTTGATAGCTCGCACGAACCCACTGGTAGCAGGACAGTGCAGCTCGCACGTGCGCGGGCGTGTCCACAAGTTCGACACGACACCAAAATGACATGACACAAGCTCAGACACTTAGAAACCCCTAAGCGACACCAAAATCTAATTTCCTATTCAATTATATTCTGAAAACATGATCGAAATGCCCACTGTGGTATTTCGTCGAACACCTACGACTGCTGACTGGTACATGTCCGATACGGACACGTAAAGGAACGAAACCTAGCAAAACCTATTCCTACAGAGAGAGGACACCTAGGGCTTCCTATCCATGCAAAGAAATCAAGATTTGGTGGAGGGAATAGGGATTTACCTATATGTGTTCCTTCACAAAGAAAAACTTCAAAATAAGGTTCCTCCTAGCTATCCCCAAGCTCCAAATTGTCTCCAAACTGTAGTTAACCTCCATGAACAGTAAGGAAACCCAATTTAGATCATCATGGAAGAAGTTGCAATGAAAATGGATTAATATTGAATAAAATTTGAAGAAGTTTTCATGAAGAACAAACCTTGCTTTTAGAAAATAAAGGAATGGATGAAAAGAGGCACTAATTTTGAGAGGGATTTTATAGGGTGTTGTTCCCTAGGTGGCTGGCCATAAATGCTAGGGTTAGGGTTTTGGGATTAGATCTAATGGCTCTCATTCCATCTAGCTAACCAATGGCCTAAAATCTAGGTTTTCCTTTAATCAAGTTGCAATCTAGTTTATTCTAACTAGTCATGACTTAACCCAACTAACCAATACTAGCTAATACTAACCATGGCTAACTAGACTAGCTATGACTAATCTAGGTTAAGTCCAAACTAGGTTAAGGCTAATCACAATCACATGGCAATCAATTAAATGATATTAAAATCACACCATTCCTAATAATCATATTAAATTCCAAATAATATATATTAATTTCAATTAAATTCAAAATAACAAAATTATCCTCAAACTAGAAATGCGGTAGTGACACAAGCCATGATCAGTAAAAACCAGCCTACGAAACGGACATTCGCCATACTTGAACAGGATAAGACATTCTTGAGGCAGATGATTAATAATGAGAAGTTCTTGCGTGGAGGGGCACATCGTTTCAAAAAGCCGTACTTCCTGTTTGGTGATAGTATGGGGTTTGAAGATGGTGAGACCATACGCTTGAGAAACCCAATGGTGATCTGTCCGAACAATCAGAGGATATGGCTACCGTCGATGGAGCGTCAATATCCTTTGTCTGCTTTTACTGTCTTGGTCGGGTGGTGACAGATGAAGTGGGAGCTGACTCCTGAGCTCCCCGGGGTTATCTCTGGAAGAATATAGTTTGACTCAGGCGATCGAAAGAAGGACACTTTCAAGTGTGTCCGGGGCTCTGCATCTTATTCTACTAGAGGATTATAACCTGGCACCGTAGTGAACGATATCCCGACTAACCTCCATCCTTATGCCGCTGACACGCTTTGCAATTTGATGATGACGGGTGATGTTTCGTATCCCACAGGAAAGATGCGGATGGAAGGGTGGAGGTATCCATCTTCATTCTGGAGCAATCTCAGTGGCTGGGTGCTTTCCACGTATGAAGCCATCCTGAAGACTGCTGGCCTTTACTATGCTATTAGGGCCACTCAGTATGGTATAAGGGTCAACTGGCCAATGTTTGTCTCTTTGGCAGAGTTATATAACCTTCATACCTATACCTTTTTTTTACTCCGGGTGGGGAGATGAGATTGGCTCTCCATGAGATGTAGGAAGTGTCGAAGCTTTTCTGGGGCACGGAGCCATATGAAGAGTACGTGCCTTGCGATGAAGAGCTCCGGGATCTGGAGAATGAAAACTCCGAGATGATTGATGTGTACAGGAATTGCTCTTCCACCTCCTTATCTGTCATAGGATTAATAAGAAAGGGAGGACCAAGGGGGCCAATCCCCACACGAGAGCTTGGATGGGCTACATCTTCATTCAAGGAGAAGGGGAAGGTTCGGGCTCCTTTTCGATCTTAAAGCCTATGACCAAGTCCGATATAGAAGCCCGGATGACGGATTATGAGACGACGGATACTGAGGACAATGATGATCCTGAGTCCCCAATCGGCCATTACTTTCGTCAAGCTGAATATCCGTTGTCAGATAAAGCTGTGCTAGCAGCTTTGTTAATGATCTGGCTTCGTGACTGCATAGTTCCTGGAGGTTCAGGATCCATTGAGAGAATAAGCCGGAGTATGATACTTTCGGCTGTGAAGCTGGCATTCGGATACCGTCTTGTATTGCTTCCCGCGATGGTCTGTGCCCTGGACGAGGTCTGCGGGACTTTGTCAGGAATGCGGTGACTCCTGACGGCAGGGCCAACTTTGTCCGGACCAAACTTTTGTATCAATTCCTGATGGGGTGGCTGCTACTGCATTGTCCTACCCTGATGAATGCTGGGCCAGTGGCAGACTCTTTGGCGGGAGACGCCTTTATTCGTAGATTTCGTGATACAGATTGGGCCGTCACCGGTGTACCTGCCTGCAGAAAGGCTTTGGGCTTCTTGCAAAACCATGAGTTCTTCAGAGTATCCCCTCCATCTGGCAGCGGTAATACAGGAGATATCTTAGTGGATGAGGAAGTTCATGCCACTAGTTTGACTGCTGGGGCGCTTCACTGGCTTCAGTCTATTAGACCATCGCATCTCGTGCTCCGAAATATGAATGATGTCTATCTGAAGCCATATCTGTCGAGCCGTTTCGTGCGATAGTTTGGCTATAGCCAGCTCCTCCTGGGGAATGGTAGCCCGTACTTGGAGTCGATAGGCAGCTTAATTGACGGGGCGCGTGCTTGGATGTATTACAATGTCGGGTGCACGGGGCAGTCTTCAATCTGCCCTTGGATAAGCTTGAGACTCATTTGTGTTATGTTGCCGCCAAATTTTGTGTTCAGATCAATACTTTTCATCCCCGATATGATCGTGAACAAAGATTGATACTGGAGACTCGGTTTGGCCCCCTTCCTATGAAAAAGGCGTCAAAGGGCCGTAAAAAGGAGAGTGTTGTTCCCACTGTGGAGCCGGCTGTAGTATCGTGGCCAAAAGCTATCTTTAGGGAGCCAACAGTGTCTCTAAAGGAGGACACGAAAGATGATGACTCTGCTCCTCTCAATCCTCCTCAGAAGAGGAAAGCTTCAACTGAATTGGCCCAGGAGCCAACCTTAAAGTGGAAGAAGAAAACTGTCGCCCTGAGGAGAGCCAAGGAAGTGGGTGCTGGCTCGCCTCCCTTGAGGAGGTCCTCCCGGTAAACTGGAAGAGGAGGAACGGCTTCACGGGCCGTTATTATTCGGGAGGTAGATCCCTTCCTAGACTCCATAGCCGTTCTGGTCAAGCCTTTGGAAGCTTTCTCACCTTTGCATTTGTCCTTTGCACAGGACCCCGAAGTTATCGCTGAGGCAGGTGCCTCCTCGTTTAAGGAGGTGGATATGACGACAGAGTCCCCTGCTCATCCTCGACTGATGGATGGGGGCGGGTCTTCTTCAGCTGTAATACCTGAGCGACGGGGTGATCAGGGCAAAGGCCCAGACCATGACGGCGATCAGAAGATCAGTCTCTCCTACGACATATCTGTGGAGGATATGTCTGCAATAGGAACTGTGATGAAAGAGTTGGACGAGAACCAAGTCCAATCGGCTCATCCTCCTGCGGGTATGTCATATTTGCGCCTCTCTTCGGATGAGATTTTTCGACTTCGATTTTGCATGCTCCTCGTAAGCCTGACCACGACTGTATGTTCCCTTATAGACAAGGGGAAGGAACCCCTCGCGAAGGTAGTCCTCGCCATTGGGGAAGGGACAGAAGTTGTTCCCGGCTTCTCCAATTTTGCTGGTGCGGGGGGAACTGTTAGTGAGCTGGTATCGGCTACAAAAAGAGAGGTTGAGCAGCCTGCTGAGGGTTTAGGAGAAAATTCTCAGAAAATGTCCAAAGGTACTATCTTGGTCAAGATAAAAGAAAATCGTTGGAATATAATCTAAAACAATCTCAACCTGATATAAGACTGGCAAATCATATTCTCGTCTCAACCTAGAAGATAGATAAGTTCAACTTATACCTTCTCTCGGGGGTCCACAAACTCATTCCAAGAAAGAATATAGTTGATAACGGACAGATGTTTCAGAAATCAGGACGGACAGAAACAAATGGGAAAAGTTTCGAAAAGTTTGAAATAAGATTCCCAGGGGTCATCCCTGGAATCTACCAAGAGTTTCTAATATGTGAGTGAGTACCAAATTCCTAAAATATTCCATGACTCAACCTTAATCCTAGGGCAGGCTCGCAGTAGTACAGAAAAGCTCAAGTACTACCACGACTTCGTATTAATTGCAAAGACTGACCTACATGGGCCACCATAAAAATGTGTCACGACCCGCACCCGGATATACAGATACGAATACGTGGGCCACGCCCAGCCTATGCCGCAGTATCGATGGTAAACGCTGTCTAGTACCCAATAAATATACACTACATCTAGAAGGTCCATGAACTACAAATGTACTCAATCACAACCCAACATCTAAAGAAGATAAGACAGGAAAGATAACTAAGGCAAAAGAATAATTAGAAACTACTAGAAGGAATCATAAGACAGGAAAATAAAGAAAGAAAAATAAGACAAACTAAGGATAACTACCAGGCAACTCACATAGAAGAATAGTGAGATCCACCTCAGCTAGCAACATCATGAAGTCCAATAATGGCATAACAACTCCTAAAATATTATTAACGTATCCAGTCAGGATGGAAACGAATACATAAACTAACAACAGTTTCATAGTATTGACAAATGCTGTGAGAGACAATCATAATAGAATACAAGATGATATATCAAGACTGTAAGTAAAATAGGATATATAAACTAGAAATCATGTCAAGGTGAATCATGCAAGAAAAGTAAGTTGAACTGTAATATGTAACTGATGTAATAAATGTAAAATGTGCCTCGAATATTATAGCATAATGTGATCGGTAAGGGTCAAGATCAGGCTTTCAGCCGACCGGCTACAAGTACGTGGACTCGGTCCAACCGGGATGGCAAGCTATGGAGCAAGTAGTAGCACAGGTCAGGCTATACCCATCATGAGGTGAGGGTATAGCTATGATACAAGTAGTAACTCAAGATGGACATTGATCACACTATCTATAAAATTCTTTATTCCCCGAATAGTATACGGATCTGGACATAGCATGTCATGGCACGAGATTCCCTAAGAAGGTAGCTACTCCTTCTCAAGAATCGGTGTCAATACAAGTACAAGAACAAGATCGAGCAAGTACCAGTATCCCAAAAAAATCCAAGAATGACATCTCATGACAGGAATCCGGTATATACTAGTCTGTGTACCATCGTGACGAGAGTTAAGTAAAACACTATAACTGAATCGAATACAGAAAATATCAAGACAAGGAACTACTATCAGAGAATGTACTCGCCTGCGGTCCTGAGCTGTCAAATGGGGTCGTTGCTCAGGGTGATGCCACGGACCTAAAGATAAGATATATATAAGCTAATTAGGGTTCAACGGTGTTAGACTTTATTCTATAGTATAAGCTACGTAATCTAGGTCAGACTCGGTCAACTAAGTCAAACTAGGTCACACTAGGTCAAACTGGGTCAAAGGTTGACTTACAGTTGACTTTTGGTCAACTAGTCAACTCTAGTCAACTCTGGTTAACTCTAGGTTAAACTAGGTCAAATGTTGACTCTACTTCGACGTTCAGTCAAAGCAGTCAACCATGGTCAAACAAGGTCAAAGCTAGTCTCTATAAACATCTACAGGGTCAACACATTCAATTTCAGTGGTTTTGAAATCACTGGAATCGAAGGATCTCAAAATACAACAAAAGAAGAAAGATTATAATAATAGGGTGAAAACCTACAAATGTTGTCAGATGGTGAAACAACCATCACCAACATGTCCAGAATGGTCAAATTAGCTAGGATAGTCTATCCATAAGTCCAATTTGGATACAGGAGCAAAAAGGTAATTTCGGATCAAAATGGTGTCCGTGTCGGACCCACTTTGTACCAAAAAATGTGCCAGAAATAAAAGTACTCAAAACCTAGCAAAATATATATCCACAAATCCAGAATGATGATACGAGCTCAATGGTATATCCGGAATTGGATTCCGATGAGCCGATCTCAAAACAACCCGTTGACCCGGATATTGGAATCCGATTTGCACGAAAATGCGTGTCAGAGTCAATGTCCTCAAAACTTAGCAAATTATATGTCAACGAGTTCAGAATGACGATACGAATCCAACGGTATATCCAAAATTGGATTCCGATGAGCCGATCTCAAAATGATCCGTTGACCCGGATATTGGTATCCGACTTGCACCGAAATGCGTGCTGGAACCAATGTCTACTAAAACTTAGCAAATTATATATCAACGAGTCCAGAATGACAATACGAACTCAACGGTATATCCAGAATTGGATTTCGATGAGCCAGCGTCAAAAAGTCTCGTTGACCCGAACTGTGGGGCCTGCTTTACACCGAAATGCGTGCCAGGGCCTACGTCCTCCAAATCTAACAAACTTTAAATGAAAACGTGCCAGAATGACGCCACGAGTCTACTGGTGGTATCAGAAATTGAATTCGGAGTCCCGAGTTCAAAAATGAAATTTTACAAGTACAAAATAAAGAATTTGGACGGCCAACTTTGGCGTCGAATTCAACCAACCAAACAAGCTCACAATCAAACAAAACTTAAAGGATAGGAAGAGGGTTATACCAGCTGTGCATAGGAACCAGTAGTAGGCCAGACAGAGCTGCGATGGAGGAGATACGAACCGACGAAGTTGGCTCCACAAAACTGTCCAAAAATAGTTCAAATTAAAACGTCAACTTGGTGGCCGGTTTTGATGTATCAAACGACAAAATTAACGGACGAAAATTGAGGAGAATGAAGAGCTATATACCGAGATTCAAACGGAGCAACGAAATTGCCGATCCAACGGTCGGATCTCTCAAAAAATATGCTTAAAGTCGCTGCGACGAGGCGCCATTTCTGGATCACGTTCGCGCGCGCGTCGACGGGATTCCGTGCAAAATGCACGAATCGCCTAGACGGCGCATCCCAGAGGACGGTGGCCGCCACGGGGAGGTGTACCAGGCCCATGTGCAGCCCAGGGGGCTCGCCGACGACGGCCACGGCCACGGCGGCACATGGCTGCCATCGGCAGCACGTGGCTGCCGCTGCTGCATGCTATTACTGTTGCTGCTGCATGCTGTATGCTGCTACCATTGCGCACTGCTGCACGCACGGCCAGGGTGGCGGCGCCACAGCGCGGCGGCGGCCCAGCTGTGGTGGTTGATGGTGGCGTGTGGTGGTGGTTGATGATGTTGAAGTTGAGGAAGAGAAGATGATGGTGAAGTGAGGAGGATGAGAGGGGAAGTCGGGGAGGAGCTCGGCCATAGGGAGATAGAGGTCGGCCGGCCATGGAGGGGATGGTGGTGTTGTTCGGCCAACCATGGGGAGTGGGCTGTGAGTTGTTAGAAAGTAAGAGAGAGGTGAGAGTGAAATATTATGTGTGTGTGTAATAAATGAGAGAGAGAGAGAGTGTGTTGTATATAATAGAAAGAGAGAGAGAAGTAGATATTTGAAAAAGAGAGAGAGAGAGAGGTCGGTTGAGAGAGGGAGAGGGTATTGTGCTGGTGGAGGGTGTGTGTGTAGGTGTTATTAGGAGGAGAGAGAAATAGAGTTATATATATACATTTATATATATATATATATATATATATATATATATATATATATATATATATATATATATATGTCCGGCGCTCGTAGCGCGAGTGGCACGAGGGGGGGCTCTCGACGGGGAGACCCGGGATCGAGCCCCCCCTCCCGCATCAACCCGGCTGGGTGGCAGTGGCCACGGGGTTGATGGGGATGCACGGACACCTAAAAAAAATATATATATATATATATATATATATATATATATATATATATATATATGAGAGAAAATAAGATATTTGATAAAGTAGAGAGAGAAGGATATTTGTATAGAGATATTTTAAATAGGAGGGGTAGTCATGTTAGGGATCACATAAAATTTGGTTGGACGTTGGATCCGGTTCGGTCAAGTTTGGACAAGCTTGGGGCCAAAATTTAATTAAAATAATAATTTAAACCAATTAAAATCATGGATGAAATGGAAGCACAAGGGATATCAATTCGGTGGCACGCAAGTGGCACGTGCTTAGTAGATTCAAAACAGGCCAGGGCCATATATTGGGTCGACTGGATTGGACCGATGTCGGGCCCGGAAATTAAGTTGGAAGTTGATTCATAAATTACGACAGACGATAAATTGGTCTAAATTGACCCAAAAGTTGTGCGAAGCAAATGGAGCACAAGAAAACAAATTTGAGTGGAACACGATATATCAACATGAAGATAATCTCGTCTACTACAAACTTCAAGAAGAAAGTTTCCAGAGACTGGCATTCCTGATGCTCTAGAAATCCAAGTCATGGTAAAGAGCATTTAATGATCAAAATTAATTAAATCAAAATGAATTATCGAAAATAATTCATTTAGAAAATTCAAAAATAAATTCCAAAAATTCAGGGGGCTTACACGTGGCCGCATGCTTCGGTGCACGACTGCTCGTGGAGACTGACGTGGCCGCGTGCTTCGGTGCACGTTTTGATCATGGCTTTGACCGAGTCAGGCTTGGGCGCATAGACCTATTTCAGGCTATGCGCCCTCCTTCACAGGACGTCTTGGGCGCATAGAGCTTCCCAGGACGACTTGGACGCATAGAGCTTTACAGGGTGATGGGCGCATAGGGCTTCACAGGATGACTTGGGCGTATATGTCCTCATCGATATGGGCGCATAAGGCTTCATTTGCTAAAAATTTTATGCTTTTACAACAATGTAGGCTGGATATGGCCGACTCCTATCCGAATATTCGGGAACGGATTGTGACAGTCTCTGTTCGAAGCTACTATGGTGCATGGAGTTTGTCCGTGCATGAACTCCACTATGCAGAGCTTTCCATCCTCTACATCCATGATTTTAAGATTGTGCAAGGGTGGGGAGTCAGTAGCCTTGGTACGCATGACCTTGGTTGTTTTGAAGTTTTGCAGCTTCATGCGCTAGGTGCATAGAAGTCCTCGACTGGAAGTGAGTCAATAGCTCCTTCGACTATGTTGAAGACACGGTACCTCCTCATGCACATGCGTCGATATTTAGAAGAAATGGCTTGTTGTCTCTACCTTGGTTGTGTATGGCCCCTTCTGCGTATGTGATTCTGTCAAAGACAAAGCTGTACTTGACGCGCATGAAAAGACCAACGTTTTTCTTCTCCTGTATATTGCATTGAGCGCATATAAATGCAACAGAGTACTCTATTGCACACTTCTTGCTACGTATAAGATGCAGCTTCATTGCTAGAATGCTGACAGCAGGAAGGATTTGATCCGCTGACTCTGGAACTCTGGCAGCAGCTCCATGAGCGATCATGGGGCACACTGCATGCGCTGCCAGAAACTCCTATGTGTTATGTGCGGCAGAAGAGTGAGAAATACGAGCCTTAGGAAGCTAAGTCCTGCAGGACCATTTGGACTTCGCCAAAAGTGAGGGTCTTGAGCTACCCTCTAAGAGCATATCTTTGAACACTGGTTGATTGAACTCCACAATCAGCATGTCCTAAACAGAACCTATCTTTGTGACGTCGAATTATGCCACAACCTTCTCATCGATGGAGAAGGAAGTCCCTAACAAAGTCACCAGCGTGTTCTACATAACAAAAGGTTGTAACAAACTTTTGTATAAAAGAAAAGAATTTTTTTCTTTGACTACAAAGAATCATAATTATAAGGAGTTTTAAGTACAAGCAAGAATATAAAAAAATTCTAGGAAGGGGTGATAATGAAGATCGAGTTGGCGTGTGACTCCTTCACTTCGACGATCTGATGCAATGATAGGTTCTGGACTTTCTTGTAGGCTTGAGTTGCCTGTTCTCTCTTCTGCTTGTTCATACCTCTCACTGCATCTCTATGTCTTTCTATGGGAAATACATATCCCAGTTATTTATAGTCATTTACACTGAACTAGCCATATGTGTGCATAATAGTCAATATTCATTAATTTGGACTTTATGTGCATGTGCATATAATTTATCATCCGCACATAGCATTATCGTCCTTACATGTTGCCTCTGTTGTAGTACCAGTTTCCCAAATGAGGATAATTTTAAAATTTTGTGTTTATAATTATTTTAATAATAATATTTAATTCATGATATGATTTTTGGTGATTTTAAATCATTTTAAAATTATTTAAATCAATGACTTGTGGTTTTGACGTTTTGCTAGTGAAACCCTAGAGACTGTTTGACCTAGAGTCTAACCATGTGATTATGATATTTTAATATCATTTTTGGCCTAAGGATATTTTTGCATTTGACCTCTTTGAATTATTTTGTTATTATTTTATTATTTATGATATTGTTTTGGGGTTATTTGAGTCGGGTTCGAATTTTAACTCAATCCGACTTGAAACGGGGACCTGGGGGTAGTTTGACTCTAGTGGGACCCACACACTAGTTAGGCATGGCCCACATGATATTAATTTTAGTCCACATGATAGAAATATTTTAGTTAGAGATTAGACTAATTATTATGGATAAGGTTAGTGTGATTAGAGACTTTAGAATGACTAATTTAGCCCCAACCAATTAGCCCTTTCCTAATACTCATAGAATAGGTTAGTGGGGGCATTTTGGACCTTACCATAATAGAAAAAATAGCCCCATATGGCCAGCCACTTTGGGAGAGGATAGGCTCAAGTTCATTTTATTATTCTCATCCACACTCTCTCTCTCTTGTTCTTCCCCAAATTCCTAGAGAGCAATCCCTAGCAATTTTTCCACCAAATCATTCCATTTCACCACCAAATCTTCTTCTTTCCTTCTCCATTCTAGCCAAGGAGGAAGCTACCCAAGTTTGGGAGGATTCGGAGCTCGTTCGTGTCCTTTTGGAATCTCTACGTGTCGGTGTCGCTCCGGGAAGGCTTTTCTTCGATTCGATCTACCGGGAGGTATAAATCCCTTCTCCTTTTTATTTTCTTATGCATATAGGTCTATTTTGAACCCATAGAAATGACCCCATAGTTGTATCTCCATTTGTGTCCATTTCGTGTCCATTTGGAGGTCATAGGAGTATCCTTTGTGTTGTGGTTGTGTACATATGGGAAAATCCCAAATTTGGACACACTATGTGTTGTTGTTATGTATGAATGAATTATTACATGTTTAATCTCATATTTTTGTATTGGAGATGTGTTCTATAGTGTCTCATATATACATATTAGTGTAGAGAGTGAGTTCTTGATATATTATGTTATATACTTGTGTTCTTTTGTCTCAAACTACCTAAATCCGTCATGATTTTTATCCACGTTTTTAATTTCAGCCCTAACTTAGAAATATCATAACTTCTAGCTCAAAGCTCGGTTTAATCTCCCGTTTTTTTTAAAAGAAGCGTATTGAAGTTAGATTTCCAAAAACATGTATTAATAGGCCTAATTCTTTCTGTAACTTTCTAGAGAATTATTTGAGTGTCAGCTGTACGAAAGACAAACGCGTTCTCGATGTTTTCGCGATTCCGGGAGTTTCCGGAAACGAAAACGTGATCCGTTTAAAGTTTCGGAAAGCTAACACATAGATCTATAACATACTTTAATCCTAAATTTTAATTCATGCTGAGATGGTACAGAATTTATTATTAGTAGGAGTTACTATTCGGCATATGCATTTTGTGCACCCTTGTGTGTAATATAATGTTCTATTTGATTTTAACCCATGTTAATGTATATACATTATGTAATTAAATAGAGAATACAAGCATGAGTAAATGGTTAAATAAATGATGTATGAGGTGTAAGTATCCTATCTAATGTAAGCATGTATAAGTATGGCTTGTAATGAATATGTAGGTTCCATAGTATGTAATGTATGGTGCATATAGTGGTGCAAAAGAATAATGAATGATGAATGAATGCAAGCATGAATGTAATGTAATAATAGATGTAATGTATGCAATATACAAGTTAATGAGATGTAATGTTCTATGTTAACACAAATCCTATATTACCTCATGTACCCACTTACACTATGTTGACACTGTCACACTTGACACATTGTTCACTTACACTTTGACACTCTTTGATATGTATACACTATGTATGCCCATTTAACCCTCACTTGCCCCTTTGCCATGTTCACATACACACACATAGCCTCTTAAATAAGTATTTATGAATATAGTTAACTTAGCTATGTATGTATATTATATATATGTTAGCATATTGTGTTGTAATATATAAGTTTATATAACCATTTGAAATGCCATGATTATAGACCTAATGTTGAATACCAATATATGCATGTGTATATATGTGTAGACATATATAGCTTAAAGTAATAGATTACCTAGTGTATATCTAATGTGAATTCTTGCCTATTTGAGTATTGAATAATTACATGCTATATAGAGTTGGGTGTATGTTGGCTTGTATAGCCTTGTATTGATGTGTGCTTGCTAGGATAGTCTTGGTTAGGCCTAGTAAAACTTACTGGGTTATGACATGACCTAGTTTGACCTAGTTTGACTAGTGCAGTTGACCAGAGTTGACCAAGGGTTGACTTTGGCCTAGTTTGACCTAGATTCATGTAGAATGCATTATAGTACTTTATATTACCCTTCTCGATATGTTGTGACTTGTGCTGCTCTAATTAGGAGCCAGACACCTCTCCTCGGACAGTATCTTTACCTTGGACATTCAGATATCAGGCGAGTACATTCTCTGATCGTTTCATACTTGTCACGACTTATATTCTTGCTTTAGATTACTTTACTTGATGCTGTCACGTTATCATCACGGATTGGTACTATATGGATCTTTTCTTGGGATGTTATCCCCCTTAGCGGGCGCATCGGATACTTTATGACATGTGTTTCATGTACATCATGTATTTCTTGCTTCTGCGTTATTCATGTACACTCATGTTCTCTCATGTTCTTTCATGTACGTTCATGTAATCTCATGTACGCTCATGTTTCCTCATGTGTTTCCTGTATAACCAAAACATCATGTTCGTAACGTAACTTGAACGGATCCTTGTGTATTGATTGTGGGTAGGGGTGAGTATAAATGGTCATGTGATTTACCCATCATGTTCACTCTGTTACTTTTCATGTTTTATCATGTACAACACAGCCTTATTTGCTGATGTCCCACATGTTCACTCATGTACATCATGTTCAACCTAAGCCAATTACATGCCATCTCGTACTCTAAATCACTAGTCACTTACAGTTCTTACTTATCATGTATATATTTCCAGTTATCAAATATCTCTCCTGTTTTCATGTACATCTTCTTACAGCGTTTCATGTATCTTACTCTATTGCTTGCTTTATATTTCCTGCCATGATATGAACTGCATAAGATGTACTGTGCTCGCTCCTATCCTGACTGGACCTGTTGATAAATTTTACAGATAGCTTGGAGGTTGCCTGCTAGCCTAGAGGAGACACAGTAGAGGTTGTATAGATAGCTAGGGTTTTGCTCATAGTTTATTTTCAGTTGTCTTGAGTTGTATTTATGGATTACTGTATTTGAGCTTTGAGATGTATTTCTGGGTTTGTGTATCTTAGACACTTAGACTTCTATCTGTTGTATCTCTTTGTGGATTTCATGTTTTATCTATCTTCCATTATGCTCTACCTTAGATGTGATTGAGTTTACATTCTGCTATGTCACCCCCATTCGGGGAGTATAAACTGCTTAGCATTATATTATTAGATGTTGTGACCTAGGACAGCGTTCTACCGCCGACACTGTGGCGTAGGCTGGGCGTTGTTACGTTTTCGTACCCTAACAGTGGGTGCGGGTCGTGACATCTGTAGTGCATCTTCAGCGTGTGAATTAGTCTTAAACAATCATGCATATCACAGGCAGCATGACACATGGCAATTTGTTGCACCGGTTGGAACGTCCACCTCTATACGTGCATAACAAAGCGAGATTTCTTCAACTATTCATTGCCAATTGTCAAGACTCAGAAGACTGGTTCATATGCACGATTGAACTATGCACGCATAGGCATTTAGCACATAATGCCACATGGCGTAATGTCGTCATCAAGATGACCTTGAATCTTGTACAATGCGGCATTTGAGCTGTCAATGCGTATTTAATGTTCTCTGTGTATCCGCATATCACGAGAATACATTATCTAGGATGCACAAGCACATGAAATTTGAAGTCCATGTCTAGGTATGGTCTTCCCTCAATATATGTGGCCCGCACATGAAGACTTTAGCCTGCTTGATCTTTGGGCCATTGTTCTCATAAAGGCCAACTGCGCATAACTAGGGGTTTGTATTCGATTTATTCGGTCTCAACTGAACCGCGCCAAAACCGAACCAGAATTGTAAAAATCCAAAACGAAAATCGAACCGAAATTAGCCAAAACTGAAACCGAACCGAAGCCAATAAACTATTAGGTTTGTTTGGCATCGTATTCGAGTTATAATAAAATTTATAATTTTTATACACATATTTGTTGTATTTCAAAGTTGTGCTCAAAGTTGGACTAGCTATTAGTTATCAAAATTAGGCTTCAAAACACGTATATAAAATTGTCATTTTCAAAATATACACATTTGTAATCATAAAATGTATAGAATTGTGGGTATTTATATAATTGAATAAATTTATTTGGTTTTCGGTTTTGGACCGAAATCGAAACCCAAAACTGAAACCGAAATCCAATAAGAAATTTATATTTTCGAAAACGAAACGGAATCGCATTTTTTTCAAACCGAACCGTTTTTCTTATTCGGTTCGGTTCTTTTCTTATTCAGTTTGATTCGACTTTTTGTCAAAAACCGAATAATGCTTACCCCTACGCATGACCATACCCACACATGCAGGGCCGACCGGATGTTGTTGACGGCCTAGGGCAAAGACTAAGAATGAGGCCCTGGACGAACTCATGGTGAGTGACAACTTATGATAATTCATACAAATAACTTATAAAATTAGAATTTTCAAATAAAAAAAACAAAATTTTGAAAAATTATAGTAGCAAAATAGTGAACTGTAAAAATGTAAAAGTTCAAAATATTTGCAGCTATAAAATATAAAAAAACTAGTACCTCAATCTAAAATTATGAATCAAATCAAAATTAGAACAAATGCTAAAAATATAAAAAATAGAATTTATTAGGATTGTTTAAGAAAAGTTCATATTCTAAAAAGCTTGGTTTTAATTTTAGTGCAATGTTTTGTTAGTCCCGGGACTTGATTTTAAGATGAAAAACTAACTTTAGCATAACACTTCGAGGAAAGTGCAAAAAAGAGATCCCAGAGGATTCTGAAAAACGAAATTAAATGTAACACTTCGAAGAAGGCACAAATGATTTTGTAGCAGTAAGAATGAATGCCCACAAACAGTTTCTGATTAGATCAGAAAACGATCTCGTTCAAAACGAGATATAAGTGGACAAGATGAACGGAATAAGAAATGAACAGAAAGTAAGAATAGTCCTGCTGGGGTGACGGATCACCAGAGCTCAAAGCTAGATTCTCCCCACACGAACAGCTTTCAGGAATCGGCAAGTTCGGAGAAGAACTTCGGAACACTCTGTCGAATACTCTTTTGACTCCTCGGATGGACAAAAATTGTGCATTGTTTCTCTCTTCTGCTCTCTGGCAAATTCGTAAGGAACTTGTAAGAATTAATTAGGGGTGGGCACGGGTCGGGCCGGGTCCAAATTTTATGGATCCGGACCGGACCCGTTAATTGGCGGGGCGGGGCGGGACGGGTCCAAAAAATATTGGAACCGGTACGGATTCGACCCGTTAAAAACGGGTCCAAACCGAGCCAACCCGCGGGTCCAAACGGATCCAAAAAAAATTCAAAAAATTATAGAATAGTAAATATTTACACATGTTCTATTATCTAGAAGAACAAAACAAGTATTATGTTTTTCCAATTTCTAGAATTTGTTTACTAAACAATAACGTGTGCTATTATTTATAAATTATAATATGAAAAAAAATCAAAATTGATATTAAAAAAAATCATACTCCTAGAAACGGGTCGGTTCGGGGCCCCGTTTATTTTGAAAATAGGACCTGCGCCCGTCCCGTTAGTGTCACACGACCCGCCCCGGCCCGCCCCGTTTAAATTCCAAATTTTAGGAACCGTCCCGTTTGACCAATATACGGTTCGGGCCGGGTCGGAACCGCGGGTACTGGACCCGTATGCCCACCCCTAGAATTAATCGTACTAAATGAGAGTAAGGAGAGAAAATTTTATATTGTCTATCTAGTAACCGTCCAGTATATGAAACGTTCGGGACGTGTTAAAAAACCGTTTTCGCACGTTGCATAACTGTTCAGATCGTGAACATACACGACTGCGCTAATTGGCGCACAGCGCGCGTATCTGCGCTAACTGCGCCAATTGCGCCATGCGCGCACTCGGGCACCCGTGCACAACGTGCATAGCGCGTGCGAACAACGTCAACCACGCACAACGCGTGCTGCACGCACTGCGCGCCAACTGCGCCAATAGACTGCACAACTGCGCGCCAACAGGCCGCACGATCGGCAGCGTAGAGGCTCGTGCAACGAGCGCAACTAAAGCGCACAATACGCCTAGCGACGATGCTGACGTGCTAAGTGCAAAGTGCGCCAGCAAAACGCCACATTGCGCCTCATGTGCCCATGAGTCCGAGTCCGAGTCCGAGTCGTTACGGGGCTTAGCGACAAAGGAATAAATTCCATGAACATGACAAAAAGTGTTATTGCTTTATTTGTTGGTTTAGCCTTCTTTCCACTAGAAAAACACTCCCACATGACACCCATGTGCTCCTCCACACCACATGTGTGTCTCTAAACACAAGCTAAGCTTATATATAGAGATACACTACATTTGGCCTAGCCAATGTGAGCCTATCTTTCTAGTTTTTAAAGGCCAAACACCAACATGTTTGAAAATAAAAGACTGCAAAAGGTGTTTGGGCTTCTAGTTTTTCCATGATAAGCTACACTAGCTATTGAAAACAAAATAACGAGTTCGTCATCACCGACCGACGCATGTTGAGCCGGTTCAACAAGGGCAGGCCAAGTGGTCCCGTCTTGGCTCAGCCTGGAAGCACCTGTGGACGCCGCAACGGAAGGAACTAGGGTGGCCTCGCCGGCAAGTACATAGGTCCTCTTTGGGTCTACTCCATAAATAATAGGAGAAGAAAATAGATGCATGAAGTAGTGTAAGAGTCACCTAGGAATTGGGTTTAATAAATGCAAAAAGAAGTGGAAAAGTTATGAATTGGATTTTAATAGATGTAGGTCCTCTGCTATTTTTTTTTTTTTTTTAAGATGTATTGTGAGTCTTAGGTGGCTCCTATGTGACATAAGTAGTCACAAGACAATGTCTTGTTTATGTAGCAAAATTATAACTCAAAATACAATGTGATAGAAGAATTCTCGCCAATGCAAAAGTATTGAGAAGACAATAAAAAGTATTTTTTTCAACTTCCAAGACAACTTTCAAGACAACTGCTCATCTTCTTTCTTTTTTCTAATATTTTTTATTCATAATTGATGACATGGAAGAGAAGACATTGTCAAGTGCATTGTCTAGAACAAGACAATCAACTTCACAATGTCTTCTTTAATTTTTGCCACATAAGCTTCACAATTGACTTGACAATTGTATTGGAGAAGAACTTTTGAATAAAAGTTTGTCATACCTATGTGGCAACAACTTTTTTTCAAAGTCACAATAGGGTTGGAGATGCTCTTAGGTAAAGTTGACTAATGGCTGTTACTTAAAGACTATTGGGCAGGCCAAGTACTATTATGTTCAAAATAAATAAATAAAATATTTGGGCCCTCTTGAATTTGGGACCCTGGGAAGTCGCCACCTTCGCCCTTGTCCAGGGTCGGCCATGCGCACATGGATTGTTGATTTTTTTCATGCTTCTACACTTAGGTTTTCTATTAGTTTCCTTAGTAGGAATAACTTAGGAATTATGGAGGAGGTTACCAATAAATTATAATAAGTTAAAAATTAGATGTATTACTAAATTAAATTAAGGAAATATTTATTTACTTTTAAATTGAAATAGGATTGGTTAAAAGGCTTTGGTTTGGAATCTGGGTTAATAGGGGAATTAGGGTATGATACTTGGGGGGTTCCAATTAATAAGACATAATAATTAAGGGAGAATGATCACGAGGTTTTTTTTTTTTTTTTTTGAAATATCACGAGGTTGATATTATTCAGGAAGGGGGTTTACACTTTGCACTGTCCAGCATCGGTACAGCATGCCTGCAGCATAGAAACAATGTAGCGACGGTATTGCACTGGGTCTAGGCAGAGCAGACTCAAACAACCGAAATCTAGAGATTCTTAGTTGTTCCTACCATGCTTTGGTCCCAAATTAAAAATTAAAAATATGACTAATTCATAAATCATCTAACCAAGCTACTGGAACAAGAATCATAAGATTACAACAAGGATGGAATAACCTAAAGTAATTTATTCCCAAGTTATTACATTTATCCCAAAATATCAACATATAGAAAACAACAATTATCAGTCTGAAATCTAACATGTATGGGAGAACTAAGAACGTCAAGTAATTAAATTGGTAAAAAAAAAATAATAATAAAGACTCGACAGTCATCATTTTAGGACAAGAATGTACTGGCCTTTGGTATGGAACTAAAATAAAGAGAGACAGAAAAGAAGTGCTTTGTCAATTGTTATGTTGCTATTTGCTAAACAACTAATTTGAATCCTGTGCAGCGGAGATTCGGACCTTAGGCGTCCTATACGACCTCGCTCTGTATATTTTTTAAGAGCATCCACAAAATGATGGAGCTGACAAATAGTGTTGAGGTCCAAATTTACAATAAAAAATAAATTTATAATGAGTTTGTTCGGTACGGGAATAGTCCAACAACATAAAATAAGGTTTTTTATATGGGCACAGCCATATGTTATCAAGGCTAGCCTTTTTTTTTTTAGTTTAAGTACAAGTTTGTCATTGGAAAAAGTTATCATGGCTATCCCACTTTGTAGGACTGCTCCATGGAGAACTCCTCGACGAGGCGGCCGTCGGCGCACCAGAGGTCGTCGGGGGCGGCCAGGGGGGCCTCCCCCGGGACGGGGGAGGGGGCGGGCGGAGCGGGTCTTGGCGGCGGACATGACGGAGGAGAGGGGTGAGGGGAGGTTGAGGAGGGCAGAGTAGCGGGTGCGGGTGGTGTGGGTGTCCTGGTAGGGGAAGACGGAGCGGGCGTGGATGGCCTGGCACTGGGTGAAGACGAAGGGGTGAGCTTTGGAGCCGGTCTGCGGGGGGAGAGCCCAACTTTAGTTTTGGACTGCCCAACTCTCTGACAGTCCAGACTGAATGTTGGACTGCCAGAAGAATGGGCAGTCCAAGTCACAGCATGTGTAACTTTGGACTGTCCATTCTTCTGGCAGTCCAGTTTTTATGTTGGACTGCCAGAAGAATGTACAGTCCAAAGTTACACATGCTGTGACTTGGACTGCCCATTCTTCTGGCAGTCCAGTTCAGATGGGTTTGGGGGGAGGAGAAAAATTTGGGACAGCCCCAATCAAAATATTGGGCTAGCCTTTTTCAAAAATTAAAAAAAAAAAAAAAAAAAATGGGCTAGCCACAATCCGGACTAGCCTTGATAAGGTTTGGTTGTGCCAATATAAAAAACCTAAAATAATCATTGGTGACAAAGTTAAAAAACTTATGCAGCCAAAAAAAATATAAAATCTATAATCTAGAAATTGAGGTCTCAAATTAAGCTTTACTATTTTACAAAATGAGTTCTATATTCTGCATGTAGAAATTCTCAGAGCCAGACTATAACCCATTGGCTGGAACATACCATCAGTGGACTCCAACTGAATCTTACTACTCTGCAAAATGAGCTCCTACGTTCTGAATCTAGAATCTATGATGTAGCGTGGATTTTAATTTATAATCCTTCTAGGATTTTTTTTTTTCTTTCCTTTTTTTAGCTTTACTTTTTTATAGAGTTGTTAAGAATCATATTTCTTTCAGGACTCTTATTTTGACTATATGTTTTATTAAGGTAGATTTTATCTTTATTTGATTAGAATTATGTTGTTATAAAAGTCCTATAAATATGCACCTTCTGTGTGCAATTAAACGATAACTTTTAATCAATACATTTATTTTTTAAGTTTTGAGATTTCTTCTTTCTTTTTCTTAGTCGTGGACTCGACTGTTTCGTAGGAAGTCCCTCGCCTGAGGTTTTCAAGCAACCTTCGTGTGGACCCCTCACAAGGCCATCAGTCAGTCGGAGTTTTTGCAGCACCGTTTTGCTCTCACCAAGCAATGGTGGTCCAGTTATCATCATCACCGATTGACTTGGCCATTGCCAAGCATGAAGGTAAGTCCGTTCCGCTATCACGTTGCGTCAATCTAAAAATTGGTATGAGCCTTATTATTTATGCTCTAAGAGCATCAATAGTAGATGTAGTTCAAAAATACATCTTGAGGCCTAAATTTGTAATAAAAAAAATAATGTAGAGTTGATTGGATTTGTATGCAGAGGCGGATCTAAAGAGAGTCCAAGGGGGGCCACGCCCCCCCCCCCCCCCCCCCCAAGATTCTTAATTTTTTTTTCATATATTTTTTATGGATAGCTACTTAAAACATATGGTGCGGTATTTTTTTTTTTTTTTGCACAGAAGGTGCAAATATTTTCGGCAAATACCGGATAGATAGAATAGAAACATGTAAATTTATTTCCAGATAGGGCTGATATATTTTATATATAGAAACTTTTAAATGTTATAATGACTCCATATATAGTGGTCCACCAAATATATAGTGGTCCACCAAATATTTAAAAACTAAAGATATGATAAATTTGTTTTGAGATTTGATTTGATTACATTTATCTAAACATATATTTCAAAAATATTTTATTAATTTTTATATTCTAAAAATACATTAATTAGCTTATTCCTTTTTCAAAAAATTTACCAAATACGATAATGTGCAATATTTCGTCCGAAAAGAAAAAAAAATTGACCGCTCTTTTATTCTCTATATCTCCATCTCTCCTTCTCCAGGTTCTCCTTCAACCTTGTTCCAGAAAAATATCAAGATATATTTAGCTTATCCCTTTTCTCAAATTTTCTTTGCTTTTCAGCGGAGCGACCATATTTTCTATTCCTGGTACGATGTCTATATTTTTACAATAACACTCTTGTTAATTAGATTTATTTTTTTCTCTCTTCATAAGTGATCTTAGTGATAGTGATGCATGAAAGAATATTGCTTGCTACTTTATAAATTCTACATTAAATTGTTAATTTTTTTGTAGTCATTAACAATCATGTTATTGACTTTTTTTTAAGTTTCATGTTTGGATCTTATTTTTACAGGGCTATTGTGAACTTGGTAATAAAATAGAAAAACATGTTACAATTGATAAGTTTTTTCAAAAGAAGAGAACAAATGAATTAAATTCGGCCACTCCTGAAGCGCCATTGTCATCCCCTATTAATGAGATTCTTTCATCTGAATTCCTTCAAAAATTTTAAAGAACGTCGAGTTCTGTTTAAGTAGATATTTGCATTTGACTAGTTGTCGTTTATTTTGAATATCTTTTATGAACAAAATTTTCTTTCCTTCTTTGTATCACTTTGGAAATATTGACTTTGTTTTTTTATTCATTCTTGTTCGAATTCAATTAAGAATTTTTATATACAATTAGTACGGCCCCGCCAGAATTTAAATCCTGGCTCCGCCCCTATTTGTAGGAGCATAATAAACAAAATCTTGAGGCCCAAATGAAATGAAGAATGAATATAGACTCATGCGTCGTTGTTCTTTCTTTTTTAGAAATAATATAAAATCTGGAATACATAAATTGAATTCCAAATTGAACCTTACTATTTTACAAAATGAGTTTTTACATTCTTAATGCAAAAAATTCTGAAGCTCATGCTATAGCTCATGTGGCTGACACGGGACCATCACGAGACTGTAATTAAACCTTACTATTCTACAAAATGGACTCCTACATCCTGAATCTAGAATCTTAAAATTAGAATGAGCCTTACCATTGATGTTGTAAGCAATTTCATATGTTCTTTTATTATGACTACTTGATCTAGTACCTTTAATCTAAGCTATATATTCATCAACTCAATTTTTATATTTATTAGTTTCTTTGAAAAAGAAATACAACTTTTAGGTTAGTTCAAAAAAAAAAAACTATAACTCGGATGAAACTTCCTAACCAATTTTGGGAGGATCAAAACAATGAAACCTCTACTACATCCCTAGTAAAACTGAGTGAGACTTTGTCCATTTCAAATTGTGTCCGTTGCATGCAGACAACATGAGTATAGGATACTCTCTAAAGGTCTCTGATATCTTTGAGGTAGTTGACAAAATATTAAGAAATACTTTTGAACTAACAGTTACCTGACTCAAACTACACTTTATCACAATACATGTAAGGTGAATGTGACTAACAAAACTCTGCACTTCGGAGCACGGTCTTCTGTTAGGACGACGAAAGCCTCTTGGCTATACTCTATTGTCCGCCAATGATGGTCTCATCCAAAATGATACGAGTGCATACATTATCTTGGTTAACTACCAAGACGCCCCCTTGGAGAGTATCCTCAATTAGATTGAGTTTATGAAAAGAGTTTTTGAACTGTATAGGTAGACAAATTTGGTGCGGCTAGGTCCTATGGACCTCCAACTCTGCAATGATCGTGGATTAGCCACGACTAGGAGAAAATCGAAGAATGACTAAACAACCTTTCAACATTATACTGCACCAAAGGAAGGAAACCGAGAAGAGCGACAAAGTACTCACGACATTTAGCTGCAATGCCAGGATAACCCAGGATCAGAAGAGTGCATACGTGCATTCCCAACATATTAACTTCTGCACAATCCATCAAGGATTTCGGCCAGAATCACTATACAAAAGCCCACAAAAAACCATACAAGCAGCAGAACCTCCGCAGTAACCCTATCAGCATGCACGGTTATGCCCTATATATATATATATATATATATATATATATATATATATATATATATACATGTATACAAGCAAGACCAAGTTTTAAGTCGATGCTCCTTCGGGATTTGGTGCCTTACGGATGATCCGCACTAGAAACATAGGCTGCTCTGACTCGTCAGGGGATGATTCAATCTCACAGGTATCACCTTGCTGAAGGTTGTTTTTTGTAGCAAACTCTTCCCAGCCAGCAATGAAGCCTCTGAAGCAGATGCTCTCATGGTAGAGGACAGGCCAGACTTGCATAGATGGATCCCGAAGCACAACCACCCTCCTTTCATGCCTCTTCTTCAATAATAGTCGAGCAGGTAATCGCTCAGGTAACAGCTGCAGGTGTGGTCAAACATATATAACAATGACTTAAACCAGGGCCGGAGCTACAATTCGACACTGATGAGGAATCATACACTAATTATACTTTGGATTAAAAAAATAATGCTAGAGAATAGTTAACTGTCTTCTCTATCGAATATGGTCAGAAACAGGACTTTTGCCTTTGATGGCAAACCAAAGCACGGGCATGATTTAATAACATAGAAAAACTGACAAATCTATTTGAGTTTACCGTCCAAGCCAACAATCTAAAAGACCATTTCTTCTGTTGAAAGTGGATATTACATTGTGACACATTGACATAAAAGAATTACTAGGCATTTTCCCCCCAATATTTATCGAATGTGAATTGACGTTAACCTTAGTTGGAAATGAAAATTACATCAATAAATGCATAAAATAAAAATAAGTAGAGAGCGGGAAAAAGAGAAACTAAAGCATCTGAAAACAGAGGCTAGAGCTTCGACAACGAAATTTTTTTTGGAAGAAAACTGAAGAAACTATTTTATGAACTCCGAAACCGAAAAAAAAATAATCCAAAAATAAAATAACCCGTAGAAAGTCGGGGGCTTTGCAAACAAAGAAATTCCAAAAGGTCAAAATGGAGCTGGAACTTCACAACTAAGTAAATCCTTTACGAAATATCGAAAGTAGGCATGGGCTCTGAAAATGAAATATCTCGAAACAAAAGATGCAAAATAGTTGGGACACGAAAATAAGGAAATCCCGAAACAAAATATCCTAAGGACGATGCTTTCTAGGAAAAGAAATCCAGGAGAAACTATAGAAAGTAAGTTGGGACTCCTAAAACGAGAAATCTATATAGAAAATATGTGAAGTATGTGAGGGTGGGGTCTGTAGTAAAAAAAATCATGGAAGAAATTATCCAACATAGGTTGGGGCTCTGAAAAAGCGAGAAACTTCAAAAAAATCATCAAAAGAAAACCGAATTCACAGAAGAAATTCCGCAATAAAACAAAGACAAAGCCGTGACTTCGCTTCCGAAGAAATCCCAAAAATATTGTTTCAAGTAGCTAAGAGATGCAGCCATAGACATGACAAAGAAGATGTAGCCATCTAGTATCAAAATCGTGCACAAGAGGGCAGAACACCAGAAACTAAACACTGAGAGGAAGGCACATTCCGAAAAGTCCAAGCGGCGAACAATATCGTACACACCGAACAGAACCCAATGGTACAGGCAACACAGTTGTGTGGAGTGTTAACGACAACAACGAGATGGGATGACAAAGAGGTTTGGTGGCAACTTCGAGATGGTGGACGGCGTCTATGGTTTAAAAGGGGGAAGAGGACAAGTCCTATGAAGAAAACCTAAGACTATGATACCATGTTGAAATTAAAGACTACATTGTGACTAAAATGACATAATATTCTTATCACGACACTTAGCCAACATTAGACTACTAATCATGTGAAATGACAGTACATGGGAAATACATAAACATTAAAAAATAACTGCATAAAATAAAGATAACTAATCTACTATTCAACGTTTTCATCAGCTTGCAAATAAATACCCAAAACAACAATTCTAAAGAAATGGAAGGAATAATAAGATTGGTTAGTGCCCACATGGAATGTATAGTTGAAGGACATATATAAGACGGCTAATAACAAAAACAAAGCCTTTATTCTGCCGGTATATTTGGTATTAGAATAAGTATATTGGAATGTTCTGTTGGTATATTTGGTATGTCAGAATATACCACAAGATATTTCACAGAGGATTAAATGTAATGAGGAAGATTGTAAGGCCATATATAGCCAAGAGACTATCAATAAAAAATTATCACAAATATTCAACATGGTATCAGAGCTACAAAAATCCTAGCCGTCGTCACCTTTCCCAAACCCTAACCCTAGTCATTACCGCCATCACCATCCATACCACCACAGCCACCGCCGCCACCAGCCGCAGCACGGTCGTACGCCGACCACCTCACGCGCGAGCCGGCCGCTGCTCCGTGGGCACATCCGCCGCACGCATACGACTGTTGCCGTTGCTGCTTCTCGCGACGGCCGCTGCTCAGAGACACCCGTCCGACGACGCTCACTCACCTGTCAGTCGGACCACCGGCCATTGAATTAAAAAGCGCGCATAGGCGCAAGGCGCAGCAATGCGCAGGGACAGCGCCTAAGAACAAGCCAGGCGCACCACCTTAAAAAAGTTCGCGCCTAGTGTAGATAGGCGCAGGCTCCAGGCGCTCAACAAGGCGCGCCTAGGCGTAAAGTTATATATATATATATATATATATATATGAAAAAAGGGTAAATTTTATTCCAAAATCAGTCAATACTCATACAACATATAGACAGGATGGTCGTCCACCTGTCAGTCGACCATTTCTTTTACATCAAACTCCAAATTATGGAGTATACCAACAGGAGGGGTGATAAGTCCCTTGAAAATGCGCCGATTCCTCTCCCGCCAAACATGCCAGACAGCGGCAGCTAGCCGAATCCTAGCCGTCTTTAACCATACAATGCCTCGCCCTCTGCAATCTCAAATGCCCGTGATAATAGCTCCAATCAACCTTCCAGAGATACCTCCGCCCATCATACGATTTTGCTCAGACCATATAACCTATGCAATTCCACGGTCAAAAAATAGATGGGTCATCGATTCCTCCTCCAAATCACAGAGTGCACACTTCGGATTGGGGACCTGGATCCCAAAAGAGATGAGTCTGTCCCTGGTCAAAAGCCGACCAAGGAGCAGGCGATACATACATAGCTGCATTTTCCTGGCCAGGTCCTTGAACCAAATGAAGTCATAGTCACCAATTGGTGGATTGGCACTACGCATTAGGTTGTAGCCACTCTGGAAGGTGAACTCCCTCAAAGTAGTGCCTCCAGTCACACCTTGCGGGTCCCAGACCCATATATCCTCAGGCTGGGAAGGATCAATCTCAACCCCGCGAATAATCTCACTAAGCTCCTCAGTATGGCGGTATGACTTCGGACACCAAGCCTCATTCCTGATGATGTGCTGACAAGACAGACCTCTGCCCGCCTCCCTGCGAACACGATCGTCCATAATGTCCACTAGAGACTTGTGCTCTATCCAAGGGTCCAGCCAAAGATCAGTAGTAGCCCCATCACTCATGATCCTTCTGACAGACGATAACAGAACATTTCTGTGTCTAAGAATTTGTTTGAAGGTCACAGAATGGTTGTTATCCATCCCAACCCTCCAGAAGTTGCCATTCCTCACATAACGAGCCTGCATCTACTTTGCCCAGAGGGTCCCCCTTTGATGAACCGACATGCCAGTTTTAGGGCCGAGGCTTCCCTGATAGCCAACAGAGGACGGAGACCCACACCCCCTTTCCTTCTTAGGCTGACAATGTTGTTCCCAAGATATCGCATGTAAGCCCCCCTCCAGATGAAATCAGCACAAAATACTTTCAACTTTCTTGATGGTAGCCACGGGTAACAAAGTAGACTGCAGCTAGAACTGGACCAAGGCAGAGATAACAGATCGGACCAGCTCGATACCCTCCCCCCCCCCAAAATGATAACCCGACAGCTTGCCAACCTTCAACTCTCCGCTGGGCATACTCCACCAGACTATAGCAATCCTGGTCTCGGACATAGTTGACTGTCAAAGGAACGCCCAGGTATTTCACCGGGAGCTTACTCCTCTCCACGCCAAGTGCAACCGCGCGCTCATCCTTCTGAAGACAGAGTGAACTGAAGTAGACCACGCTCTTCTCTCTGTTCATCTGAATCCCCGAGTGAGATTCCAACTCGCCCATAATCTCAGATATCGTGTTCATACCCTCCAACGAAGGCTGTATGAACACCAGTAGGTCGTCTGCATAGATGAGGTAGGTAACCGGAGGCTGAACTCTCCTGTACAGCGGAACAATCCTCCCAAAATGGACCGCCCTATCCATTAGGCAGGTAAAGTACTCCATGACAAGCGTGAACATGTAAGGTGACAGGGGGTCACCTTGCCGTAGTCCACGGTTGCTTTTGAAGAACCCATGTAGAATATCCTGGATAAGGACCGAGAAGGTGGGAGAAGAAATGCATTCCCGAATCAACGCAACCCAACGATCATCAAACCCCATGGCAGACAGAAGGTGGCATAAGAACTCCCTGTTGACCATGTCGTAGGCCTTTCTCAGATCCAGCTTTACATATGCCTTCTCCCCATCAGGTTTGTTGAAGTCCCTCACCATCTCATAAGCTAGAAGGCTATGCTCAGCTATAGATCGCCCCTTGATGAATGCCGCCTGGTTCGGAGAGACAAGGTCCTGCATGATCCCCTCCATACGCCGGCACATGAGGTGCGTAATTATCTTATACAGATAATTACAGCACGCAATAGGCCTAAAGTCCGCCAGCGAGGTCGCCCCCTCCTTCTTAGGAACCAGACTCAAGAAAGTGTGGTTCAGCTCCTTCAGCAGCTTCCCCTCAGAGAAGAACTCCTGGACCGCCTCGAGAATCGGGACCTTCAGAATATTCCAGTGGCGTTTGTAAAACCCACTGCTGAATCCATCAGGACCTGGAGCTTTATTGGGGTCTGCTTTCTTGATAATGGCCTCCACCTCCTCCATAGTGACAGGGGCAAGCAGGAGGCTATTCCCATATGGAGATACCAATATCTTCGTGACTACATCTGGGAACACAGAAGGATAGTCAGTCTGAAAGTATAACTCAGAGTAGTACCTGACCGCCTCTACAGAGATCTTAGACGGCTCCCTAATCAGATTGCCCTCGGTATCAAGAAGCTGAGAGATGGTGTTCCGATGCTGTCTTGTGCGAATGACATCATAGAAGAACTTGGTACATCGGTCGCCATTCTTAAGCCAGGAGCATTTAGCGTGCTGAGCCGCACTAATCTCCTTCTGAAGCCACAGAGTGTTGACTTCCCCAATCAGCTCCTCTCTAGCCGCAAGATCCCCATTCAACATGTCCGATTGCATGGAATGTTGAATGGCCCGAAGTTCCGCCTCCTTATCTTCCAGAGAGGACTTATGCAGGCTCTTCACCCAAGTCCGTAGCGCCTTCTTCGTGAACTTGAGACGGTGAACCATCTGATACTGAGCGGTCCCCACAACATGATGAGCAACACCCTCCGTAATAGCCTCTGAGTAACCCTCTGAGAGAAACCAGCTGTTATTGTATCGGAAAGGAAGAGGCCGCACTGAGGAGCTGGGAGTGAATTTAGCCCTGATCGGAGAATGATCACTCGTCCCAACGGCCAACCCCTTAGCCATAGAATAAGGGTACCGGCGGAACCACTCCCCGTTACCCAGGGCCCTATCCAACTGACAAGCAACCCTGTTCCTGACTGCTTTGTTGTGCCAGGTCCAGATAAACCCCGAGCGAGATAGACTCTGAAGGCCCGACTGGAGGAGGCAACTCTGGAAATCATGCAAGATCGGATCAAGAACCGGTCCCCCCCATTTTCTCCCCTCTGTGCAGAATAGCGTTGAAATCACCCATCAGAAGGAGAGGGAGGTGAGAGAAATCAGCAGCGGTAGCCATTCTAGCAATATCACTCCATAAGGCCTTCCGACGCCTCCTGTCATTGTGGCCATAAACCGCCCCCAATAAGAACCGAAAGCCACCTTTGTTCGTGAAGACGATAGCAATCAGCTGCTCCGTCATCAAAATCAAATCCCCATCCCAACACTTCGAGCTCCAACGGACCCAGATCCTCGCCATGTCGCATAGAGCCAAATTGTGTATCTGGCTCCAATGATTTGGAGTGCGACGAGTAAGAGTCTTATCCCCTATAATTTTAGTTTCTAGCAGAACAGAGATATCACATTTCTTCTTGTGAAGAACTCCACAAATCTCCATCCATCTCCCTAGTGAGCACGCACCCCTCACATTCCAGGAGATAATCGTCATTAATTATTAAGTGAAGGATCCCCCCTTAAGTCTCCTGAACTGGTACCCAGGGGAGATACCACTTCCGTCTCCGTCATATCCTCCACCTCAACAGTTGGGAAATGCTGGGTGGTAACCTGAGTGAGCATCAGGGCCCAGGCTGGATTGTCAACACAAAGCTCCTCCCCCGTAACAGGCGGGTGACCCCCCCGCTAGGGGGTTCATCCCGCAGAGGGCCCGCACGCCTCTTCCTACTGTAAACTTGCTCACTAGCCGATCCGCCATTTCCACTCCCCCCTATTTCCGAAGTCACCAAGCCTCTGGTGACCATGCTCCTCTGCGCCGAGAAGACGACCATAGCGCCACTAGGAGGAGACACCGCAGGCAAGCTAGGCAGGCTCTGACCCCTAGCCTCCTCTATTGGTTGATCGCCCTCCCGCATATGCTCTCCCTCTATGTCATCCCCGGGTGTAACCACCCGAGGGGTGTCATGGGTAACAGTAGTAGCCGTGGCAGACCCCCTCTGCAATCCTCCAGACGGGCAAGAACTATCAAGGTGCCCGAAGCAAGCACAAAGTGAACAGGTAGGGGGCACCCATTCATACTCCACCCTCTGGGATAGGACCTCACCCGAAGGGACCTCGCACTCCACAATGCTCGGCAGCTCCCCCCCCAGCTCGGATCTCTACGAACATCCTCGCATACATCAGCCTCGTGCCCACCAGACTAGCTAGTCGCATGAGCAATAGAATGCTCCAATATCGCACCGGGAACTCTGGGAAGCGGATCCAGACCGGGATAGCATTGAGGACTTCCTTCTCACATTTCAGATCCGAAGTCCACTCTTTCAGGATAATAAGCCTCTCGTCGAACGTCCACGGTCCACCCAGGAAGATTCTGGTGACATCATCTGCTAACCCGAACTTCACATAGAAGAAGTCGTTTTCCCTAGCAAAGAACTCCATGCTCTCCTTCGGCTGCCAAACCCGCGTCGTATACGCCCGTATCTGCCCATAGAAGGGTTTATTCCCAGAACATAGAGCACCAACGTATTCTCCCAGAAGGCCGTCACCTGAGCAATCTCCTCCGCAGGGAACGTGGCCCTGAAACCACTTCCTACTCTCTTGGGGGGGGGGGGGACAAACTCCATGGTAGTGGGGATTTTCGACCCCCCAGACTTGCATATGTCCACCCATGACTTGCCCACAGGACGAGGGATCGTCCCATGAGCCTGCTGGTGGGTAGATGTTGGGGGAGTCCTAGCCCCCTGACTTCCCAAGTCCACCGCCTTGCCCTTCCCTTTATCCGCCACAGACAGTTTAAGTATCCACCCAGTTGTTCTCCCGCCACCGCCCGACGACCCCCATATGGGGATCCCAGATGCATTAACCGATTTTCGCGGTCTCATCCCCTCCCCTACCCTCCTATCAGAGGGGATACGTGGCCTCAAGGAGGGCTGAACGTTACCGTCCTTTCCTCCTGACTTTCCACTTCGGCGACGTGTAACCGTCGTCCAACCCCCTCCATCCATCTGTCCGTCATGAGTTTGAGATCCAGATCCAGGTTGGAAGATTCGAACTCCAGAGAATCCGCCCGGGGCCAGCCCACCCCCTTGGGCCACGTAGCTTCCTGTCGTCCTGCCACCGCTGCTGGGTCCGCCGTTGCGGAATCCACCGCCGCATTCGCCAGCCTTCCCCTGCTTTCCGGCGCGCACCGCCTCCTTCTGCAATACCGCCGGAGCCAGCAGCGCCGCCCGCGCCCGCGCCGGCCCCGGCCTGGTCGTCCGCGCTTCCCGCGTCGCCCGCGCCAACTCCGGCCAGGCCTCCGCCCGTCGAGGCGGTCCCGGCCAGGCTACCGCCTGACGTGCTCCCACCCTTTGCTCCGGGGTCCCACGGAGGAGCCCCCCGCTGGTGCGCTCGTAGCAGCCCTAGGTCGCCAGGTCGCTCGCCCGCTCCCATCGATTCGTTATATATATATATATATATATATATATATATATATATATATATATAGGCGGTGGCGGGAGCATGGTGACCCCCTCCGTGGTAGATGCAGTCCTTGAGCAGACGGATGAGACACTTCCCTCGAGTGTCGATCCAGAGGAGTTACAGGGGGGCCCAACATCTTTTATTTAGATGTCGGTCCTAGCATGGAACATTAGGGGGGGTGTTCCATTGGCCGAGGGAGGGAGATCAGAAGGGTGCTGAGGAGAGAGGCATGTGATATTGCTATTCTGCTGGAGACGAAGATTCGAGGGGCCGCTATGCTCTCACGTCGGACTCCGGCAGCCTGGGATCACATTCATAACTTAGATCTTTGCGGTATGGCAAGGATCTGGGTTAGGTGGAACACAGGTAGCTGGGTGGGGGTTCAGATTCATAAGTCAGAGCAACTCATCGGAGTTACTTTTGAGAATAAAGGTGGGTTCAGATTCATCCTGGGTGCTGTATATGGGCACAACAACTGGAGACTCCGGGAGGCTCTGTGGGAGGACATTGTGCTTATGGGTCGTATAGCGGACAACATGCATCTTCCCCTACTCATCATGGGGGACTTCAATGCTATGTTGCTTCGTCAAGAGAAGGTTGGGGGCCGGCCTGTACCGGACTCGATTTTATACGACTTCCAGAGGTGTCTTCTTATGTCAGGTATGCGGGGGCTGGAGCGAGCTGGACATATTTGGACCTGGCACAACAAGGCTACTCAGAATCGTATTGCTTGTCAGCTGGATCGGGCCTTGGGCAATAGCGAGTGGTTCAGGTGTTTCCCGAACTCGGTGGCGGAAGGTCTGGCAGCGGGTACTAGCGATCATTCTCCTATCCGGGTGGGCCTATGTAAGAGACCCACTTTGCGGACGAGGCCGTTTCGGTATAACAACAGCTGGTACCTATCACCAGGTTATGAGGAGGTAGTTATGAGAGAGATGCAGCACTTCCGGGATGGCACGGCCCAATTCCGTATGGTTCACAAGCTCAAGCAGCTCAAGCGGGCTATCAGGGGGTGGGTGAAGACGAGACCGCGGACTTCCCTGGCAGAGAAAGAAGAAGAGCTTCGGGACACTCAGGTGGCCCTCCAATCTGACATTATGAATGGGAAACTGGCGGCTAAGGAGAAGACCCTGATTGAGGAGGTTAGCATCATGAGACTGCAGGAGGAGATCAGTGCGGCACAGAGGGCTAAATGCACCTGACTCAAAGATGGAGACCGCTGCACCAAATTCTTTTATGATGTGATCCGCACCCGTCAGCACCGGAACAGCATCCCCAGACTTCTGAATGCTGAGGGTCGTCTTGTAGGAGACCCGGTGGAGATTCAGGAGGAGGTCGTCAGATTCTACACTGACTTATATCAGCAGACGGACTACTCCAGCACGTTTCCGGCCCTGGTTACGAAGAGACTGGTGTCCCGACATGGGAACAGTCTACTTTTGGCTCCGGTGAGGATGGAGGAGGTGGAAGATATTGTGATGAAGGCTAATCCCAACAAAGCTCCTGGGCCTGATGACTTCTCTTCTGGGTTCTTTAAGCGACACTGGGGTGTGCTTAAGGCACCTGTTCTGGCAGCGGTTCAGGAGTTCTTTGTGGAGGGCCGACTCCTGAAGGAGATGAACCATACATTCTTGACTCTGGTTCCCAAGAAGGAAGGAGCGACCTCACTTGCAGACTTTAGACCCATTGCGTGCTGTAATTTCCTTTACAAGATTATCACTCATCTTATGTGCAGACGTATGGAGGGGATTATGCAGGGTTTAGTGTCCCAGAACCAAGCAGCGTTCATCAAGGGCCGGTCGATAGCGGAGCACAATCTGCTAGCTCACGAGATGGTGTGGGAGTTCAGCAAACCGGGGGGGATGAAGGCTTGTGTGAAGCTTGACCTTCGGAAAGCGTATGACACGGTCAATCGGGACTTCCTGTGCCACTTGATGCTTGCCATGGGGTTTGACGAGAGGTGGGTTGCGAGGGTGAGGGAGTGCATCTGCTCCCCTACCTTCTCTGTCCTCATCCAGGGCACGCCACATGGCTACTTTAGTAGCAACAGGGGGTTGAGGCAGCGCGACCCCCTCTCCCCGTATCTCTTTACCTTGGTGATGGAGTACTTCACGTGTATGATGGATATAGCAGTGTATAGCGGGAGGATTGTTCCCCTTTTCCGGTTGGTGAGTCCTGCTGTATCTCATTTGATTTATGCTGATGATTTATTGGTGCTACTCCAACCTTCCATGAGGGGAATGAGAGCGCTCTCTGACATTATGGAGGAGTTCGGGCGGCTTTCTGGGCTCCAGTTAAACCGGGAGAAGAGCAGAGTCTACTTCAGCTCCCGGTGTACACTTCAGGAGGAGAAAGCCTTCGCTTTAGGTTTGGACAGAGGCGAGCTTCCAGTGAAATACCTGGGGGTCCCGCTGACGGTCAACTATGCCCGAGAGCAGGATTGTCACAGCTTGGTAGACTTTGCGCAGAGGAGAGTGGAGGACTGGCAAGCGACGGGGCTTTCATTTGGGGGACGGATTGAGTTGGTGCGGTCGGTCATTGCTGGCATCACTATGTTCTGGCTCCAGTCTATCCAGATCCCCACAGCTACTATTCGGAAGGTGGAGGCTATTTGTGCTAACTTCATCTGGAGGGGAGGGATACATGCGATATCCTGGGATCAGTTATGTCGGCCTCGGGAGGAAGGAGGAGTTGGGTTGAGGCTTCTTCATGCGGTTAGGAAGGCAGCTTGTGTGAAGATGGCCTGGAAATTCATCAAGGGAGGGTCGCTCTGGGCGGACTGGATGGCTAGCAGATACTTACGGAGGACCAACTTCTGGGCCTGCAGGATAGACAACAATTTCTCGGTCACGTTTAAGGCCATCCTGAGATGTAGACCGGTGCTCCAGACCGCTATCTGCAGGCGCATGAAGGATGGGACGACTACCGACCTTTGGCTAGATCCTTGGTTGGGTTCCAGATCCCTGCTCGAGATATTGGGAGGGCAGCTGGAGAGGGAAGCGGGAAGGGGGCTCACATGCAGCCGGATCATTAGAGACGGAGTTTGGAGGCCAGAGGGATACCCATTTACTGCCCAGCTTGCAGCAGAGATACACCTTATTACCATTGACGCTAGCCAGACGGAGGATACATGGAGTTGGGCCGGCCCAGGTACGAGGGGCGGGTCAGGTCTATTCTGCTTTCGTAGCTGCTATGATTTGGTTCGGACCCACCACGACCAGGCTGAGGAGGTGGACTTCATTTGGGGCAAGGGCGTTGCATGGAAAATGCAACTATGTGCTTATCGCCTTCTCCGGGGAAGATTGATGACGAGAGACAGACTCCTCCAGTTTGGGATGCAGATCCCGGATGCCAAATGTGTGCTATGTAATGATGAAGATGAATCTATGGGACATCTCTTCTTTGGTTGCCCGGTGACCTGGCACATTTGGACTGAGCAGTGTGCACAGCTGAGAGGAGTGGGGATGGACCGGGACATTCGGAGCATTCTCAGCTGGATCCGAGATCACAGAGGACGGGATCCGGGGTGGACTTGAAGAGCCAGAGTTCGTCTTGCTGCGTCTGTTTGGCACATCTGGAAGGAGCGGAACAGACGTATCTTTGAGGGCTTGACTACCCCCCCTATTGGAATTCTACATAATATAGAATTCGATGTATCTGTAATAGCCCCATAATAGTATTATTGGGGCATGGAAAGTTGTGATGTTGTACTTTAATACCTTTTCTGCTATATGCGAGGAATAAATTCACCCTTATTCCAAAAAAAAAAAATATATATATATATATTCAAACCTTCTATATACATGTTATATAGTTTATGGGCTTTATTGGAAAGTATAGAAATTATTGTCATTAATATTATTGTGGGTTTTAGATTGTTTTCTAAATTAGAATGTACTTCTATTTAAAGGCTTGTATATATGTGGTTTGTATATTATATGTATACTAATGGGCTTATATATATATATATATATATATATATATATATATATATATAAAATATATATATATATATATATATATATATATATATATATATATATATATATAAAGAATAATTTTGTGCCTATAATTTGTGATATTTTTAAGGAATTTGGACTTCTATGTAGCTAAATTTTTAAATGTAGATATTTTTTACATATAAAGAAAAAAATGCGCCTAGCTTTCAAAAGGCGCGCCTTGAGCCTTGCGCCTAGCGCCTCAGTCTCCATGAACCTTTGCGCCTTTCGCCTTTTAAAACTATGCTACTAGCCCCAGCACCACGAGGCCACGGTTTCCGAAGTCTCCCACTGGATCGTTTCGGACGTTGAAGAGAGACATGATCGGATATAGGAGAGGACGAAGAGCGTGAATCGTGGAACGGGTGTGAGGTGATCGGAGAAGAGTATCGATGGAGGAGATCATCAAGAAGCTGGACCATGCGGAGGTTGCAACGTTGATGAAGCTGATGAAACTGTCGGCTGGTGAGAGCGCGACAGGAACATCGACGAAGTTGGAACTTCCCTCCATCGATCTGAAGCTTGATGGACCAGCTACATACTTGAGTTGTTCACGGCGGGTGAGGAGAATCCTTGCAGGAAAGAACCTGGAGAGTTTCCTGTCAAGAGAGAAAGAGCCGGACGAGGGCTCGGCAGGACGCGACGAGTGGAAGTCCACTCATATAGTGATCTACATTTGGCTTCTCATCTTTAGGGTGTGTTTGGTAGGAGGGAAAAGTGGGAGGAAGGAAAATAGAGGAGGGAAAAGTGAAGGAAAAGATTCATTTTCTCTTGTTTGGTATGGAAGGAAAATAGGAAGGAAGGAAAAGTGGAAGGAATACTTTTCCCTCATAACCTAAGAAATCCAATCCTCCCAAAAGTGGGAGGAAAAGTGGAAGAAAAAGTGGAGGCTTGTATTAATTAATAATTATACCCCCATATGAATGTATTATTTAAAAATTATTTATGAAGTCAAATGGTAAATAAGTGTTTTTAGTTGAGGGTAGAATTGGTAAACCCTATATTTTTTACTTTCTTTCCTTCCACTTTTTCTTTCATACCAAACAAAGGAAAATGCATCTCTTATCTTTTCCATCCTTGCTACCAAACACAAAGGAAGGAAATGATCTTTCCTTTCCATATGGAAGGAAAATGAATCCTTATCTTTTTCCTTCCTTCCACTTTTCCATCATTCCTACCAAACACATCCTTAGTCCAGTCGATCGCCGCCACAGTGGATGGCACCGAGATGGTGAAGGACGTGTGGGAGAAATTAAAGAGGACGTGTAGGGAACAACTTACGGATTTTCCAGATCGAGGAGGAGATCGACGACACCGTACAGGGAGAGAAGACGGTGCAGGAGTATGCCACGGAGTTGGAGCGTCTGTGGTTGGATTACGATCACTCCTCAGATCAGACGAGCTTAGGGGACCCGAAGTGTAAGGAGAGACATGTATGTCTGCAGGAGAGGACGATGAAGTTCCTTAAAGGGCTGGCTGCAGTGTTTGCTCAGAGGACAACACTACTTCTAGCCCAACCAAAGATCCCCACTCTTGAGGAGGCTATCTCGGCCATGATCCAGGAGGAGACTAGCATCAAGCTGCAAGCAGGGACAGGTGGTCCTCCTGAAGTAAAGTCAGCACTGACGGCTACCAGTTGGAGCGACACAAGACCTAAGGGAGAGCCCCGGCAGCACAACCGACAGTACTACAACTGCGGGGAGATGGGACATCATCGGTATGCTTGAACCAAACCACCTAAGGAGGGAGATCCAGGTGGTGGACGTGGACAGTTCGATGGACGCGAACATTTTAAGAACGTAGTCGTGTTCATGGGGTCGACGGGGTGGTCGAGGAGGTTATCGGACGAACCTGCTGGTAGAAGAAGGGGATGAGGGAGCTGGCGGTACCTTTACTGAGGAGGATCAAGCACTGTTAGGCATGCTAGAGGCACTCAGGAGGAAGCAGAGAGCGTCAAATGATGGAGATATGATGAGTGGAATCGAGGAGGCGTCCACCTCATTCTTCGCTGTTGACAATACCGCTATGTATGCCCATCCATCAGAAGGTACTGACTCACTCGCCCTTGCACCTATATCTTTCCTTAAATCGTCAGACTGGATTATCGACTCGGGGGTCTCTCGACATGTGACGGAGAATGTTAGTGAGTTCTCCTCCTACACTCACCTAGCATCGGCAGACAGTATTCAAACAACTGATGGTACTTTCCAGCCAGTGATCGGTAAGGGTATTGTAAATTGTACATGTTCAGTAAAATTATTCAATGTTTTGCATGCTCCATCTTTTTCAGTCAGTCTTTTGTCCATTAGTTCTATAATCCTCCAACTAAATGCATTCTCTTTTGATATTCCTAAGGTGATCTTCCAGGAGAAAGAGACGGGACGAAGACTTGGGACTGACACTTGGCATGAGGGACTGTGGTACATGGATCGAGAAGGGCTGGATTCAACATTGGTGTCTATGGCAGAGAAGGCAGGAATGGGAGGACTGAAGATGAGTGACGATGATACATTAATACTCCACCACAAGAGGTTGGGACACTCCTCTTTTGCTACTTTAAGTAAAATGTATCCAGCTATGAGAAAATAAATAAGGAGAAACTAGTATATGATGCATGTGATTTAGGTAAACTTACTAGGAGCTCATATGTTAGTACGAGTCATAAGAGCTCGTCTACTTTTGATGTAATACATTCTAATGTTTGGGGGTCATGCGCCATTACTACTATGAATGGTTACAAGTATTTTGTTTCCTTCATTGATTGTTCTTCTCATGTCACTTGGCTGTATTTGATGAAAAATAAGAGTGATATCTATATGTTTTCGAGACTTTCATAAACATGTCTAGACTCAATACAGGGCAATAGTGAAGGTACTGAGGTCTGACAATGGGACAGAGTATACCAACATAGCACTTGCGGCATACTTGTCAACCCAAGGGATACAACATCAGACCACCTATGCATACACACCAGCGCAAAATGGAGTAGCAGAAAGGAAGAACAAACACCTTCTGGAGGTGGCAAGAAGCATGATGATCGATATGAATGTCCCACAGAATCTGTGAGGGCATGCAGTATTGACAACAACTCAACTAATCAATAGGATGCCTTCGAAGGTACTGGGATGGAAGTCTCCATGTGAAATATTAAAAGGAAATAATAGTAGGATACTCCCATTGAAGGTGTTTGGCTGCATGTGTTTTATGAAGGACAACAGACCGTCAGTTAAAAATTTTGATCCTAGAGCAGCCAAGTGCATCTTCGTGGGCTACTCGGCGACTCAGAAGGGGTATGTATGCTGGAGCCCAGTAGAGAAGAAGAAGTTTGTGAGCATGGATGTTCATTTCAAAGAGCATGAACCATACTACCGTCAGGAGGGAACCTCAAACAACTCACCTGATACTGAGAGTATGAGACGAGAGGGGGAGATTGGTGAAGGCCTGGTAATCGATTTAGGCGAATGGCATGGAGGCGCGGTTGAGGAAGAACATGAAGGTGAAGAGGAACAGAGGGAGGAGATGACAGGTATTAGGCCCACGACTCAGAGGGAGATACTTATCTACAGCATGAGAGGGAAGCAAACTGCATGACCAGTACCTACAGTGTCAATGCCAAGTTCCTTGCATGCGTCCGTCAAGACTCCTGAAACACCTACACCACTACCAGATTCCCCTTCAGGTGATATCATTCTTCCTACTCCTCCCACAGTTACTCCTCCCACACCATTATCAGTACGGAGGACCACTCTCAGCAATGTAGGAAATTCTCTTGATAGATATGGTTGGGACCTTGCTCAGTTTGTTTCATATGATCATATCTCCTCTTCTCATGGAGCATTCATTGCGTCTTTGGATAGTATTACTGTAACTAACAATTGGCAGGTTGTCAAAAACGATCCAAAGTGGAAAGCGGCGATGCACGAGGAGTTGGGGGCTCTTGAGAAGAACCACACTTGGGAGCTGGTAAAACTGCCAGAAGGAAAGAGAGCAGTCGGATGCAAGTGGATCTTTACTGTGAAGCAGAACCCAGATTGGCATGTTGAGCGCTACAAAGCTCGACTGGTGACAAAAGGAGACAGTCAGACGTATGAGATTGACTATGACAAGAGCTTTGCACCAGTGACGAAGATGAGCACTGTCAGGACCGTGATTTCTCTGGCAACGAATGGTGGATGGAAGCTGCACCAACTGGATGTGAAGAATGCATTTCATCATAGAGATCTAGTGGAGGAGGTGAACATGGAGATACCACCAGGATTCGACACCAATCAGACAGTGGACAAATTCTGTAGGTTGAAGAAGTCCCTTTATGGACTGAAGCAGTCTCCTCGAACGTGGTTTGACAGATTCAGGAGGACAATGATAGGAATGGGATATCGGCAGATCAATGCTAATCATACTGTTTTCTTCCGTCGGAGTGGAGACCATATCACCATGCTTGCGATGTATGTGGACGATATGATTATCACAGGAGATAATGAGCAAGAGATTACCGACTCAAGGGGCAGAGGAGATTGTTCTTTCTCAAAGGAAGTATGCGCTGGACCTTCTCACAAAGACAGGAATGTTGGGATGCAAACTTGCAGCGACGCCGATCGATCAGAGGTTCAAGCTGAGCGCTGAGGCTGGAGAACCAGTTGACCGGAACAGATACCAGAGATTGGTGGGCAAGTTGATCTATTTGAGCCACATACTGTAAGAACCCTAAGGGGGGTGAATAGGGAAATAAAAAATAACTTGTACAACAGAAGCAATATATGACAAATAAAAGTAAAGAGAAGGAAGATCAAACACAAGATGTATCCTGGTATCCTCGCTTGAGGCAATCCAGTCCCGGAACTCTCTCCGGCTTAAATCCACTATTATATCAAATAGTACACACGAGTTTGGTTCCGAAGAACTCGCCAACTTCAACACGAGTTTGGATCCGAAGACTCGCCAACTTCAACACACGAGTTTTCTTACGAAGGCTCGCCAACTTCAAACAAATGAGAAGAGAAACTTGTTGATCTTCTAACACGTGAAGTTCGAAATTTACAACTCTTAAATACTCTATCACTTTGGGAGAGGATGGCAATTAAAAGCTTGGAAGAGTATTAATGGTGGAGCTCTTGGTTGTTGGAAAATTTATGGCAAGAGTTGGTGAAAGCCTCAAGAGAGAGAGAGCTTTCTTTTATAGAGAAACCAAGAGTGGGTGGCATTTAATGCTCTGGATACAGGCAGATCGGCATGCCGTCGGTATGCAGCGGCATACCGTCGGTATACCGATCAAATAGTAACGGTCAAATTAATGACCGTTTGAGAGCATTAAATGCGGCCATTAATGCTAGTCAGAGCAATTCAAAAACCAAATATTTGAAACTCGGTATACCGTCGATATGCAGCGGCATACCGTCGGTATACCGACGTTTTGTCACAGCAAGTTTTGGGTTGCTAAAAACGGTATACCGCCGGTATGCCGGAGCATGCCGTCGGTATGCCGACAATTTGTCACAGCAACTTTCTGGACTCTAAAAACGGTATGCCGAAGCATGCCGCCGGTATGCCGCTCTGTAGGTATTTGATTTTTGACTTGTTCTTTTACTTGTCATCCGTCCTTAGGTGTTTACAGATATACCTAGACTTTGCACAGACACGAAGACTCTAAGCAGGAGGACGCCGTCTTATGCAAGGAACGCCGGTAACTGCTTTAGTCTTCGATGTAAAAGATGGTTGCGCTTGAATGGAAGGACTTTGTGTAGTAAAGCTTCTGAAAGTATTTGAATCTGAAGATACAGAAAACTAAACTACGAAGATGTCGTTAATAATCAAAATAAAATGTGCCAACAATCTCCCCTATTTTGATAATTGACAAAATAGAGAGATGGCATCTTCAGGGAGTAACTCCCCCATAGGAAGATAACTCCCCCTCAATACGTTTTCTCCCCCTTTGTCACTTAGTCAAAGATGGGAAAACAAATTTAAAAATAGCAATAATAAGAACAAGAGTATAGAATTAAGAGCATGCATTTATAGATAGAAGTGAAAGCTTAATACATACAATATGGCCATACTACAAAAGACAATAAAAAAAGACTCTCCCCACGAGAGTTTGATAACAAGAGACAGACACAAACCACCAAGTCCCCGAAGGACTGCAAAGTACTAGGATCAAACACACAAAGGTCCCCGAATGACTGCAAAAGACAGAATCATAAAAACAAACACACATAACTAAAACACGCATTATTCGAGACCATCATCCAAAGGGAAGCCACCCCTAATCGTCCGCCGGATCGTCCCCACCATCCTGAGCTTGTTGAAAGGCACCGTAAGGATCAATGCCGTCCGGGTACATGAACCCATAGGCATTGGGATCGGAGAAGCGCGGAGCCTGGTACATTGGATCTTGAAGATTGAGATCCAGATACATGTCCCGGTCCTGAATAGTGCGCTGGATAAAATATGCTTGATCATGAAAGCGGGCTTGAATTAGATTTCCAAGGCCACGAGTATGAGCCCTCATCTGTTCCTCTGCCTGGGCCATCCGCCTGTCGAAGTGCTGCTGAGTCAGCGGCATATATCGGCCGGAGGTAGGAGTAGATGTGGGAGCAGCAGGAGTGGAAGCCGGTGGCTCTTGGGAAGACGAAGCACGCGAAGTAGATGCGCCAATTGCGGAACGGGAAACAGCAAGATAGGAAGGGACGCCATCCGAGGAGCAAAGGGAGAGATCAACTTGCTTGGCTTCCAGAAGGAGAGTGATGAGGGAGCCGTAGTAAAGGTTCTGCTTTCCCGCTGGCATGACACGCCTGAAGAGAAGGAGAGTCTTCGGGAAGGAGAAGGACTTCCGTGCATAAAGATAATACATGCACACCAGGGCATCGCCGGTAATGGCGTCGTAGTTCCCGCCCTTAGGAAAGAGTGTATGACACACAATCCTATGGAGCTCGTAGTAAAACGGCTCCAGCTGTGCGGAAAGGGCCGGGATAGCAGGAGGGTTGGGGCCCTTGCAGATGATGCGGCAGAACTCGTCGAAGGGTGACGCCGCCGAGGAGTGAAGAGCAGCTAAGGATGGCAAGGCTTCCCCTCTGTCCGGGATGCCGAGGATGTTGCCGATGTCCCGAGATGTGAGACGGAAGTGACAATCGTTGACCATGGACTGAATGGCGTTGTGCTCGTCGTCCGGAGCCAAGTTGCAATAGAAGAGACGGACGACAGCGGGGTATACGGGGATTTGACGCCGAAGGAGGGAGGAGAGTCCGGCCTCGTCAAACAAAGAGACATGGCCGGAGAAGAGATTCCAATTTATCGCTCGTCCCTTGAAGACATTGTGATGAACGAAGTGTTGGAACCACAACTCGGCCGCCAAGAGAGTGGTAAAGACCCGCTGGTCATACCCGTGAGGTTGAGCCACCGGGATGAAAGGGTTAAAGAAGGTGGAGGAGGAGCGGGGACGCTTCGGATTGGCCATGGAGGAAGGTTAGGGTTTTGGAGTGGATAAGAGAGGAGTAGGGAGAAGAGATAGAAGAAATAGGGTTTTAATAGAGAATGAGGGAGATGAAAGGATAGATTTTGAAATGGGAGGGTGGGTTTGGAACGGTTGTAGAGGGAAGTAATGGGGGGATATGAAGGGTTAGTGGGTTGGAAATGATGAAGGTGGAGTAAAAAGATGAGTAAAAGGGGGGATGTGAAGAGATGGGTAATAAATGAGATGGGAAGTTATGAATGGGAAAGATGAGAGGGTAATTAATAGGGATGTGATGGAAGAGAAGGAATTAAATGAGGGTAGAGAAGAATAAAGGGAGAAAGGAATAAAGGTGGGCCCAGATCTGAATTTGAAATCTTGTCCGCCTCGATCCGGCATGCCGTCGGTATGCCGACGTATACCGACGGTATGCCGAGTTTCGAGACAGAACTTAATTCTGAATCGAAAAAACGGCATGCCGCCGGTATACCGCTGTATACCGTCGGTGTGCCGGCCAAGAGGGATTATGGATCAAAGGATAAAATGCCTAATTCTCGGCAAAGGAAGGTGAAGCGATCTTCCGGGAGCGTAAAAATATCGGCTAACTGATAGCTAGTATCAATAAATTCAAGACGAATATCTCCCTTTTGTTGATGGTCACGAAGAAAATGGTGTCTAATTTCAATGTGCTTCGTGCGTGACGGGTTTTTCGTGAGATTGATTGAGCTAGTGTTATCACATTTAATAGGGGTGCAAGAATGAGGAATGCCATAATCTAAAAGTGTTTGTGACATCCAAAGAATTTGTGCACAACAGCAATCAGCCGCAATATACTCGGCCTCAGTGGTTGAAATAGCAACAGAATTTTGTTTCTTACTAAACCACGATACCAAAGACTTCCCGAGGAATTGACATGTGCCACTAGTGCTTTTTCGGTCAATCTTGCATCCGGCAAAATCCGCATCCGAAAAGCCGTGAAGCTCGAAGGATGAGGATTTCGGATACCAAAGACCCATGTTAATGGTGCCTTTGAGATAACGAAAAATGCGCTTAACGGCACACAAGTGAGATTCCTTTGGATTGGCTTGATATCGTGTACACAAGCAAACACTAAACATGATATCAGGACGGCTAGCAGTTAAATAAAGTAAACTACCGATCATATCTCTATACTTACGAATGTCGACCGATGTGCCGTCTTCATCATTGTCAAGCTTTGTCGTTGTGGCCATAGGAGTCCTCATTGATTTAGATGAATCGAGGTCGAAACGCTTGAGAAGATTCTTTGTATATTTCGCTTGATTGATGAAGGTTCCTTTGGGTCCTTGTTTGATTTGTAACCCCAAAAAGAAGGAAAGCTCACCTATCATACTCACTTCAAATTCTTTCTGCATAACTTTAGCAAATTCTACACAAAGTGTGTTGTTAGTAGAACCAAAAATAATATCATCGACATAAATTTGAACCAATAAGAGAGTGCCATTATGGGATTTAATAAAAAGTGTTGTGTCAACTTTTCCCTTTGAAAAATTGTGAGAAACAAGAAAGGAGCTAAGGCGCTCATACCAAGCACGGGGAGCTTGTTTGAGGCCATAAAGGGCTTTGTGGAGTTTGAACACGTGATTAGGAAATTGAAAATCTTCAAAGCCGGGAGGTTGTTTAACATAAACTTCCTCTTTAATAATACCATTCAGAAAAGCACTCTTAACATCCATTTGAAAGAACTTAAAGTCATTAAAACAAGCAAAAGCACAAAGCATACGAATGGATTCAAGACGTGCAACCGGAGCATAGGTTTCGTCGTAGTCAATGCCTTCCTCTTGGTTATAGCCTTGAGTAACCAATCGGACCTTGTTACGAGTCACCAACCCATCTTCATTAAGTTTGTTGCGAAACACCCATTTAGTTCCAATAATGGGATGATTGCTAGGTTTTGGGACAAGTTCCCAAACCTTGCTTCGCTCAAAATTGATTTAGCTCCTCTTGCATAGCTATCATCCAAAATTCATCAAGAAAAACATCATTAACATTTTTAGGCTCTATTTGAGAGATAAAAGCCACGTTTGCACAAAGATCACGAGTGGCGGATCTAGTGCTAACACTGGAGGAAGGATCCCCAATGATAAGCTCCTTAGGATGATTGGTGACAAATCTCCATTCTTTTGGGAGATCCTTTTGAGGAGGCTCGAGAGGAGGAGACTCTTTTGATGGAGTCACAACTTCATTGTTAGATGAAGAAGGACGATCTTCAATAGAGGAGTTCTCCAACCCAAACGAGATGTCATCAATATCCTCGGAAGAGGAGAATGTAGAAGAGTTGAGTTCATTAAAAGAGACATTGATTGACTCTTCGACAATAAGACTTCTTTTATTAAAAATACGAAAACCTTTACTATGAGTAGAGTATCCAAGGAATATTCCTTCATAGGCTTTTTCTTCAAACTTGCCTAGGTTATCCTTGGTATTCAAAATAAAACAATTGCAACCAAAATTTTTAAAATAATCAATAGAGAGAATTTTGTCAAACCAAAGCTCATAAGGAGTCTTCTTAGAAATAGGTCTAATCAAGACCCTATTTATAACATGACATGCCGTATTAACGGCTTCCGCCCAAAAATATTGGGAGAGCTTATATTGGTTTAACATAACCCGGGCCATATCGCCAAGGGTTCTATTCTTTCTCTCCACAACACCATTTTGTTGAGGAGTTCGTGGACAAGCAAAATCATGTCCAAAACCATTCTTTTCACAAAAACTTTTGAAATCGGCATTATCAAATTCTCCTCCATGATCACTTCTAATTTTGTTAATAGAAAAACCTTTCTCATTTTGAACACGTTTACAAAAGCCAACAAATTCACGAAAAGTATCACTTTTGCAAGCAAGAAAAATAACCCAAGTGAATCTCGAAAAATCATCAACTAAAACAAAAGCATAAAGCTTGCCTCCAAGGCTAGCAACTCTACTAGGACCAAAAAGATCCATATGGATAAGTTGAAGAGGTCTAGAAGTACTCACAGAGTTGATTGATTTGAAAGAAGACTTAGTTAACTTACTCTTCTCGCATTCTTCACACACCATATCCTTTTTGAATGGGATACTCGGGAGTCCTCTTACGAGCTTCTTTGTAGCAAGACGAGAGATGGTATCCATGTTGGCGTGTCCAAGCCTCATGTGCCAAAGCCAACTCTCATCGTTTTTAGCAACTAAGCACCTATCATTGTTAGTGTCTTCAACAAGATATAAAACATAGATATTGTTTTCTCTAATGCCTTCATAAACAATAGATCCATTAGAGCTATCGGTAATGAAGCATTTGAGCTTAACAAATTTGATATCATAACCATTATCGGTAAGATGACTAATACTAAGAAGATTGTGTTTAAGATTCGTAACAAGACACACATTCTTAATACAAGGATAAGGAGGGGAACCTATATTACCATTCCCTATAATGTGACCTTTGAGATTGTTACCAAAAGAGACGTGTCCTTCCTTCTTCATCGATAGCGTTGTAAATAATGAAGCATCCCCGGTCATGTGCTGTGAACAACCGCTATCGAGAATCCACTTGCTTCTAGCATGAGAAGGACTCTTCACCTACAACATAAGTTGAAGATGAACATTTTGGTACCCATGATCTTATGGGTCCTTGAGTGTTAGTCTTAGGAACCCACATAAAAACTTTCTTGTCAACAAGTTTCCTTGTATGACAATAATTGGTCGTATGTCCATGCAAGCCACAGTAATTGCAAATCATAGAGGGTTTAGAAGAAGATATGTGAGAATCATGCATATGTGAATCTCTAGTGCGAGGAGCTCTAGCATTAGTATTGTGATGATGATAATAAAAAGCATGATGCGAAGTGTTTTTCTTCACAAATGGTCCTTTCCTTGTGTTAGGAAAGGATTTGTGTGTAGTGTTCATATAAGAAGTATGCCTAGCATTGTGATGAGTGTGGAGATGTCTAGGAGCATGCATGTGAGTAGTGTCCTTATTACCAAATTTCTTACACTGTATAAGAAGATCATTATACTTAATAGAAGTGTCATATTCTCTCCTATTAGCATCTTGAACTTTGTGCATAGCAAATTCATAAGAGCTTCTCATGGATTGAATTTCATCATCCTTTTTCTTGATGGTGTCAAGAGATTCTTGAAACTTGAGTCGCAAAGACTCTATTTCATCCGTGTCAGAAGCAGGAGATTTTCCCTTCACATCAATAATGATGCTTGAGAGCCTCTCTACTTCAAGTTGAAGAGCCTCAACCTCTTTAAGAGATTTCTTGTATTTATTCCGAACACCTTTGTGCTCTTCATGCAATTCAAGAATAGCTTTCTCCAAATCATCATAGGTAAGAGTGTTTAAGGAGAGATCATCAAGTACCTCATCGGTTGCCATGAGACAGACGTTGGCATTGTGTTTGCACTCCTTGTCGTTGTCGGAGTCACTTGCGTCACTCTCACACCAAATGCTTGTGTTGGCGAATTTCTTGGAGGACGAGCTTCCTTTGCTAGGCTTCTCGTACTTGCTTGAGTCTCTTCTTACCATCGGACAGTCCCTCTTGATGTGTCCGGTTCTTCTGCATTGATAGCACGCCGGATCTTCCTCATTGTCCCGTCTGAAGCGGTTGGCTTTGTTGAATTTTAGGAACTTCCGGAAGTGCTTAGCTGTGAGAGCTATTTCTTCATCATCGTCCGACTCATTGTCGTCGGAGCTATCCTTGGAGTAGGACTTTGTAGCTTTGAGAGCAAGAGATTTCTCCTTCTCTTTGGTCTTCTCCTTCTCCTTCTCTTGTATGGAGGATTCCTCTTGATCCTTCATATCGAGCTCGTGAGTCATTAGCTTACCCATGAGGGTCTCAAGGTTCATGACTGTTAGATCGTTCCCCTCAATGATTGCGGTAGCTTTAGGACTCCAAACTTTCGTCAATCCTCTAAAAATTTTTCTGATCTTTTCATGAGCAGGATATTCCTTACCAAGAGAAGAGAGAGGATTAATAATGTCACCAAAACGAGTAAACATGCAAGTAATAGATTCATCATGCTTCATTTTAAAGGACTCATATTCTTGCGTGAGTCTACTAATCTTGGATTCCTTCACTTGTGAAGTTCCCTCGTGTGTGACTTCAAGTAACTTCCAAATCTCATTGGAAGTCTTGCAAGTAGAGATTCGGTTGAATTCACTACTGTCGAGAGCACAATAAAGAGCATTCATTGCCTTGGCATCTCGACTCGCAAGCTTCTTGGTGTTTTCAGTAAGTGTGTCCCGAAGGGTGTCAGAAGCAATATCCTCAATAACTCTAGAAGGAGTAGGAAGACCATTTATCACGCAATCCCATAAATCAAAATCTATGGACTTCAGATAAATTCTCATCCTAATCTTCCAGTAGTTATAGTTGGTTCCATCAAATAGGGGAGGCTTATTTGTGGAGTGTCCTTCATTGTGGAAGGTGTTGATACTAGGGTTAGAGGCCATGGATCACTCAAAGGGTGTAAATCCAAATCAAGAGAACAAAACTCTGATACCAATTGTAGAACCCTAGAGGAGGGGTGAATAGGGAAATAAAAAATAACTAGTGCAACAGAAGCAATATATGACAAATAAAAGTAAAGAGAAGGAAGATCAAACACAAGATGTATCCTGGTATCCTCGCTTGAGGCAATCCAGTCCCGGAACTCTCTCCGGCTTAAATCCACTATTATATTAAATAGTACACACGAGTTTGGATCCGAAGAACTCGCCAACTTCAACACGAGTTTGGATCCGAAGACTCGCCAACTTCAACACACGAGTTTTCTTACGAAGGCTCGCCAACTTCAAACAAATGAGAAGAAAAACTTGTTGATCTTCTAACACGTGAAGATCGAAATTTACAACTCTTAAATATTCTATCACTTTGGAAGAAGATGACAATTAAAAGCTTGGAAGAGTATTAATGGTGGAGCTCTTGGTTGTTGGAAAATTTATGGCAAGAGTTGGTGAAAGCCTCAAGAGAGAGAGAGCTTTCTTTTATAGAGAAACCAAGAGTGGGTGGCATTTAATGCTCTGGATACAGGCAGACCGGCATGCCGTCGGTATGCAGCGGCATACCGTCGGTATACCGGTCAAATAGTAACGGTCAAATTAATGACCGTTTGAGAGCATTAAATGCGGCCATTAATGCTAGTCAGAGCAATTCAAAAACTAAATATTTGAAACTCGGTATACCGTCGGTATGCAGCGGCATACCGTCGGTATACCGACGTTTTGTCACAGCAAGTTTTGGGTTGCTAAAAACGGTATACCGCCGGTATGCCGGAGCATGCCGTCGGTATGCCGACAATTTGTCACAGCAACTTTCTGGACGCTAAAAACGGTATACCGCCGGTATGCCGGAGCATGCCATCGGTATGCCGATAATTTGTCACAGCAACTTTTGGGTCGCTAAAAACGGTATACCGTCGGTATGCCGGAGCATGCCGTCGGTATGCCGACAATTTGTCACAGCAACTTTCTGGCCACTAAAAACGGTATACCGCCGGTATGCCGGAGCATGCCGTCGGTATGCCGACAATTTGTCACAGCAACTTTCTGGACTCTAAAAACGGTATACCGTCGGTATGCCGAAGCATGCCGCCGGTATGCCGTTCTGTAGGTATTTGATTTTTGACTTGTTCTTTTACTTGTCATCCGTCCTTAGGTGTTTACAGATATGCCTAGACTTTGTACAGACACGAAGACTAAGCAGGAGGACGCCGTCTTATGCAAGGAACGCCGGTAACTGCTTTAGTCTTCGATGTAAAAGACGATTGCGCTTGAACATAAGGACTTTGTGTAGTAGAGCTTCTGAGAGTATTTGAATCTGAAGATACAGAAAACTAAACTACGAAGATGCTGTTAATAATCAAAATAAAATGTGCCAACACATACGTCATGATATCTGCTTTGCAGTGAGTGTGGTGAGCCACTACATGCATGACCCATGGAAGGGTTATATGGACGCAGTGTACCAGATTCTGAGATACTTGAAGGGTGCCCCCGGAAGGGACTGATATTCAGGAAGAATAATCACGTAGGCATCGAGGGCTTCTGTGATTCTGACTTGGCTAACTGTAATGATGACAGGAGATCTACCTCGGGATATTGCATATTTGTAGGAGGCAACTTGGTCTCTTGGAGGAGTAAGAAACAGTCAGTGGTAGCCAGATCGACAGCTGAAACGGAGTACAGAGCTATAGCCTTGGAAGTTCCAGAGCTACTATGGTTAAAGAATATGTTGGTGGAGTTGAAGCTGGACCAAGGAGCCAAGATGAAGCTATGGTGTGACAACGAGTCAGCTATTAGTATCGCCAACAATCCAGTACAGCATGACATGACCAAACACATCGAGATCGATAGGTTCTTCATCAAGAAGAAGTTGGATAGTGGACTACTAGAGCTAGGCCACGTTCCAACCAAGAATCAGGTAGCAGGCGGACTGACCGAGGAACTTAGCTCTGTGAGCATGATTAGAGGATGTGACAAGATGGACTTAATGAATATCTTTCGCCCACCTTGAGGGGGAGTGTTGGTATATTTGGTATTAGAATAAGTATATTGAAATATCTTGTTGGTATATTTGGTATGTCAGAATATACTACAGGATATTCCACAGAGGATTTAATGTAATGAGGAGGATTGTAAGGCTATATATAGCCAAGAGACTATCAATAAAAAATTATCACAAATATTCAACATATTCTCAATATTTGGGGTTGGTACATAAATCCTTTCACTTTGACAAGGGAAATATCCTCTAAAGAAACATCCTCTCCATCAAAATATCTAAGAGTTAGGATCTACATGATTACCAATCGAATTTTTTCCATTTAAGTTGCCTCATAAATAACTTTACAAACAATTCCAAAAAGGGAAACTAAGTAAAAATATCATAAATAGGCCAATGATCTAGGGAATTGGTGAATTATGGATTATTGGTATTTGGAACACGGTGTGACCTGAATCGGAGTTGGTCCATGAGATGCGATATTAAATTGGACCCATATGCCATAAAAGAGAATTCTTATGTAAGGCCTGAACCACATCCAATTATCTACACCTCATGATCCCACCTCCTACCCGATGTGGGACTAAATTACCAACTCTATTGTCACTCCCTTTTTGAGCGCTCAACCGGAAACGAAATACAATCCAACAATTTCCACCTTAGCTCGTTTCCGCTAGCTGAATAACCTTAGCATCCTTGTTACATTTGTCCGTTTTCGCTAGCGAAACAACCTTAGCACGCATGCTTACCTTTTCTTCGTTTTCATCAACCAAACAACCTTAGCACTCCTGCTACCTTTTTCTTCGTTCCCGCTAGCCGAGCACCCAGGAGTTCTAATATATTGTCATCTCAATCCGTTCGACCACAGAACCAAACCGACACGTTCATCCACACCACTATTGTTTGCCAACCACAATATCTTGCTCCACCTTGGGCTCATCAAACCCACCTTTGAAGCCAATCCGTGTAGTTGCATATGCTCCTAAATCTACCTTAAGAAGAGAGCCCGTATATCCGTATATCCGTATATACGTATGAATGTTCAGGACCATATGTTTGAACCAATTAGAGCCGTCCAAACCAGTCCCGCAACCATGGGCTCTGATACCACTTGTTGGGAACGCAGTGTGACCTGAACCGAAGTTGACTCATGAGGTGCGATATTGAAGTGGGCTCATATGACGTAAAAGAGAATTCTCCTGTAAGGCCTGAACCAATTCTAATTATCTATACCACATGATCACACCTCTTACCCGATGTGGGACTAAATTACCAACTCCATTGTCATCCCCTTTTTGAGGGCTCAACCGGAAACGAAATACAATACAACAATTGGACATCTAGGAGAACCTCCTCTCTTTTTTGTGAGTCATTGCTTGTTGCTTGTTGAATATAAACAAAGCCTAAAAAGCCATCCATAAGCCAAGTCCCAAAGCGGGGAATAAATATCAACTTATTTACTAGTATGTCATTCTCGTGAATCCATAAATGTATCCTCATGTTAGGCCTGAACCAATTCTAATTATCTATACCACATGATCACACCTCTTACCCGATGTGGGACTAAATTACCAACTCCATTGTCATCCCCTTTTTGAGGGCTCAACCGGAAACGAAATACAATACAACAATTGGACATCTAGGAGAACCTCCTCTCTTTTTTGTGAGTCATTGCTTGTTGCTTGTTGAATATAAACATAGCCTAAAAAGCCATCCATAAGCCAAGTCCCAAAGCGGGGAATAAATATCAACTTATTTACTAGTATGTCATTCTCGTGAATCCATAAATGTATCCTCATGTTATTCCCGAGGCTCAAGACAGAATAACAGTCAAAAACCAAGATACAATGCAAACGAGTTTGCTTCTATATTTCTGAGTTTTAGGACTTTGAAGATTTGGCAAACAAAGTTGCTCTCTAAAGAACTTGAAGCCACTATGAATTTCTTGATTACAATTCTGTTACAAATCGACAGAATTACTTCACGTTCTTTCTTGCAATAAGAGTTGCAAACAGGCAGAGCAGATTACAATATGCAAAACGCTAAAAGGAAAGAAAGAAGAAAACTCTTGCTGGGGCGATGAAGATCACAATTGCTCAAAGCAAGATTCGTCCCACACGAACTGCTCCCATGAACTAGCAAGTTCTCGTAGAACTTCTGAAACGCTCGCCATCACCTCTTTTCTGGACTCCAATGGCAGTAGCCCAGGAACCAGCAAGTTCTTGTAGAACTTCTGGAATGCTCGCCATCACCTCCTTTCTGGACTCGTATGAACCCTTCTGGACTCCAATGGCAGCAGCAACAATTCTCTCTTCGTCTCTCTTATTTCGAAGTAAGTTCTTAAAGAGGCATGAAGAAAGTATTTATAGTCGAGGGGAAACCCTAACCCTAATCCTGGCCAAACTGATTACGGAAAGATAGCACTAATTTGAATTCAAATCCTACAAAAATAGGACCTCAATATTTAATCATATCTTTCCAAAACCATTCAAATCCCACAATCAGCGGCAATCATGCGCCAACCACGCTGTATGCACATATGCGCCACAGTAGCATAGTCGTAGCTGCTCCTGCGCGCATATGCCAGCAGCATCACAGCTTATGCGCGCATACACATAAACGTGCATACGCTCATAGCCGTACATAGCCTATGCAACGACGCATGCACGCCTACGCGCATAGCAGCACATAGCCCGCTCCTACGCCCACGCCTGCGCATGTGCTCGCTCATGCGCCTATACATTCGCCCGCGCATGCATCCGGTCATGCGACTCGCGCATGAAATGAGCGCACAAGCGCCATGCGACGATGCTGACGTGCTAAGTGCAAAGTGTGTCATAAAAGAGCTATTATGCGCCCTAGAGCCCGAGTCTGAGTCCGAGTCCGAGTCGCTTAGCTCCTAATGGACATGGGAAATGACAAAAAGCATAAATGCTTTCTTTGAGGAGTTGATTATTTTTCCTCTTAGGAAAACACCCCTACATGACACACATGTGCTCCACCACACACCATGTGCACACCTCACCACAAGCAAAGCATTATATTGAGATACTCACCATTTGGTGTAGCCAATGTGAAACTACTTTTCCTAGTCTAAAGGAAACACCACCAACAATCGCCCACATATCTCAATATATGGGTTGAGCTTTCCCCACAGTGACTGCCCATCATGCATCAGGATAGATGTCGCTTCGACTTGAATTTTCTCGCATGGGTCAAATAAACAGTATGATACAAGAATGAACCAAGCCTTGAATTCTGAACCATAGCTGCAATTCTTTCCACTCACACAATAACATCAGCTATGCTTCCGGTTACACATTAGAGGTCATGTCTTCGTCTGATTTCGGTGTATGTATATTGGATGTCTACAATCTTACCCTCAAGAGATAACCTATACCTCTTTCCATACATTCTAGGTGAGTTTTTTATTGGCATGAAGAAGTCTTTCGCTTCCTTGCGGTCCTACATCGCTATGACATGGCCCAAAGCCGAGATTATACCTCATCATGGTGTCATAGAACTGTAGCATGAAGTCCTGCCTCTTTGTAGTGCCAACCTACCCAGCATGAAGTTTTTCGCTTCCTTATATTATTACGCCGTAGTGACATGGATCGCAAAGTCGAGGCATTACCTTTCTAGGTATCTCTCGGTGGTGTCACACTACTGTAACATGAGGTTACCGGCCTTTTTGTAGTGCTTTCTACCACTCTTCATTCTACAACATTAGGTGTAGTGTGCCGTCCCGTAAAGTCAATCGGAGAAATCAAAACGCCGACGGCATTCAGACTTAGCCTTGCAACGGCTGCTCGAAGGCTCGCTCGGTCGAGGCGACTCCTCGCTCAGGTAGGGTAGATTCGGTAAACTTGCCTCATCTTAGCTTTCACATAATAACTCGCATGTTTCCAACTTGCACAAGTAGGCTAATATAAAAGCTACGAATACACATAGCTAAGGGAATAATCCCGACGGGTCGATATATGCTAGAACTTGGAAAAGGTCCCACGACCGTCTTAGAAGTGTGCTCAACGTGTTTTCAAAGTGACACTCGAATCCTTCGTTCCCGTGGCTTGGGAGAAGGAGAGTTTGTCTAAGTTGCCTAGAAGATTGAACGTGGCCTAAGTCATAGACGTCGCCCGCTTGAATGCTTGATAAAGCATGTACGGACCCGTCGTTTTGCCCCAACACTCGAAGTAGCCTAAGTCATAGGCGTCACCTGCGTGAATGCTTGATGAAGCATGCACGGTCCCGTCGTCCAAGGTTTGGCATAGCCTTCGCATGTCCCATGGATTAAGTCGTCTTGCACGGCATGTTGGCTTAAGTCTAAGCACCCGAGAACTTGGTCGTTCAAGTCGAACGCGTGCACGGCCCGTCCTCTCGATGCGAAGCTCGGCGTAGCCGTTGCTCGTCGAGTCGTTACCCGAATGAGTTAAGACAAGAGTTGCGTTGGGCTATCGAAGCCATTTCTAGCACTGTTCCGCTCTATATATGATTGCCAAGTCGCGTAGTCCCTCGAGAGCAAGGCTCGTCGTATAAGGTATACGACTTGAGTGATAGCGTCGCCTAGAGAACCAGGCCTGTCTAAGGCACGAGCCACAGTGGATTTAGTAAAGAGTATGCCACGGACAAAGGAAGTCCACGCGACTGGTTGTCGCCGAGATCGGTCCCGCTACTTGGGAGTCTCGACAAGCCTCGTTCACGCGAGATCGGTCCCGCTACTTGGGAGTCTCGCTAAGTCTCGATAAGTCCCGTACACGAGATCGATCCCGCTAGTTGGGAGTCTCGTCTTGATAAGTCTCGCACACGAGATCGGTCCCGATACTTGGGAGTCTCGATAAGTCTGGATAAGCAAGCACGCGAGATCGGTCCCGCTACTTGGGAGTCTCGGTAAGTCTCGATAAGTCTCGCACACGAGATCGGTCCCGCTACTTGGGAGTCTCATAGAAAGATGGAAAGCATGGGCATGGTTAAGGAGAACTTGGTAGATCGAGTTGAGTCTTGCATAGTCATTGGACAACTTGTCGACAAGGTGTAGTCTTCTCGAATGATCGCCGGGGCGCCAGAATCATGTCGGCCCGGGGGAAGCGAGACGGCTCAAAGCAGGATGCCGGATAACCGCATGGGAGATTCGGCGCTTCCGGGGCTAGCTACCCGTGGAAGGGCGGACCGAATTCCCTGAGCCGAGTCCATAATAGCTTGACATTGCTAGTGACCACTCATGTAGATGGGTCGGCAGAATAGCGGCAAACCGCGTGTATGCCTTTGGATTGAGTCTAGAACTTGAACGCATGTCTAGTCGGTAACACAATGTCTGGGCTCGGTAACACAATGTCTGGGCCGAAGATTGGGCTGCAGCATAGGCACCCTGCTAGGCACGATACTTGGCGTCGGGATGTTCATGAAGTCGACACTATGTTTCACAAGTCTTGTCTAAGTCGGTTCATGAGTCGAACAGGAAGACCGCAAGGCGGTAACATGGCTAAGTCTTGAGAAGTTGCGAGGCACGTCCTCAATCTTGAAGCACGAATAAGTCTAAGCAAAGTTAGAGGCACGACCAGGACGAGTCGTCCCCGTGATGTCGTTGGCACGAGAATTGGTCTAGAGACACTTGAGTTTAAGTAAAGGTCTCGGCACGGCCGAGTTCGCATAAGTTGCTCCTCGGCGAAGTACTGTCTCGAATACGTTGAAGTCACGAATAGAGCATGGCACGACCCTGTCGTCCCGAGTTGTAGTTCGGTCAAGTACATAAGCGATGAGGCACTGCCTCGATCGAAATACACGTTGGCATTATAGCACGACCATGTCGTTGCATATCGGTTTGGTCAGGCGTCTTGTTCTAAAATGAATCATAAGGCAAGACTAGAAAGACAATCGTAAAGGGAATTGTATCGCACAAAGTAAATGAACATGTCGGTTTTGTATGGGTGGACGAAGAGCTCACTCCACCAGTACAGTTGAGTACTGACACCCACACAGCTTTTCATGGGCAGGCACAAGTAGAAGCTCGTGGCACGGAGCTCGCTTGGATGCGTCGAGGCAGGGAGTTCCTTGCCGAGTGGAAACATGCGGCCATGTGAAGTAAAGACTTATACGGGACATAATGTATGGACATCGCCTTCCGAAGTTTCCGCTGGCTCAAGTATTGTATCAAGAGATGAGAGAGAGCAGAGTGACTTGTATAATGAGAGAAAAGTGAGCATGAGAGACTTGTAATCATGGCCTTGCGCCTATTGTAATCCGATTGTTCAATATCAATAAAGAGCTCTTTTGAATAACTTGTGTTTTGATTCTAAATTTTCGCTGCATGTTCAATGTTTTTGCTTGGGACTTCCGTGCAACTACCCCGTCGCCGCCGCCGTAATCGGCCGTTATGGAACCCGCCTTGCACGAGCGCAATCTAGGCTCGTGCGGCATCACGCCTTAGCGAGGACGATCGCTCCTACGGGAGCGGGGTGTGACATAACGGTATCAGTGCACGGCTTTACGTCCTTGGACTTCATGTTGAATCTCACAGTTCTGAAAGCTCGTCGTTGATAAAGAAGTGTGCGCTCTCTCTCAAATGTCCCGCGGCATGTTCATACAATAAGTCTAAATATTTTCAAAAGCTCATACAAGCGTTCAATTGAATGCATCGATAGGCCATCGCCGGAAGCATCGGTAGGCCTTTGTGCCGAACGGTGCCAAACTTGACTTGATAGGAAGACGTGTGCTAAAGATAGCAAGTCGCATGCGTGCCCAGCTAGTCCTACGTCGACATTAGCAAGTGAGCGTGCAAACTCAGAGTATAGTCCATACGGGATGGCTATGCACACGACCTTTTGGCTAAGTTGTGCCGCGTGTCGCGCACCTCGACTTTTTGGTGCAAACGAGTTGCGAGCGATATCAAGTATCGTTCGGTCGGGAACGAAGATACACTTAGGGTGTATATCGATAGGAACGCTATCGAACTAACGTTTAGGCATACACGGGAGATTGGTTTGGATTTTGAGGAATAGCACGAACGACTTAGTGCGTCGAGCCGACGTGAGCGACTAAGCTAGAGATTCGTCGAACAAATCTGAATCTGAAAGATGTTTTAGCAAGTAATGCGAACGTGATTGTGGACTAAATCGAATGGCTCGAATCGTGAGTGGTGTATGGTTTGTCTTAGAAATCATTCGAGCGAAAATTGAGGATTACGTGTAACAACGAGTATGTCGGCGAGACGATGCGATCGCGCAATGCCTTAGAACGCGTCACGCTTAGTTGGTCGTGACTTCGAATGTCCCGAACGAGATGTCGTTCGGACAACTTGTGAATAGGCAACGCGAGTTAGAAAGCGATTCGGAACGATGAATAAAAGTGAATGTCTTGATCGAAGAAACCTAGAGGATCGTGCATGTGATTTCGGATTTGATTGATTGGAATTGTGGTATATCCAATTCGGACAATAGCATCAGTCGCACGACTCGGAGTTCGTTGCAAAGGAAGATCGTCAGGTTACGTACATCATCGATGGTATTGAGGCGTATCAAAGATCGATGTGCGATAACTCGGGGGTACTCTGATTCGAGGAATGACGATCGTGTAAAATGCCATTGTTCCGCTGGATGCTATCCTCAGAATGTTGGAGTACGTCGAGGAAAATAGACTTGGCTTGAGGATTTTCTAGTTGAACGAATGACAAACGGACTATCGAACTGAGATCTTGACTTGGAGGAAAACAAAATGTTTGGATTTGCTTCATCGATAACCACAACGTTGACGTTCTTGTCTTATGCGAGCACAACTCCAGCCTCGCACATGCGTCACGCCGATTAGGACGATCACTCCGCGTGAGCGCTGGTATGGTGATACATACAGCGGGGGTGATCAAACTTGCATGGCGTGGCAATTTGTTTGCTTCGACTTGTGGTTTGACGCGAAGGTGGACTCGAGAATGACTCAGTGTGCTTGATGGATTGAACTTGAGGATTGAGTAGGTCCAATCCACGTATCGAAAATGAATTAGTCTAGACTCAAACAATTACGCCCCGATGAGAATGATTATTCCGCGGGAGCGTTGCATGGTGATTCATGAACCACCGTGGATAATCGGACTCGCGTGAGACTGGGGCGCAACGTATTGTCGAGCTAGACGACCTCGTAATCGAATACATAAATTAGTTAGAATTGATGATTGAACGGATTCGAATTGGCGCAACGAGTGCTTTGATGCGAATTAGGCGATCGTGCTCGATGTTTAGAAATCTGAGTGACCCGAGCTTGGGTAGAAAATCCCGTATTGTCGACTTTGGTTTGACCCTAGGATTGGGGTCAGTGTTGGCATTATTGATGGGGAACTATGATTCCAATCCTGACGTTGACTTAGCCTTGAAAAATGGCATAGCGGTTAGGCGAGACGCCCTGTTTCAAGAGTTAGCAATCAAAAGATTGATCTTGAGGATTGGCATGGATGGATAATGTGAATCACGAATATAGGAATACCCCTCACGAGATTCGGCTGACATATATATATTTCAGGGACGCCTGAGTGTGTGCACGATGCGACTCGAGTGAGAACGACGAATTCTCTATCATGCGGCTTGACTGAATGCAGGTATTTTGGGGACGTCTGGAATGCGTGCACGATCCAGCCAAGTGATACGTTGAGTTCAAGCATGACTTGAGGAATGGAAGAGTGTCGAGAATTTGAGATCGTGTTAAAGAAAGGATTGATACTAGTGCGAGCGTGGCTCGGAATCGAAGAAACGCGTAGGCAGGGTGTGTACGATAAATTATGGCTTACCTCGCACGACTGTTGTAGTTCCGTGTCTGGGCACGATTAAGTCTTGGCCATAGAAATGGTAGGATGGCTTGCCTTCAGGAAAGTCTCGAGGACGAGACTTGTTTTGAGTGGTGTATGATGTAGTGCCCCGTCCCGCAAAGTCAATCGGAGAAATCGAAACGCCGACGGCGTTCGGACTTAGCCTTGCAATGGCTGCTCGAAGGCTCGCTCGGTCGAGGCGACTCCTCGCTCAGGTGGGGTAGATTCGGTGAACTTCCCTCATCTTAGCCTTCACATAATAATTCGCATGTTTTCAACTTGCACAAGTAGGCTAATATAAAAGCTACAAACGCACATAGCTAAGGGAATAATCCCGACGGGTCGATATATGCTAAAACTTGGAAAATGTCCCACGATCGTCTTAGAAGTGTGCTCAGCGTGTTTTCAAAGTGACACTCGAATTCTTCATTCCCGTGGCTTGGGAAAAGGAGAGTTTGTCTAAGTTGCCTAGAAGATTGAACGTGGCCTAAGTCATAGGCGTCGCCCGCTTGAATGCTTGATAAAGCAAGCACGGTTCCGTCGTTTTGCCCCAACACTCGAAATAGCCTAAGTCATAGGCGTCGCCCGCGTGAATGCTTGATGAAGCATGCACGGTCCCGTCGTCCAAGGCTTAGAATAGCCTTCGCATGTCCCATGGGTCAAGTCGTCTTGCACGGCTTGTTGGCTTAAGTCTAGGCACCCGAGAAGTTGGTCGTTTAAGTCGAACACGTGCACGGCCCGTCCTCTCGAAGCGAAGCTCGGCGTAGCCGTTGCTCATCGAGTCGTTGCCCGAATGAGTTAGACAAGAGTTGCGTTGGGCTATCGAAACCATTTCTAGCACTGTTCCGCTCTATCTGCGGTTGTCAAGTCGCGTAGTCCCTCGAGAGCAAGGCTCGTCGTATAAGGTATACGACTTGAGCGATAGCGTCGCCTAGAGAACTAGGCCTGTCTAAGGCACGAGCCACGGTGGATTTAGTAAAAAGTATGCCACGGACAAAGAAAGTCCACGCGACTGGTTGTCGCCGAGATCGGTCCCGCTACTTGGGAGTCTCGACAAGCCTCGTTCACGCGAGATCGGTCCCGCTACTTGGGAGTCTCGCTAAGTCTCGATATGTCCCACATACGAGATCGGTCCCGCTACTTGGGAGTCTCGTCTCGATAAGTCCCGCACACGAGATCGGTCCCGCTACTTGGAAGTCTCGTCTCGATAAGTCTCGCACACGAGATCGGTCCCGCTACTTGGGAGTCTCGATAAGTCTGGATAAGCAAGCACGCGAGATCGGTCCCGCTACTTGGGAGTCTCGCTAAGTCTCGATAAGTCTCGCACACGAGATCGGTTCCGCTACTTGGGAGTCTCGATAGAAAGATGGAAAGCATGGGTATGGTTAAGGAGGACTTGGTAGATCGAGTTGAGTCTTGCATGGTCATTGGACAACTTGTCGACAAGGTGTAGCCTTCTCGAATGATCGTCGGGACGCCGGGATCATGTCGGCCCGGGGGAAGCGAGACGGCTCAAAGTAGGATGCCGAATAACCGCATGGGAGATTCGACGCTTCCGGGACTAGCTACCCGTGGAAGGGCGGACCGAATTCCCTGAGCCGAGTCCATGATAGCTTGACATTGCTAGTGACCACTCATGTAGATGGGTCGGCAGAATAGCGGCAAACCACGTGTATGCCTTTAGATTGAGTCTAGAACTTGAACGCATGTCTAGTCGGTAACACAATGTATGGGCCTAAGATTAGGCTGCAGCATAGGCACCCTGCTAGGTACGATACTTGGCGTCGGGATGTTCATGAAGTCGACACTATGTTTCACAAGTCTTGTCTAAGTCGGTTCATGAGTCGAACAGGAAGTCCGCAAGGCGGTAACATGGCTAAGTCGTGATAAGTTGCGAGGCACGGCCTCAATCTTGAAGCACGAATAAGTCTAAGAAAAGTTAGAGGCACGACCAGGACGAGTCGTCCCCTTGATGTCGTTGGCACGAGAATTGGTCTAGAGGCACTTGAGTTTAAGTAAAGGTCTCGGCACGGCCGAGTTCGCATAAGTTGCTCCTCGGCGAAGCCCCGTCTCGAATACGTTGAAGTCACGAATAGATTATGGCACGACCCTACCGTCCCGAGTTGTAGTTCTGTCAAGTACATAAGAGATGAGGCACTGCCTCGATCGAAATACACGTTGGCATTATAGCACGACCATGTCGTTGCACATCGGTTTGGTCAGGCGTCTTGTTCTAAAATGAATCCTAAGGCAAGACTAGAAAGACAATCATAAAGGGACTTGTATCGCACAAAGTAAATGAATGTGTCGGTTTTGTATGGGTGGGCGAGGAGCTTACTCCACCAGTACAGTTGAGTACTGACACCCACACAGCTTTTCATGTACAGGCACAGGTAGAAGCTCGTGGCGCGGAGCTCGCTTGGATGCGTCGAGGCACGGAGTTCCTTGGCGAGTCGAAGCGTGCGGCCGCGTGAAGTCAAGACTTATACGGGACATAATGTATGGACATCGCCTTCCGAAGTTTCCGCTGGCTCAAGTATTGTATCAAGAGATGAGAGAGAGCAAGTGACTTGTATAATGAGAGAAAAGTGAGCATGAGAGACTTGTAATCATGGCCTTGCGCCTATTGTAATATGATTGTTCAATATCAATAAGAGCTCTTTTCAATAACTTGTGTTTTGATTCTAAATTTCCGCTGCATGTTCAATGTTTCTGCTTGGGACTTCCGTGCGACGACCCCGTCGCCGCCGCCGTAATCGGCCGTTATGGAACCCGCCTTGCACGAGCGCAATCTAGGCTCGTGCGGCATCACGCCTTAGCGAGGACGATCGCTCCTACGGGAGCGGAGCGTGACACTAGGCTACCCGCCTATGTGTGGTGCTACGCCGCTTTGACATGGCCGTCGAGGTTTTACCCTCTCAAGGTACCTCTTGGTGGTCAGTACCGGACATTAAATTTTGAGACCTGAGGCAAAATCTAAAAGTGGTGCTCTCAAAGCTTAATGCTCATATGAATTTTTTTTGACGACGATACAATAGTATTATCAACACAAAATTCAAGAAACAAAATAATAACCAAAATAATATATGTCATAATGAATTACTAATAAAACTAAAGATATTCCTAACCAAAAAATAAGATGTCCAGACAAATAAATAAATAAATAACAATGTTTGGTGTAGCACTTGTTCTATTGTTCAATTAACTCCAAGAGGAGAGAGAGATACAGAGAGAGAGGATAGTAACAACATAAGGGTAGAAAAGGATGGCAATGACGGAAGATTAGAGGAGGTTGAGAGCGTTAGACTGTCAGAGTGACGGAAGGCGAGAGGAGTTAATTTTGACGTCGATTGCACCAATTTGTTTTCTTAATTTATTCCGCCAAACTGACTTGTCTTCTTGTATTATAGTCTGACATTTATATATCATGTAACAAAAAAATCCTACAAAAAAAAAAACCTTTTTATGCGGACTAAAAGAATTAGAATGAATATGCATGCCTTTGTTCATAACTCGACTTACATAATTAAATAGTATATATAAAAATTTGGTGCCCTCTAAAATTTTGGGCCTGAGGCACCCATCTCATGGGCCTCATATCAAGTCAAGCTATGTTGGTGGTGTCACCCCACAGTAGCATGGAGTACTAGGCTCCTTTGTAGTGTTGCGGTACCTGTGCTTCCTGTAAGCACGCCGGACATTCAAAATGTCCGAGAACTCATTAAGACGTCTAAGCCATCCTTCAGAGGACTTGTTCTATCAAAAGAACAAGTAGTAGACAACAGTGGTTCTGGGTTCGTAACCCCTCAATGTCTCAAAGGACTACCCACTGTCCTGATATTTTTGCAGTCAATGATCCTTCTTTGAACCAAAAGCTAGATGTGTAGAAGATTTATCTTTGAATTAATAACATAAAACTTTATAGTAGAATTACAAAGACACAATATCAGCGTGTCTTCAAGTCCATTTTTGTTGTTGTCCTTGACCAGCGTTTGAGACATTTGGTGAACGGATCTGCCAGATTCTCTTGGCTCAGAACATCTACAACGGCAATGACTCCTCTTTTGATAAGACCACTCAACGTCAAGTGCCTTAATCGCACAGTCCCCTTCTTGCCAATGAAGAAATCATTTGAGGCCACCGCTGCAGTCGCCTGGTTGTCGCAGCAGATTGGTACCGTTGGAATCTGCACACCAACCATAAAAAGATCATACATGAACTTCCGAAGTCATTCTGCTTCATCTACTGCAGCTGTCAGTGCATAGAACTTAGATTCCATAGAAGAATGTGAGAACATATACTTCTTCGACTTCAACGGTATAGTAGAACCCAAGAAGATCGTCTTTGCAGTTCTTGTACCCATCTTCTGAATCTAAAGTGCAGAAGCTTTCCGCATAATCCAAGAAGATCGTCTTTGTAGTCCTTGTACCCAGCTTCTGAATCTTAAGTGCAGAAGCTTTACATACGCCAGATACCCCCACACTCGAATAACATTCAAGTTGGGTCAGACTTTGAACCAGAGTTCATGAGGAGTGACATCAGAGGTTGTGCACGGCACTCTATTCAGAATGAAAGTAGCCCTAAGCACAGCTTCACCCTATAAGCAATTTGGAAGACTCGCAGTTAACAACATTGCATTCCTCATCTATATTAACGTTCTGTACTTCCTTTCTGCAATACCATTTGATTGAGTCCGGTTTAACGCTCGGGTTGTAGTCCTTAAATTTTTCGAACACTTAATCTTTAGACTTGAGCAGATAGACGAATGCGTACTTTGAGAAGTCGTCGATGAAAGTGATAAAGTATTTCATCCCGGCGTTTATGAATAACTGTTTGATGTCACGGATATCTGAGTGCACCAACTCCAGAAGATCTGTGCTTCGGTTTAGCCCATTTGAACAGTTTTCTTGTGATCTTCGTCTGCGCACAGACTTCACACTTCTCCACCTCCTGACCCCTACATTTGGAGATAAGCTCTAGACTGGACATCTTCTTTATTCTTTTACAACGAACATGTCCTAGTCTATTATGCCACAACTCAAAAAATAATCAGAAACAGAGACTGCATTAACATTATCAGTCGGAGTTACAAGTTGAAGTTTAAACATCCCTTCGGTACAAAAGGCTTTCCGAAGTATGTTCCTTTATAGGACATAACCATTTGACCAACGTTAATGTCCATTCTCAAGCCTGCGTTGCAGAGCAGACTTCCAAATATCAGATTCTTAACTATTATTGGTACATATTTCACATCCTGAGGCATCAGCAACTTCTCCGAAGTCATATTCAGTACCACCGTCCCGATCCTACGAATTTCAGCTTTTGTCTAGTTCGCCACCATAACCCTCTCAGATATAGGCTTGTATGTGGTGAACAACTTCTTAGAGCAAATATGGCAGGATGCACCAGTGTCCACCCACCAGTCAGTATCAACATCCGTTGAGTCAACCTGCGCAATCATAGAAACCAATACGCAATCATAGCAACCAAGTTAACCACACCTTACTCTTTCGGTTTAGGCTTTGATCTGCAGTCCTTCTTGAAGTGGTCCTTCTTGCCATAATTGAAACAAGTCCTATCATCCTTAGGTTTTGGCTTGAACGGAACCGACTTCACCTTCAGATAGTTGAAGTCCTTCTTTTTCTTGTGAGAAGCCTTATGCTTCTCCTTAGAGTCTCTACCTTGCACCAAGTTGGTCTTGGCCATCTGTTTGGACAGGGGGTCCACTTTGAGTTGAGCTCTCAGGTCGTCTTCAACATGTATCCAGTGCAAGAGACGCTCAAGGTCCACCTCCATCTTCTTATGGTACATGTCCGCAATGATGTTGCTCCATCCAGGTGAGAGCTTGGCGACAATACTCCGATGACAAAAGCATCGACCAAGGACATGCGGTTATCATCAAGTTTTTGATGTAACTTGAGAAAATCTTTGACTTGAGGCAACATCATCTTGTCGTCCTCAAATCGCATCCCTCAGACTTTTTCAGTCACGTGGATCTTGTTTCTGTTTTCATCTGCCTTGTAGAGATTCTCCACGGACTCCTAGACGTCCTTGGCATTGACCATCTTGCTATATGACTCTGCCAGAGAGTCCTCCATCGAGTTCATGATAAACAACTTGCAAAGGTTGTTATCTCTCCTCCACTTTGACTGCAAAGCAGTGGCCTCAACAATCTTCTGAGCATTTTCACCTTCTGGAATTATAGGTTCAGTATCTGTCAACATATAGTCTACGCTCACAAGTTGAAGATTAAGGCTGACCTTTCTCTTCCAGACGTTATAATGCTCCCCGTCAAACTCCTCAAGTTTGTTATCGAGAAAGTTTGCACGGTTGTTCTCCATCTTATTTGGATCTTACTTTGAGATTGTTATTCTCGAGGCTCAATCTAAGACGGAAGAACAGTCAGAAACTGAGATATAATGCAAACGAGTTTGCTTCTCTGTTTCTGATTTTTAGGACTTCGAAGATTTGGCAAACAAGTTTGCTCTCCAAAGAACTTTAAGATTAATTTCTTGATCACAATTCTGTTACAAACTTACATAAATCACTTCACGTTCTTCCTTGCAATCGCAGTTGCAAACGGACAGAACGGATTACAATCTGCAGAACGCTAAAAGAAAAGAAAAGAAAAGAAAGGAAAAGACAACTCTTGTTGGGTGATGAAGATCCCCATTGCTCAAAGCAAGATTCGCCCCACACGAACTGCTTCCAGGAACCAACAAGTTCTAGTAGAACTTCTGGAACGCTCGCCGTCACCTCCTTTCTGGACTCGTACGACCCCTTCTGGACTCCAATGGCGGTAGCATCAATTCTCTTTTCGTCTCTCATGTTTTCGAATAAGTTCTCAAAGAGGCTCGAAAAGAGTACTTATTGAATCGTGTGGAAACCGTAACCCTAATCCTGGCCGCAACTGATTACATAAAGATAGAACTGATATGAATTTAAATCCCATAAAAATTGGATCTAAATATTTAATTCTATTTTTCCATAACCGTTCAAATCCCGCAATCAGCGACAATTAGCAACCACCACGCTGTACCTGCATATGCTAGGAACGTTGCAGCTTATACACGCATACACGTAAACGCGCATAGCCTGTGCAACGACACATGTGCGCATAGTCCGCTCCTGCGCCCGTGCATGCGCCTACGTGGGCTACCACTCCCTATGTGTGTAAGACAATAAAAAAAAGAAATTCATATTGAAAAACACATTTGGGATTGCGACATGGACGTGGGATCATTCCTACAGACCAAATCAAAAAAAAAAAAACAATGCTTCTAGCCCAATAAAGTACGTTGTCTTCAGCATGCATCCGATTTATAAGTTGAGCACATCAAGGCCTCGGTCATTTTTTTCCCTCAGAACATTGGTTTTTATGTTAAAATTGCAATACTTCATCTACTTTGCATGAAATAGGTTGGCTAACCGATGTTAAAAAAATCTTCTGATCATACTTGGTACCACCGATCAGGAACAACTTGTTTACCTTGGTCTTCTTCGCGTACAAAGATTCCAGCTTATCCCATAACGTCTTCGTGTGCTCAATATTTGCACACGTTCTCGTCAACGAACTGCCTAATATATCCGCACACCTGTATGTGCTCGAAATTTCAGTCCTTCTCGGATTTATCAACTGGTCGCTCGGAAGCAAATATGGACAGATGCAGCTTCTTGACAAACAACAAAACTTTCATCTTGCTCTACCAATAATGATAGTTTGTGTCGTTCAGGTTCACCATGCGCACCGGCTTCGCGTCTATCTCTCCTCTCTGGTTTTCCTGTCAACTCCTGACACTCTTCTGAATTTCAGAATCTGGCTCTGATACCACTTTGTTGGAAAAGAAGCACGAAAACCTTTCTCCAAACTAGAGAGTACCTGCGAGAGAACCGAGCAATACAACACACGAACCAAACACCAAACACAAACCACGCAGACACAGAGAATTTTTGACGTGGAAAACCCTTGCGGAAAATAACCACGGGACGATCGGAGTCCAACCCTAAGAAGTCTTTACTAATGAAATAAAGGAGTACACCCTCTATAAACTTCTCCCGATCCAATACGAATCCCCACAACACTTGGAAGCAAGAATAATTCATTACAAGGCTACGAAGAACAAAGACGAGTAGAGATTACCCGAACACGATCCTCCTTCGAAAACGACCTTCAATCCTCCTTCTTCACTCCCAAAGTTGCAATGGCACTCTTGCCTCTTTTCTCTTTATTTTCTTCAAAGCTGTGTTGTGTTACCCTTGTGATTAGGGTTAGGAAAAACCATATGTAAACACCCTAATCCCGCAACAAAACCTGGACCGTAGGATACGATCCAACGGTGATTAAATCACCCTGAAATTAGCCTCAGCCCGATGACACAGAGTTCGGCCCTGTGTTTTGGTTCCAGAACAGTTCTGGAACCGGGGGGGGCAGAGTTCGGCCAGAACTCTGCCTCCCCTGTTCCAGAATGAACTCTGGTAGCTCCGAGCTTCTTCTCCGTCTCCGAATGGCCTCGTCACCTCCCCGAGCTTCTCTGAGACAAAAACGGCGCTCGTCGCACTCCGGAGTCTTCTTCACATAGGTTGGGAACCCCACCCACTCCAACAAGTTGGTCTTTCATACTATACTGACCAACAGTAGCATTATGAGAGCAAGTCGACGTTGATTTCTAATAATGCACCCTTCGAAAATGTTAAATCTTTCAACAAGAATGAACAAGGAAATATGTATATTTCTTAGAAAAAAAGAAGAAGGAAATATGTAATGTTTTCAGGCAATTACCACTTCTCGGTAGATTGGTTTTAAGTACTTACAAATGTTATATTGGCACATATGTGAAAGCAAAAATTGAATGCTTAGTAAGCTGCAGGGAGTTGAAGATATACTTACAAGCCAGAACTGAGAAATCACGGAAACAGTAATCCTGAAATTAGCACAAGCTGGTAATGGAATATCAGTTAAATCCTCCGCCTCAGTTTTAAAATTTTCTGGAACAATCTTCGAACAGGGAGTCACTGTTTTGTCATGTACTTCTTGGAATTCACCAGTCGACAAACCAGTCACAAATCGTTCTAAAGTTAAACACAGACATGTATTATTCTGGATTCCAAATATGAAAACAGGTAATATGATTAGAACAAATATATTTTAGATATGCAGCTTAGACTTAAAAATACCAGGTTGACAAGAACTCTCTTCCATCACATTCTGAACATTAGCAAATCCAGACAAATCAACAGCTGCTGAAGGAGAACTTCCAGTAATTCCAATTTTCGAAGCTCCCACTTCTTTAGTTATAAGATGAGGATGTCCTGTCAAAGAAAATTCTTACGTCCTTCTAGCAAAATAGTAGATCGAAAAAAAAAACTATCAGAACACATTTTTGTGGCATAGGATTTAGGAAAATACTGACCGGAGGTCCCTTCAGATTCATTGACACCACTATTCCCCATTTGATCTGGTGTGGAACTACCTTCAGCATCTCTATTACAATTTGAAATCAAAGATTTGTTTGCAATTTCATGGTTCTGTTCATGTGGAGGTGAAGGTTGACTTGTTAAGTCTACTTTATCTTTACCAGAAACCATGCAGTCCTTCTCTAGTGCAGCCATATCAATCGAAGCATCTATGAGCTCTTCATGTTTATGGTTTATATCTTCACCGACGTTATCACATGTCTCACCATCTGAACCACGATATTTACAATCAGTTTCCTTCTCGTCAACACAATTGAATGTTCCACTTGGAGGGGATCCATTGCCATTACCAACAACTTGGTCATCATCCATTTTCATGAATATCTCTTCCCACTCTGAATTGCCAATATCTTGCACAGTGTTATTTTTGGACCAGTCTTCATCAGCTATATATTGTCCTTTGGAGCATCCAACTCGGACCATCTCTTCCTCATTAACAGGATGTTTGATTATAGCCCAGCTGGCTGCAAGCTGGGTTTCAGTCTCAGATTTGGCACACTCTACTAGTGTAACAGTCTCGGTTCTTCCTATCCCATCATCTTCATTAGATAATTTAGATAATTTTCCTTCACTCACCAATAGGCTGTTTGTGTTTTGGGAATTACATTCATGTGGAAATGCTTCAGGATTTACTGAACTAATAGGTGGTACATTAATAATTTCCTGCTTGCACACTAGATACTTGTCTGCTATATAAGATTTTCTTTCTTTAGTAAGAAAATAATTGCTGATTAAGCGATCACCCAAACCCAGATTCCCCCTATCATTACCATATTCTTCTGTCGCTGCCTTCCGAAGCCCTTTAGATTTATCAAAAGGAGAATTAGCAACTTTTGTAGTCTTAGTTGCTTTTATATCTTCATCATCACTTTGATCGTCAACTAAGAGAATTTCAGACTTTTTGCCTGCTTCCTTAACCTTGTAAGAAACTTGATCGGTATTCATTTTCAGAGCTCTACGAAAATCTGCTCTCGATGGACATTGTAGTGAGCCACTTACCATATTGTGACGAGGAATTTTGTGAAGCGAACTTGGATAGTGCCTTTCACTATTAGATACACAAATTCTTTTTGCAATCCCATTTCCAACTATGTCACTAGTATCGGTTTCCCCTACCATATCTTTCTTTGATTGATTACTGATAGTGTGGTGCTTTTCCTTGGACTCTCCAGAACTTTCATAAGATTTTAGTAAGGGATAATTGCCAGGGGGCGTCTGATTGGTTTCTCTCTTCCTTTTACAATAATCACTACCCTTTTCCTCATCAAAGCATACTCTTTCGGAGCCACTTGTACTATATATATGGACAGAAAAGTCGGTTATGCTGGTGCGCCTAAATGTCAATATTTCTCCTACTGATATGGAGTGAGACAGAACAAAATCATTCCAACCATATTCAAAGGCCATGGAACCATCTATGACAGATAACTTTACCATCCACATACTTCCGGTATAATCTTTAAGATATATATTCTTTTTGACCAAGCCTTGTAATGTTTGAGAAAACTTGGGTGGTATGAACTGTTGATTTGGAACAGGAGAAAATTGTATTAGGGGAAAAATGAAAATGACATTGCAGAACGAGCTAAAACAAACTAATTTATAGCATAATGAGAAAGCAGTGGAAAATCAAAATCCAACGAACTGCTAAATACACAATTACATCAAATATAATTGTTGTATATTTGACCAGTTAACCAAAGGCATCAGCGGCCTTGTTCGTCTGTGGTCTTGTAGTGAGGAATAAAAGTTGGAGATTTTCATTGATTACAAGGCCTTAAACCAGGCCAGCATGAACGACTAGCACCCATTGCAGCACATGTAGTACATCGCCGACTTGTCGGACCAAGTGCAGCTGGCCAAATTCTTAACCAAGCTGAATTTGAAATTCTGCTATGATCGACTCCTAGGACAACGTGATAGCAATTCGAATATTTCTTTCAAGACTCCCAAGATTCAGGCAAGGCGACATCATCCCACTAACTCAAGAAGGAAAGGAGAGTTGTTCGATTGCACCAAGTGGTACTTCAAGGAGAGAGAGGAGTCCTTGTTGGAATGTCTCACATCACATTCATTGCTTGATTGAATAAAAGTTTGGTCCCACATTAGATGGTATAGGATATGTTGAGGCATTGATATATGAGGTTTCAGAATTTAAGCTTTCAAAGAAGCGGTGTTCAAGTGCCACGAGAGTCCCGCTTACTCAGGGTCATTGGAGGGTCAAGATGTACTTAACTTTACCCCATATATATGCACAGGTTTTTTCCGTGGCTCGAACTAGCATCATCTAAGGTGCAAGCAGCAAACCTTACCGTTGCACCAGACAACGCCCTCATTTGGTTTCAGAAACCAAATGATAATAAAAGATCATCACAAAATAAAAAAAAGCATTCGATATATTGAGGCACAATATTATGTAGTATTTGTAGTTTTCAAATTCGACATTGCCGAGTCCTTCACTCGTAACCACCCTGTAATATTATTTTCATACTATACGACCGTATTCAACTTGGTATACGTCTGTAATAATGCGTAATAGACATCAATATTTACTTACTTGCTTTTAGACAAAGTACCTGACAATACACACTTTAGCATGTTGATCATCTGCACGACCGAATCTTAACACCATTTTTTGACGTACATCTCTCTTTAACTTCTAATTTGTTCTTTGTTGGACAAGCCAAGAAAGAAACTAAAATATTTGGTATGAACTAGTGTTCGGCCGCTATTGTTATATTTGGCATGAGAAAAGCGATTTATATTCCGATACTGCGAACCTTGGTTGGTCCTTATAATTTACAGTTTTATGCTATGTAAGGTTTTGCTACTTAAAATAGATCAAAACAAGGCCGGCTACATCTTAAACCTTCGTAAGTTCGTAGACACAATGCACTCGAAGCCTCCCATGAACTTTGGGGTAATTTGACTCTCTTTTTCCACAAGTTAAAAAATTGAGAATCTAGATCTAAGAGATGTTGTTTAAGGTCTAGTATCGATTGTAGTTTTGTTTCATCACGGATCCATTTGTGCCAACAAACGATATGGAAGCCAAACGACTTATGTTTTGGATGGGCATTTCGTTAAGCGTGCCATTAATTTAGGAGCTCAAATAGGCGTTTTCGAAAAAACCTAGCCTAATGAGCATTTGATCAAACACGAATGAAATGTAACTGCAATGCAAACTAGCCACATGCATAGCTAAGAGTTGGAAACAATGACTATTGAGTTACTATATGCTTCATCAGCCCTTGTACCTGTGGTTCTGTCAAGCTCTCTATATATCAACAGTTTCCACCATCTTTACTTAGATCATTATAAGTCGTAGATTAATTAGGTAATAACTCACAGATGAACTAGAGAAATTTTACCTGGTGCGCAAGCTAAAATATCCTTTTTACTATATCCACCAGAAATGTACACCACAAACTAGTTTGTTGTTTTATTTTAAAGCCCGTGCCATCACACCAAAACTCCAAAGTTAGGGTGAGCTTACATATAAGGTTCCCATTCGTGTACATCCAAACTAGAGTTGGAAAGTGGGAGAACTTGTACTTTCTCATTTTAGCTAACTTGGTATGAAATGTGATGACTTTGGAATTTGGAGCAAACTGTTGGAATTATTCAATAATTAAGGGGCCACACATGTAAAATTAATTGTGTTTGGACTATCTAAATAATTAAGCCAAATTAAAGTGGTCTATATGGAAATTGGCTTAAGGGTATAATTGTCATGGAATTAATGTGTAGATACGGAGATAATTCTAATTTGATGAGGGGCCAAATTAGAAATATCACAACACACATATCTATATATATGTGTATTCATTACGGTTATGGTCCCCAACTCATACAGCCACCAAAGAGAGAGTTTCTCTATTCTCTTCTGTATCCCCATAAACAAAGAGAGGAGTAAAGATTTAATCTTTATTATTAAGGACCGTAGCGGGTTGGAAGATCAAACCCCAAAAGAGACGTTTGCTTCAAGATCCGTCAAGCAAAGACAATGGATTCAGGTACGCTTCCGCAAACAATTTTCTTATGTTCTTCATCTCATGAATCGACATGGTACATTAAATATTAACAAGTGGTATCAGAGCCTCCCTGTTTGATTTATGATATTGACGTTTTAGAATCATTTTTTGTTGATATTCAGGAACCCTAGATGATTACATCTCATTTATTTTTAAGTCCTTTGGAATAAAGAAAAGAGATAATGTTCATATTGTTAACAACAATATTTTAAATTTTCGTACAATGCTCTCTCTCTATATATATACGTGTCCTCCAATCCCTTCTGTTTAAAGGTTGTTGGTTTATTGACCATATATTAATTTATACGAACCTCAGTAATCCCACCATTTCGACCTCATTTGGCTATTTGTAGGTTTTGGCATAGTGTAGGTATTGGCTTATAGGTTTTAGCTATTTGTGTTTAATATCCAGGAAACGATGGTCATATTGGCTTGTAGGTTTTAGCTATTTGTGTTTAATTTCCAGCATGTGGGTGGAGAATATTATGTAATTTTTTAATATCCATTTTATTCTGATATTTTCTAACTTATGTTGAAGTAATGAATTAATGTGTTGGATATTATTATCTATTGATCCAACTCTCTAGCAGGCTTTAATTACTAAAGTCACAAGGATGGATATATAATCTTGTGATCCAATTCTCCATGAATAATTTACTTATGTTGTAGTAATTATTGTTTATTGATCCCATTTTCTAATTTATGTTGGCTTGATTCTATGGACATATTATCATTAGCAACCTCGCGAACATATTTCAATTGAGGGCACTGGCATATTGGAGGATATTAAAAAAAATGTGTTTCAGTGTAGCACCTTTTTGATAATTAAGAATTCGGTATCTTGGTAATGGCAAGTTTCGGATATAAATAAATCATTAGCGCAGAAAGCTCTGATTAAGTACCTATATAGTTTAAAGCTTTCAAAGACACTAAGTTTAGAATAATGTCAGCTGAGTCCATATGTAACTTCTGTTTTGGATATAAATATTGTGACATGCATTGTTCCTGACACTGTTGGCAATTTTTATTATTGCAAATATGATAGTTACCATTATTATTTTATATGAGTCATAATGTTCAAGTATGTATGTACATAAGGATTTGAACATGATTCAGTCACATAAAGATTTAGTCAACATTCAAAATTTTGGTGCCTTTTGTGACTAGCAATAGTTGTCTAATATTCTAAATAGACCCATTGAAACAAGATTTCGCCAAAGTGACCTCTCTTTGTAGATAGTCTATGAGGGATGTCAGATGTTTGTGTGTGTACATTCATGCGGGTATTAGTCGGCCCAAAGGAAGGTTAATACTTGGCTGAATTGCACACATACTTGTGGTGATAAATGTGTGACAATTATAAGATTTATATGTAAATAATAACCCGATCCAAAGATAGGCTTATTATTGGACATGACTTATTGTCAATGTTTGATCATTACACCAAGAGTACCACTTGCAGTTAATATCACTGTCCAAAGACTTGATATTAATGATGTACTAGGTATCTTGAGATGGGGTTCACCATTATTTGAATTTGTTTGATTATATTTTACTCTTTGGTTATTAATTAGAGCATATCTATTTTTTGTTGCTTTGTTCTCTTTACAGTTAATGTTGCTATAATATCTGTCAATAAGAATTTAATTTTTATATTTAATGAGATAAACTTTAAGGGCAAAAGGAAAAGGAAAAGGAATACAGTAGCTGCTAAGGGTCCATCTCAAATGAAACAACAATATAAAAACTAAGGGTTGTTTCTTTTGTGACAAGTCGGGACACACAAAGAAGAAATGTACAAAGTACCACGCATGACGTATAAAGAAAAGTACATTTCTAAATTTGATCTGTTCTGAGGTTAATTTAGATTTAGTACCAAAAAACTCATGATAGTTAGATTCTGGTGGGACTACCCACATTAATGTTCTAGGCAAGGTTGTCTGAGTTACCGAAAGTCAATTGATGGTGAAAGATACATCTATGTGGGTGACGACAATTCGGTAGAAGTGAAAGCAATAGGAAATTTTAGGTTATTTTTAGGAACCGATTACTATTTGGATTTGATAGACACTTTTATTGTACCGTCTTTTAGACAAAATTCAGTTTTAGTTTCCTTAATGGACAAATCTAGTGATCATTGTTCATTTGGAAATAATAAGTTTAGTTTATCTTTAAATCCAAATATTATTGGTAACGGTTCTTTTAAAATTTATGATCGCCTATATTCAGTTGAAACTATTGCAGCTTAAATGAAACATTGCAAGTGGAGTCATGTGGTACTAAACACAAAATTAACAATAAATATATTTTGGTCTCATTATGACATAAGCGATTAGGTCACATATCTAGAAATAGAGTTGAACGACTTGTGTCTGATGAGATTTGGATTTTATTGACTTTATAGACTTTAATGTCTATATTAATGTGTAAAGGAAATACAGACCAAAGTTCAACTATAAGCAGCTACTTTATTGGCTATGCTGACAAATCAAGGGGTTAATAATTATACAATCCCACATAAAAGAAAATTTTGAGACGAAAAGTGAAATAGTTTTTGAGGATGTTGAGTTTGGAGGAGAAATAAAGTCCGGATAATTGTTTTTGAGAAGGAATCAATTACGATTCCTACTATCACTTTTGACGATGTGCAGGATTCTATACCTGTCATGATCAAGAAGTGAATTCGGAGTCTCAATAAGACTGTCAAATTACCTCTATAAGTCGATGTTGAGCTACCTCAACAAGACAACATTAAGGCACCCCCCATTCAAGATAAGGTAATTGTTTCTGAGAAACAAACTCAACAACCTCAAGAGAAGAGGAAGAGATTGTTTTTTAAAGAGACTTTCTCTTCGGTTTCTTTGAAAGACTCTTTTAAACCAATCATAGTACTTGTTGTACATTTTAATATTGAGTAACATCAAATGGATGTTAAAATTGTGTTTCTCAATGGTAACATCGACGAAACAATATATGGTGCAGCCAGAAAACTTTGTGTCGGGAGATCCAAAGAATATGGTTTGCAAACTGACAGAATCTATTTATGGACTCAAGCAGGCTTCTCGTCAAAGACACTTTGAGTTTTAACAAGTGACTATCTCGTTTGGTTTTGAGATGAACACTGTTAAAGATTGTGTGTATCACAAGTTCAGTGGGAGTAGAAATAATTTTCTGGTTTTGATATATTGATTGAAGTATTTAATGCAAACCAGGTGACACCTCTCGTTAAAGGAGACAAATTCAGTCTCAAACAAGTGCCCTAAGGTTAGCCTTAAAATTAAGAAAATACAATAGATTTTTCATTCATAATGAGTTGTAGGGAGTCTAATGTATACTCAAGTATGTACGCGTCAGGATATTGCGTATATATTAGGATGTTAGGCATATATTTAAGCAAATATGGATGGATCATTGGATAACAGCCAAACTACTTAAGTAATTAATAGAGAACATGAAATTATATGCTCTTTGTAGGAGATCGGATAATTCTGGAGATCATAAGGTATTCCGACTCCGATTTTGTTGGATGCCAACACAGCAGGAGATCCACATCAGGTTATGCTGACTAATGGAGGTATATTTGGGTGAGTGTCAAACATGCACTCATAATTTCTTCCACCATGAAAGCAAGGTTTATAACATGCTGTAGGGTATCTATTCAGGGAATATGGTTGCGAAATTGTCACAAGGCTGCGCCTACAGTACGGTGTTGAAATACCACTTAAATTATGGTGTGATAATAAATCAGCAGTAATGTATTCCAAAAACAACAGAAACTTGTATAAGTAAAGGATATTGACATAAAGTTTCTAGTTGTGAAGAAAAGAATTCAGAATGGTTATAGTGTCCATATAGCACATTAGGACAAACTCAATGTTAGCGGATCCGCTCACAAAAGCATTATCACCCAGGATCTTTCATGAGCATACTGCTTATATGGGTGTTAATTAAGAATATGGCAATATAGTGGAAGTTTGTATTTTATGTATTTGGGTGCTATTTGGTTTTGGACACATTTATGTATTAAAGTATTTTGGATATTTATCTGATCAGATATATGGAAATTCAGTTCATTCTGTTTTTATTATGTTAAAGTATTGATCTCATTAAAGTTAAGGAGGACCAGTTGGAAATAGACATGTATTGATCACATTACGTGTAATTTCTATGCTACGCATCCATGATTGATCTATGTCGTTTAGCTATATTGGTATATGTGACCATTGATGGTTTAATTACGCTATATGTGACGAAAGCCGCTTTGATCCTATGTTGATATGGTTAATGGACGAGATTGTCCGGATATACCCTAAGGATTAAGATAGCAATTTATGAGCTCACTAAAGTTAACACAATTATAAGGTTACATATGTGGCCCAGTGGGAGATTGTTGGAATTATTCAATAATTAAGGGGCCACACATGTAAAATTAATTGTGTTTGGGCTATCTAAATAATTAAGCCAAATTAAAGTGGTCTATATGGAAATTGGCTTAAGGGTATAATTGTCATGGAATTAATGTGTAGATACCGGAGATAATTCTAATTTGATGAGGGGCCAAATTAGAAATATCACAACACACATATCTATATATATGTGTATTCATTAGGGTTATGGTCCCCAACTCATACGGCCACCAAAGAGAGGGTTTCTCTATTCTCTTTTGTATCCCCATCAACAAAGAGAGGAATAAAGATGTAATCTTTATTATTAAGGGCCGTAGCGGGTTGGAAGATCAAACCCCAAAAGAGACGTTTGCTTCAAGATCCGTCAAGCAAAGACAATGGATTCAGGTACGCTTCCGCAAACAATTTTATTATGTTCTTCATCTCATGAATCGACAGGGTACATTAAATATTAACACAAACATCTTTTGTTTTTGCGTGATTGGGCTTTTTTCTATGGAAAATATTTCATCACAAATTTCCCACAAATGTGTAGTGTTTGATAGCTATATTTTCCATGAAATTATTTTTCAAAGAACTATCATTTTTCATATTTCTCCAAAATAGTGGAAAAATGAAACTGACACATCCCATAGGAAAATAACAATTTTTCATGGAAAATAACAATTTTTCATGAAAAATAATGACAATCGAACACCCAAATTAAGTTTTTCATGAAAATTTATTTAATTTTCCACAAGAAAATAATTGCAATGAAACAACATCATTATGGCAAATTTCAAATTACCATGGAATATGTTTCCCAGTAAAATAATTCCGTGGAACTAATTTATTTTCCACCTTGCAATCAAACACACCCATGTTTCCTAGTTCATCCACGTATCTGCAAAATTGCGCTTCTTGATTTCTCCATAATTTAGAAAGTTTTGGATGGAGTATTATGAAAGATATAACAATCTATGATCTATCTAGGCTGAAAGAAAACACAGCTCTCTCTATGGATCATCTTTTTAACGTTAGTCACCCACATGTAGAGTACTAAACTCCTTTAGGGTCTGCTTGGATTGAGGGGAAAAAAAATAAGCAGAGGTTAAACGAGGCGGAGTTAAGCGAGGGGGAGTAGAGTCAATACATAGAACATTGTTTGGATTGGAGGGAGAGTTAAGTGGGAGGTGTTTAATAACTCTTGCTTGGATTGGAGGTTTTGAGTGAGAGGGTGATTAATAAAAATATGATAGTTACCAAAATAATCTTATTACATATATCATTAAATTAAATTTGATTGAAATTTTAATTAGAACTTGTCAAAATATCTTCACAAATTAGGAAGCTACGGATTAGCATGTTAAAAAAAATGGAGAAAAAAAATTATGATATTTTATAAAACAAATAAGGGATATTTATGACTTTTTAAACAAAACCACCCTCGTTAACCCTCCGATTTGGAGGGTTAAAAAAATTGGACATAAAAAGAATCCAAAATGATATTAGTAGCATTCCTGTCGAGCACCACTTGTAGCTCATGTGATAAGTTGCACGGACACCAATGTCCCAGCAGGGTTCGACCCCATTCGTAAGGACCCCAACCGTAAGGACGTGCATGTATGTGCATATGTGTGGACAGGGCCAGCCCTGAGTTAATGGGGCCCTAGGCAAATTTTTAAAATGGGACCCATATATAATATACAACTAAAAAATGATACAGCCAAGGCTAGAACCTAGGATCTCTTGTATACAAGTATAACAAGCTACCACTACACCACAAATGTTTTGTGATAAGAGAGGATCATATTATATATTAGTTCTATTTTCAATATAAGATTACTAATATATATATATATACATTTAAATTAATTTTTTTGGCCCCCAATTTTATGAGGTCCTGGGCGGTCGCCCTGGCCCAGGGCCGGCCCTGTGTGTGTGGGGGTTGTAATAAAAATAATATTAGTAGCCTTCGCTCACATGCAACTCACCCAAATGAAATCTTGAGAAGATTCAACTTAGAAGACGAGAGAGAGAGAGAGAGAGAAAATACCATGCATTCTTCAAATTCACCAATCATGACCTTGAAGAAAGAGGCTGGTGGTGTAGTAGGACCAGTAGCCATCTTCTTCTGATTATGTTTCCATAAGCACTTCTGAGCACCCTCCTTGCATGGTTCTTCTTGCTTCTTCGAACTCATCATAATATCCCTCCTCTTTATAGAGTCACGAACTACATCGCCCTAATGTCTCCTTGGTTCTTCAAGTTCCTCCCTTCCTCTGAACAAAGCACGGAACAACTGTGATGTGTTGAGGTCCTTGTTGTCACTTCATGTCTGTCATTTCTACCGCTGCACTCGGTTTCCCAAGCCATTAGGCCACGCCAAGCGCCATAAAATTCTTGCGTGTGTGCTACTATTTTGTTTGTTAATGATGACCTTCCGAAAATGGGATTGGGAAGTGCAACATGTGATTTGACAGATATGGAGGAGGTGTGCACTATCTGCGGGCTATGAGTTTGGTGAGTACGATCACGAACCAACCATTAGACCATCTGCAATGGAGGTTTCTATCTTTCCTATTTCTATAGAAAAAAATTATTTTAGAAAAAATTCCTTCCAATGACGATTTCTATCATCATTTCTATTGTAAATGACAATAATATAGAATAGAAATTTTTTAGAAGAATTTCTACATATAGAAACTCTAAATTCTCTTATCTCTCATGACAATTATTATTATGCCCCACATCATTAAATTGATTATTTTTTGTATGTCTACAATTTTTATGTAGAAACTCTTCCAACTAGGATACAAATCTCCTTAAAATTCAATGCCAAGTAGGATAATAACTCAATTTTAGAAATCACCATTGGAGATGGTTTGAGAACTTGTCACTCCCCGTTCCCAGAATGCGTATTTTTATACATGTACAACTCATATATATTTATTTAGTATTTATCATGTATTATCCTGTATTTAAATTCCTTTAATTTTATGTTAATTAATTATCTGCATTTTATTTCCTGCAATTTTATTTCCTGCTTTTATTCTCTGTTTCATTCTTATTTTAGGTTCGGCCATTGTTGGTTTTTCTCGGGTTCATGATGGTTCACATGAACCGAACCCCACAAACTCCCACCTACCACCACCCTTCCTATTTAAGCCCCCATCTCCTTCTCTCTCTTCATAACTCTCCTTCACCATTACTTCTTCTTCTTCCTCACCACTCTCTTCCACCAACCAACAGCAGGCAAGTACATCTTGCTTCTTGCTTCCCACTTGGAGAACCATTTTTATGGTTCATTTGTCTTCCTCTCATGATCCTGAGAGAGTTTAGTACTTAGCACACTACCAAAATACATGGATTTACCGACGGCCTTATCCGTCGGTATTCCGTCGCCAAAAATAAATACCGACGGATATTTTGGTAAAACAGCCGTCGGGAATAACCTCATCGCTAAAACATATCCGTCGCTACTCCGTCGCTTAGCGACGACTTAGCGACGGAATACCGCCGGCTCATTTAAATATATATAGCGACGGATTACCGACTAGCTTTCGTCAAACATGTATCAGGATATAGGTTTAGCGACGGAATACTCCGTCGCTAAAGAGTCGGCAAAACCGTATCAGTGATTTTCTGATACGCAATATCCGTCGCTAATCCGTCGTAGATTTGTCGGTAAAAGCGTATTAGCGACAAAACATCCGTCGCTAACAGCAAAATTTATGGACATCAAACAGAACTAGGTCGACAGACATTCCGTCGCTAAACCGTCGCTCAATGTAAAATCCTACAGATAGCGACGGATATTACGTTGCCAATCCGTCGCTTTATTGAAATGCTCCAGGTAGCGACGGTTTTTCCGTCACCACTTCGTCGCTAAACTCAGTTTTTCCAGATAGCGACGGACTATCCGTCGCTCAGTAGTTGCCAGTCCGTCGCTAACTTCTAATTTTTGAAAAAAAAATACTGCAAACAGACTCTTTCCTGTTTGTACAACACATCCAACACAATATCAAATATGCAAAATATCCATATACAACACCATATATCCATATCCAACACGAATATCCAACGTATCCAATATCCAACACCATATATCCATATGCAAAATATCCATATCCGACACCAATATCCAACGTATCCAATATCCAACAAAATATTACCAACACAATATATCCAATATCCAACATTAAATTATCCAAACATAAAAAAAATATTCGAACATACAATGTATCCAAATGTCTACAAAAATTTCGGCAGCACCTCCTTTGTATATCAGATCATCGCTTATAACCCAGCGTAGGTATATATCCAAAAATCACATAGACGAAATATGCACATACGAATTTAATGCACACCAATTATCCAAGAAAAGACATCAATTATACTGAAGAGTAACCTAATATCCGTCGTTATACTGAAAATTTATCTTCAAGTGTGAGAACGGATGGCTCAGAATACACAACCCAAAATTCATTCTAGCATACATTAGTGTGAATCATCTATGTTCTGTACATATGGTGTAGTATATGATCTTATCGTATATAGTATTTGAAGAACGTAACAGAATCAAGATGAACTCACATAATGTAATACTAAGACATCATCTACTACTATATAAGATATAGTGATAGGTTGTCGTATCATCATTGCCGAGGGATGAGGGTCGGAGGACAGTCAACTTATCTACGGCTACATAGTTTCTGCCTCGCCAGTCGAATGGCTGCAGGGACTATATATGTCCTGATCATCATGTCGTACCGTAGATTAATGCAAATGGAGCTGGAAACAAAATACAGAAACCAAAAAACAAAATACAGAATCCAATCCCCGGGTTCGCCGAAAATACAAAACACAGAATCCAATCCCTGTATTTTAAGTGTGAGAACGGATGGCTCAGAAGACAACCAAACCGGAGAGGATACTCCAAGAGATACATCTGAGTAGGACGTATACTCTGAGAGATCACCCTTACAGAAATGATATCAGTAGTGGTATCGAATGTTGGAGAAGATATTATCACAGTATACGTCCTCTCCTCCACGATGGCTCTAGACCCATCTGCTCGTACCTGCTTCCATTCTTCTTGTTTGACTCTCTCAGCCACACATGATATCCAGCTCAAGTGTAGAGTAGGCGGAAAAGAAGGGGACAGGAATAGGAGGGGGAAGCAGCACACCGGCGGCATGACCCGGAGGAAGTACAGAGGTTTTCTTCAACATACGTAGGAGAACTATAAGGATATATGTAAACACAACATATCACCTTGTCAAAGACCCTAAATGTGACAACCATGTTACCGCGGTGTCGGAAGACTAACATGTCATAATTTTATAAGCCGTGTGTTTTGACATAATCCTCCCAACCGGATTTCAGTTCTATGTAATAATGCGAGATTACGACACAGGAGGAAAGAGTTGGGATGATTATGTCAAAACACACGGCTTAGAAAATTATGACATGTTAGTCTTCCGACACCGCGGTAACATGGTTGTCACATTAAGGGTCTTTGACAAGATGACATATTGTGAAAAGATATATCCTTATAGTTCTCCTACGTATGTTGAAGAAAACCTCTGTACTTCCTCCGAGTCATGCCGCCGGTGTGCTGCTTCCCCCTCCTATTACTGTCCCCTTCTTTTCCGCCTACTCTACACTTGAGCTGGATATCATGTGTGGCTGAGAGAGTCAAATAAGAAGAATGGAAGCAGGGACGAGCAGATGGGTCTAGAGCCATCGTGGAGGAGAGGACGTATACTGTGATAATATCTTCTCCAACATTCGATACCACTACTGATATCATTTTTGTAAGGATGATCTCTCAGAGTATACGTCCTACCCAGATGGATCTCTCGGAGTATCCTCTCCGGTTGGTTGTCGTATCATCATTGTCGAGGGATGAGGGTCGGAGGACAGTCAACTTATCTACGGCTACATAGTTTCTGCCTCGCCAGTCGAATGGCTGCAGGGACTATATATGTCCTGATCACCATGTCGTACCGTAGATTAATGCAAATGGAGCTGGAAACAAAATACAGAAACCAAAAAACAAAATACAGAATCCAATCCCTGGGTTCGCCGAAAATACGAAACACAGAATCCAATCCCTGTATTTTAAGTGTGAGAACGGATGGCTCAGAAGACAACCCAACCGGAGAAAGTACAGAGGTTTTTTTCAACATACGTAGGAGAACTATAAGGACGTGCTGGATTAGTATAGACTATTTCGAATTAGTATCGTGGAAGGTTTAGTAACAATTGTACTTGAATTTTAATTTGGATGTGAAAATCTGTATCGTAAGCCAAACTAAACATAATCAGTTCTATTTCACATGCTTAATTGTCAAGTATGGGAACGAATAGCTCAGAACACAACCCAAAATTCATTCTACATGAACTCACATAATGTTTACAGTCTTGGTCTCAACTGTCTTCGATTCTATGATCCCATGTCTTAGGTTAAATAAATCACTAACCTCATCACGGTGGGTCTTGGTGTAGCACTCAAATGTGGGGCACCCGTAAATTCGCCGAGTTTTTAAATCATCGACATTGAGTTTTAAACCCTCACGTAGCCTTTCTGCTTCACTTCTAGGGTCGAGCAACATCTTCTTGCAAGCTTCGGTCTCCAGATACTTAGTGTCAAGATTCTGGACGCTTTCGTAGAGCATGTCAACGCATCCTAGCGCCAATTTACTCGACAGAAAATTGACGCTAGGATGCGTTGACATGCTCTACGAAAGCGTCCAGAATCTTGACACTAAGTATCTGGAGACCGAAGCTTGCAAGAAGATGCTGCTCGACCCTAGAAGTGAAGCAGAAAGGCTACGTGAGGGTTTAAAACTCAAAGTCGATGATTTAAAACCTCAACGAATTTACGGATGCCCCACATTTGAGTGCTACACCAAGGCTCACCGTCTGTATAGTTCGGTTATTGGCGCTCGATGTCCCTGTGGTAAGGCAATGGATGAGATATTGCGTGGGAGGGGGTTGCAGATGGAGGCAACAAGGATGGCGTGTTTGTGAAAGGAGGGAAAGGATACATAATCACAGACGATTTGCATGTAAGGCCATTCTATTCCATGGAGTCTGCGTTGTCTATTTTTCGAAAGCATGGGATCATAGAATCGAAGACAGTTGAGACCAAGACTGTAAACATTGGCCGCGATGAGGTTAGTGATTTATGTAACCAAATGTAGTAATCTTGTAATTTAAAGTTGGAAGAACATGCAAGTAGCCTTATATATAGTTGCTGCCTCCCCAGTCGAATGACTTAATTGCCAAGTATCGGAACGAATGGCTCAGAACACAACCAAAGATTCATTCTAGCATACATTAGTGAGTTCATCTTGATTCTGTTACGTCCTTCAGATACTATATACGATAAGAACATAGATGATTCACACTAATGTATGCTAGAATAAATCTTGGCTTGTGTTCTGAGCCATCCGTTCTGATCAAGCATCTTCCTTCTCCTCTCCTCCACCATGGCTCTGAACCAATCTGCTCCTCCCTACTTCCCTTCTTCTTATTTAACTCTCTCAGCCACATATGACATCCAGCTCAAGTGTAGAGTCGGGGGAGAAGAAGTGGGCAGGAAGATGAGGGGGAAGCAGCACAGCCGGCGGCATGACCCGGAGGAAGTACATAGGTTTTCTTCAACAGCCGTAGGAGGACTATTTCTCCTACGGCTGTTGAAGAAAACATCTGTACTTCCTTCTCAACTGTAGGAGGAGCCACCTCAGCACTCTCGGCATTACTAGCTACCGGTGCTGGATGACTAGAACTCCCGGTCTCACTAGCAACCGGTGCCACTTCCTCCTCAACTGTAGGAGGAGCCACCTCAGCATTCACTGTTTTCTTCAAACGACGTGCTGCTCCTCGGGTCATGGGTGCCATCTGGTAAGTATATGTAACAGAATGTAAAAGAATGTAACAGCTCAAATTCAAAAACCAAAATCTCCATGCCAACATGAATCATAACATATAACTTAAACCCAGACATGACATAGGATTAAACCTAATGATTTAATCATCCTTAAATCAGTAAACACAAACAATGTACTAATTCTCAGTTTGTGTGTCCGTGTGTCTGTATGTTCGTGTGTCCGTGTGTGTGTGTGTCTGTGTGTCCGTGTGTCCGTGTGTGTGTGTGTGTGTCCGTGTGTGTGTGTGTCCGTGTGTGTGTGTTTGTCCGTGTGTGTGTGTGTCTGTGGGAGAGGAGGAGGCAGCTGCCCGCCCCCTCCCACCGCCCCCTCCACACCCCCCGCCCCCTCCCACCGCCGCCCCTCCACACCCTCCGCCACCCGCGGCCAGCCCCCCTCCACACATACCCCCCCCGCACCCCGCGGCCAGCCCCCGCCCCCATCGTACCCCCCCCAACGCTGCCCGCCCCCTCGATCCCACCGCCCCCTCCACACCCCCCGCCCCCGCGCACGGCCAGCCCCCCTCCGCAACCCCCCGCACCCCGCGGCCAGCCCCCGCGCGCCTCCATCCCTCCAACGCTTCCCGCCCCCTCCCACCGCCCCCTCCACACCCCCCGCCACCGCCGCCACCGCCGCCCCCCGCAGTCGACGTCGCCCCCGCAGCCCCCGACGCCCCCGGTCCGCTGCACCCACGACCACCGCGCGCGCGCGAGAGAGAGAGAGAGCAAGAAAGAGAGAGAGAGAGAGAGAGAGAGAGAGAGAGAGAGGGAGAGGGAGAGGGGAATACCTTTGGAAGAGAGAGAGGAGAGGGGGTCGCCGATCACCGCCGCGGGAGAGAGAGGAGAGGGGGTCGCCGATCGATCACCGCGGGAGAGAGAGAGAGTGAAATTTGGGGGGAATGAAAAAGTTCCCCCCGTCGTTTCAACTTAAGTCTGGAACGTAAATTTAGCGACGGAGTAGCGACGGATTATTCCGTCGCTAATGCGTCAGTAAATCTCGCGCGAGTAGCGATGGATTATTCCGTCGCTAAGTCGTCAGTAAATCTCGCGCCAATATTTTAGGCTTTTGCCGCCAAAATGTCCGACGTTCTAGCGACGGATATAAAACCGTCGCTACATGGCCGACTACCTGTCGACGGCATAGCGACGGATATGGACATAAAAAAATAAAAAAAATTGTCCACTGCTTTCCATCGGTATTCCGTCACAAATCCGTCGGGCATCCGACGGTGATAGCGACGGAAAATGTCCGTCGCTAAATGGCCGTCGCTAAAGTACTGTAATTTGGTAGTGGCATTTTTGATTTCTTTGGCTTGTTTCTTCTAGATCTAAGTTGTTGTATTCTCGGTTGTTCATGGGTTTGATCTCCCAACCTGGCGTGTATTCTCGGTTGTCCATGGGTTCTGAACCATGGAAACTTTATTTCTGGCTTGGGACGAAGGTTTCTGAGTCACGCACACGTCTTTACGTGCGTGCGTGAATTTTCAGTCACGCTCACGTCTTTACGTGCGTGCGTGAATTTTCAGTCACGCTCACGTTCTTACGTGTCTGCGTGTATTTTTAGTCACGCTCACGTTCTTACGTGCCAGGGTGAATTTTTAGTCACGCACACGTTCTTACGTGCCAGCGTAAATTTTTAGTCACGCTCACGTCTTTACGTGCGTGCGTGAATTTTTAGTCACGCACACGTTCTTACGTGCCAGCGTGAATTTTTAGTCACGCTCACATCTTTACGTGCGTGCGTGAATTTTTAGTCACGCTCACGTCTTTACGTGCGTGCGTGAATTTTCAGTCACGCTCACGTTCTTACGTGTCTGCGTGTATTTTTAGTCACGCTCACGTTCTTACGTGCGAGCGTGAATTTTTAGTCACGCACACGTCCTTGAGTACGTGCGTGAATTTTTTATCACTTTCCACGCTCACTTTTCACGCTCATGTTATGAGTGCGTGAATTACTTTTTCACGCTCAAGCTGTGCGTGCCAACGTGAACCACTTTTCACGCTCACTCCTACTAGACTTGTTGGCGTGACTTGTTGGCCTTAGCATAGACTTGTTGGCGTGACTTCCTGACCTGGGTGTTTCTATTTGCTCTATAATTTATTCATCTAATGGTGGCATGATAGTTTTCCTATTATATCCTTATGCTTTTTGCATGAACTCGATAATCTTAGCATGTTAATATTTTAATGCATATGGTTGTGTAGAACGTGCCTTGTGTCTTGATTAGTTTATGGATACCCAGTGAGACTGGAACTTGACCCTGAGAGTTATAGACTCGACCCCATTTAATGCTAATTGACTTTCATGCCTTGTCACCATTAATGATGATGGTTATCTTGACTAAAATTGATCATGCGTTCCTAAGTTGGAACTAAGAGACTGGCTAGTCGTCTTATTGAATTGAATGAATGAGACACGTTCATGTAATGAACTATTGTAATCGACTGGCTGATCCCGAATATTGACATACAGGCACATGCAGGCTTCAATTTATTTATTTATTTATTTATTTTACAAAAGCAGTATGTGTGCTTTATGGTCAAGGCATGATTTCTCCGTGGTTAGATTTGATTGTTGTATTACGCTATTTAAGACCTACAACCTAACCGCACTGGTATCGTTGTAGAGTTGCGCATATCGTACCCCGTACGAAAGTACTCATTTGAATGACCATGATCTACGGCATGGGATTTCACTCAACGTAGAGACTATTAAGTTAAATAAAATAATAATTGTATGGAGAGAATGGATTCCCGAGTTCTTACATGGCAGCCCTCTTGGGACTAGTAGTGCCCGACAGGCCGGCTGGTTTCCACAGATACTGTAAACCTGCCACACGGGCAGGGAGCGGTATCTGCTTATATTATTATTGTATATTGTATATTGATGACGGGCGTTCCGCTGGGACTCGTCTAATTCATGATTGGCGCAATTGATTGACTGGATAGACTAGCCTTGCTCGCACATAGTAAGAACTGAGGAATCCCATTGGCATAATTCCAGGATAACTTGGGACTCACAATAGCAAGCCGTAGGAGTTGATTGGCCGTTCAAGATGATTTCTTTGTGTACTGTACCTACTCTGTTGCCCAACTGAGATGATCAGAATGTCAGGACATGACCGGCCAACTTCTGTCCTTGTTTGGTTGGGAGGTTGGTTCGAAGTGTCGTGATGTTATGTGAATCCTAGTGGAAAGCAGAGATCTATTATTATATTCTCTTACTTACTGGTTTAATCCTTCATATCGTCCTTCCTTGTGGTACTTGCTATTAGAGGTCTAACCTCTCTGGTTTTGCATGACCAGATTTAGAGCCGGTTCCCGAGGACTCAGCTTACTTCTACCTCCAAGATGGTCAATACTAGGGGAATGATCGCAGGAGGACTCGAGTGGGTTCCTTACTCCACCACTCGTTTTGTTATTTACTTTATACTTAGCCGTTTGGCACCGACATGTTAGTCGGATTGTCTTGTACTTACTTTTACATAATTGTAATTAAGTCAGACTGCAGCTGATAACAATTGTGTATATTTTTGCTACATCATCTGGCTATGTTTTGTAAAGCCAGATATCAAGAACATTTTGACTGAGCGTTTGGGACGCCTTACTGCTTTATCTCACATGTTCTCTATTTCTGTTTCTTGTTTGAATGATTGAGACAATAGATGTGAAGTGACCATAGTGAGACTTTCATATAGTATGCACCTCCTCGTCTGGTTAGACAGCATTGATCGTATTATACGGTATTCATCTACCCGTAATACGTAGCTGGCTGAGTCATTCCTCCGCTCTCCAGTATTCTGGTTCTGGGGCGTGACAGAACTTGTTTGATAAACCGTATTTGATGCTCGATTTTAGAATTTTATAGATTTGGAGTCAAATTTATGGAATCGATTTGAGATAGATTTGGATACGGAAAGTACGACCAAATCCAAAATTTGGTTTTGAAAAAAAAAAGATTCGGGAGAAAAACTTTAAATAATTTTTAACAATTTCATTGTTCTATTACATATTTAGTTAATGCTAAATGGATTTGGTAAATTTTTATAATTATAATACAATGGCAAATTTTATTTTTTTAATTAAAAAAAGATTTGGATTTCAACCAAACAATGGATTTGGTAAATGGAATTTGGAAATTCAAAATTGGGATTTGGATTTGAATTTTGGATTTTCAAATCCAAATTCAAATTCCATTTACCAAACAAGCCCTTATAAAATCATCCAATTGTATATAAGAGAGCACGTGGATCAACTCAATTCGGCAAACAGAAAAAAAAAATTGAACAGACAAAAATATGAATATAAATCGCACAATGCAAGTAAACTATGATTAAAAAAATCGGTCAAATATTCGTAAAATATTAATGTTAGAAATTCTACATACTTAAACATGCGATCAAATTTGATTATTTGAACAGGTTGTCACCACGTTCTTGTGCCAAATTTGTCAATAATTTGTACGAAAGACGTTTAAAACTTCATATGCTTAAAATTTGTATATACTAATTCAAATCTTTCAAAAGTACGTTAGTATTATATGTTTCTGAAATATATGAAAAATAATACGAGTTTTATTCGGGTGATTACTAACAACGAGATCAACCAATTGAAACCATTAGAATATGACCAAAAATGCGAAAGCACAGATTCAGTGCGGCATAATTTGATTCTAAATCTTGAGTAGAATCGAGCTAAATTTAAATTTAGTTTCATATAAAAATAAATTTATGTTGTAATTTAGGATAATTCAAATATGGATGCTTTTATTCTTATCTACAACCACCTCTATTAGGCTACAATTTTTCTCTTTCTCTCTCATTTTATAACACGTTATCAGCATGACATACTAAACAAGAAAAATGGACCTAGAAGGTTAGAAGGAGTCCATTCTCAAGATCGGAGAGATGCGTCTCGATTTACAACAAAAGCCCATACGAAAAGTTAGAGTATGATTGCTATATTCAAGATATGTTACCGACTCTTGGTACCAACACTAATATATTTTATTATTAATCCTTCAATTAATGTTTATCCTCTTACATATGTTATTGGATGGTCAAAATTTTCTTCTTCTTTGCTTCAATTTTATGTCTTGATTGTAATGCCCTGCTTCAAATGGAGGCATTTGGTTGGCTTGTTGGTTTCGATCAGAATGTTAGACCGTAACTTGCGTTGGCAATCAAAAGAGAATTGAGAATGTTGCAGTCTTCTTAGTTGGACGGATGGGATGAACTATGAAACATGGCTCTAATGTGTGGCTATATCAAGTGGAGAATAACGTGCTTTGTATCAAATCATCTATGGAGGACCCATTGAGCATATATGTGATCGGAACAGGAAGACCCTTTGCGCATGTGAGTTGAAATGTCCCTTCTTCTCTACTCCTTAATGCTTAATAAAATGGCTTATTGTGTTGATATGTTATGTCCCTAAATGTCTCATGCTTTAGTTGCTGAAATAATAAAGATGCTTATGTTGAATAATGTTGAGATGAATAACACATGAACATGAACTTCAACTGTGAATCACACATTAGAAATGAATTAATCATGTTGCTTATGTTAATGATGATAAATAAATATGACTCTTGAATAATGAACTGCATATGAATATTGTTCAAATGAATCACACCTGATCATTGTATTGCTAATGTGAATAACACGCGAGAAATAAATTTCTAGTGACACGATGAAATGAATGATAAATGTTCATATGAGAAATGAAATGATGTGTATCCTTACAAAAACTAAATGATGAGATAAATGTTACAATGTGATGGGCTTGGGATCGATGAGATCACCAAGTGTAGGAATGATATAAATGATGGTAATAATTAGTCGTTGAACACAGCTTGGACTATATGAGATGATGAACTGTTGCCTTTACTTACCTTTAATATTTTACCATGTGATTATGTTTGTAGCTTCCCTTCCCAAAAATTTTAAAATATTTTATTATTATTTATTTTATTTGAATGGTAATTTTTAGATTTTATAAATAATTAATTAGTTAATGATTACGGTAGATGATTTTAGTCATGGTTAGAAATTGGAGTACAAGGTGACTAGGAATCATGACCAGGATAGTGCAGTAGCGTACTTTGACTAGTGTTTAGCTATGATAAGGGAAGACCCAGCCATAAGTATGTCCACTAGGAAAACCAGGCCAAGTTGCGATTAACCTCTAAAGATATTTTAATTATTTATTAATTATATTATTAACATGTAGGAGACCCGTTTGTGTCGATTGTAAAACTCCTAAATTTCTACTATTTTTTTATTTATTAAATTTGGTACTGATTTAAAATTTTGTATTGTACGTCGCGTAGTCGTATTGTACGTCGCGCACGAAATTTTATTTTTCGTAATTCTCGACGAGTGCAAATATGTGCGAGCGTATATATTTTTAGAAAAATATATTTTTTTATTTTTATAGTTTCAAAATAATATATAGTAATTACTTTATTTTTATCATTATAAAAAAAGGGCGTAAGATATAATATATATATAAATTAATTCTCGAAATTATTTATTAATTATCTTAAATTATTTCAAAGGCATTTTTGAAGTAGTTCCTATTAATATTTAAATAAATTTTCGAATTTTTTTAATACTAATATTTTATTATTCAAAAAGATATTTAAATATTTATTATTTTTGAAATTATTATTATTAGTATTTTGGAAAGTGTATTTCAAAATTTTTGTGGCGATTTAAATCTTGATTTGAATTTATGGATTTATTTAAATAGTTAAATATTTGAAATATGATTTATTCCATTTGATTTTAAACTAAAAAATTTAATTAGATTTAAATTGGATTTGTATTTGGATTGGATTTGATTGATTTAAATTAAGTTGCGAATTATCTATTTTGGGTTTAAACTACACATAATCCTATCCAAATGGGAATTCCCACATCCTATAAATAGGCATGTACTCCTCCATATTATTTGTCTCCACAATTCATCTTCCACAAATTTTTTACAACCCAAGTTCGTGCATCGTGTCTGTGTCCATCCAGATTCTTATTCCAAATTCTACATATACATTGTGTTCTCCTCTGTGTCGACAACCCCGGCACGACAAACATCAAATTCCTAAATCTACACCTATTCTAATCCTGTCCACCACCATTTCTTTTTCGCCTACCCGATCAAAGGTCGCACACTCGTCCCTACCATCACACCCCCGCTGCCACAACCTATTCTCAACGCCCTCTCACGACAACTTAGCCTCCGAAGATAGTACCAGCCCCCTCGCCCTGGCCGTACCGACACAACCTGACCCCGACCCCAGCCATCCATCACCCGTCGCCACCACGGCCATCGCCGAAGCCACCACCAAAATCCCATCACCAAAACCAAAATCACTAAAATAAAACTACCACCATCACCACCCGCTTACCTGTCCGCCGACGAGCCTCCTCGCCGCCCTCCTCGCCGCTGTGCTTCCCGACCTGTGCTTCCCAATCTGTCCCCGCCTCGATCCCCTCCGTTCTCCTCCTATCGCCGAGTCCACGCCTTTCCCCTCCGCCCAAAGCTGAACCTCTCCACTCGCAGCCGCCCGATCGGACCGCCCCCACCGTGCGCGCGGCAGCAGCCCGCACTCTGCCTCCCACGGCGATCCGCTGTCGGATTTTTCCAAACGCCCGCCGCCGCCGCGTACAGGAGTCGCCCCCGCCGACCGAACTGTGCCTGCCCCGACCACGCCTAACCCACCCATCGGCCGTCGCGTGCGCCGAGCACCACCGCAGCTCACAGCCTCCACCGCCCCCTTCTTCTCTCCGCCGCGGCGTGCCCTAGCCGCCTGCGTCCGCCGACCAAGACCGTTCCCCGCCGTTTGCGCGCGCAGCCCGCGCCGCCTAAAACCCCGAACTCCGGCGCATCTCTGCCGCGTGCGCCGAGCGCCTCCTCCACAAACCCCCATGCCCAATGCGCCGCCGCCATCCACCGCAAGTGGTCGTGCGCCCAACGCGCAGCCGTTCCCCCGCCCGACTCCTCACGACCCCGAGCTTCTCCGATTTTCGAGCTTCCTCCGCCGACCTCGATCTCCCGCCTCCGCTTCTTTTCCGCTTTCCTTATCACTCTCTCTCTCGTAGTGGCTAATAATTGGTAGTGGTAATGGAGTAATTTGTTTTTTTATATATAAACTAAATACCAGTATAAGTATAGTATTAATGTTATTGTAATCTACTATATCGATGACAGGGTGGAAAATATATATTACTAGTTGTTATTAATATTTTTTTGAAGTATAGTATTTGATAAAAGTATAAATATTATATATTTTGGGAAAATTTTATTAGTATTTTCTAATTTATATTATTGTGTTATTCTATTTGGTATTATGAGCTTTGACTTACAAAAATATAATGTTATAATATTTCTAGCTATTTTTCGAACATAGATTTTGGCCCCCAAAAAAAAAAAAACTATAGTTTGACAAAATTACGTTCTTAGTCCTAAAACGATTTCCTAGATTTTCATGTTTTTATCTAAAAATGTTTTTACTAATAAATATAGTTTTCAAATGTAACAAATATTTTCCAAATTAGTTATATATATTTATATATAGAAAATTTCTTCGATTATCAATTCTTGTCCTTGACTAGTCATGTTCCTATCTTCTTCCAAATCTTGAACTTCCTTGTATCGTCCCTAGCTAAATTGAGCGTTCTTGACTCAATGACCCGGCCCATTCCATCATTTAAGATCATCTTGCGTACTTTTGGCACTACGACTATTTTGTGCCAACACAATCATACCGTGCGTCACCTACAATCAACTCCAGAGGCTCCCTTGCGTAGTTGTTACACCGAAGTCGATTTTGTGCCACCTTTATTGTACCACACCAGGCAGCTCACCAGGCGTCACAACAGGCAAGTATACCTTGCTAATTTACTGTCAAATTATTTATTTTTTGCATTTTTTTTTCATATTGTTAGTTTTCTTTGTTATAAATTGCGCGTCCAAGCCATACTTGGGTGCAAGAGACTTTATTACTCGTTACTTTATTTTATGCATGTTGACTTAGTGTTAGCGGACTACCTTCTTGTTGGGGTATATCCTTATATCTTCCTTTGGCTGTGACACTCACACTACACGGTTTGAGACATGTTACTAGGGGCATGACTTATTGACTAGCTATCTCTAAAGTCGTGTGACGGATAGATGATCGTAACTGCTATGACTAGGATTTTAGAGACTCAAGCAGTTACAAAACTGGAAGAGCTATGGACATGACTTGAACAGTGTGGGAAATATTGGGGGAGGACAGTCGCTAGTGCGTATGGAAAGCTAAACAGGTAAACCACAGTCTCCGAATGAAACTGTGGCGATATATTTGTAGATACCCTCTGACATTTTGGACGTTACGGCCGGATACAGATGAATGGATGCCAGTTACGTACACATAGCCTAAAATCCTACCTATGCGCATGAAAGTTGTCCTCTAAATTGCATATTAAGCGGTTAGAATCTCCTTTGCATATTTGTGTCTAGGATAGTCTTTTATATATTATTTTATTATTATGACAGTTCATATTAGCATGTTCTTCCTGTATCTTGCTACGTCCGTCTGAGGACCTAGTTATTCCCCAGGTGTGTGCTTTCATGATTCACTGCAGGTGTTCTAGCCGAAGCCGTGATTTTTCCATTCATTCGAAGACGATTGCGCTTGGTTCGTCTTGCCATTTTATGGATCGACTCTTGTTCATTTCTTTTATTGAGATAGTTGGTAGTGGACTTTGTCTCCGCCCAACGATTGTATCATAAATATTCAAGTTGGTTTTATATTAGTATTCCTTTTATTGTGGATGAGATTTAGTTTATCTTAGATTACTGTATTTTACAGCTTATGTATACATACGAGGCCCATATATTTCGTATATATACAGCTAGCATGTCTACGTACTTGGTCCTACGTATTTTGGGACTGGGGCGTGACATATTTTTGTGGTGGCCCATGCAGGTCTAGATAAATTGTTTGGTTACTTTACCGTACCAAGCAAGCATGCATATAGGATTAGAGTCTAGGATCTCATCCACATACTTGACCGCCTTCTCCTCGAGTTGCATCTTGCTTGATCCCTTCTATCGTGATTCGTGCCCTTCTTTCGTGCTTGATAGAGATTAATAAGGTAACCCATACTAGGTGGACGTGACCCGTTGTCCCATCACCCTACTAGTTTAACTCTTGTAAGTTGGGTAGAATGCCTTATGACCTAGCAATCCCTTGTCCTTGTGACCTATATTAGCAAGTTCACTTAGGTTCTAGAATTTAGATGACCCTAACCCATCTAGTCAACCAAAGACTTGGACAAAAGAGACCATGGGACGAATGTATAGAGACCAACATAGGATATAACCAAGAGTCTTAAGGAGTTTGAACAAATTCTACCTTCTTTCACTCTTACGCTCTCGTGCCTATGTTTTTACCATCGTGACTAATGCTGCTAAATAGCCTAATTTTTGCAAGCTTACCTTTTATCAAGCTTGTTCAAGGACATATATTTTATTGGGGGCTCCCACTAACATATTGTCTACTCAGAACCGGTACATGATGGTCTGATCAACCTAGTGCACTTTGGTTCGCCTTTCATACGATTATTCTACGTGGTTGAGATATAGTTAAATCTACCCTTAGAATCTCATTCACGACTGCCTTAAAAATTCATTTTAAAATTATTCGGTCGCCTTTGAACCACATATTTGTATTCGATAATAACATCTTTGAACTCTATATTGCTTTCGCCTTCACCTAATTTTCGAAGGGCGAAGACGATTATACTTGAATTTACTCTAGCTGTCCTATCGCTTATGACCATTACTACTCAATGATACTATATCTTCGTCTTAAACTACTCGTCCTTCTTCTCGGCCCTATATTTACTATCATAACCTTCTAATCGCTCTCTTAATCGTGCCCCCAACCTACTCTCAAGGAACCATGTCTTTAAGTTCTCAAATTATTTCTCTTGATACCGTACTATTCTTTATTGCATGTTATCTTGATTAAACTCTAACCTTAATCATTTTTCTTCTAGCGTTAGTTAGCCATATCCATGATTTATTTTTGTCATTATTTTTTTATCGCGATTTTCTAATGCATGTTTGCATTGAACGTCGTTTCTTTGCCTCGTCTAGTGACTTGATCATATTCATTACCGATATACCCATGTGACCTTCTCACCAAGCCCTATTGTTCTTAATTTCGAGGACAAAATTCTTGTAAGTTGGGTAGGATGTAAAACCCCTAAATTTCTACTATTTTTTTATTTATTTAATTTGGTACTAATTTAAAATTTTGTATTGTACGTTGCGTAGTCGTATTGTACGTCGCGCACGAAATTTTATTTTTCTTAATTGCTCGACGAGTGCGAATATGTACGAGCGTACATATTTTTAGAAAAACATTTTTTTATTTTTATAGTTTCAAAATAATATATAGTAATTACTTTATTTTTATCATAATAAAAAAAGGGCGTAAGATATAATATATGTATAAATTAATTCTCGAAATTATTTATTAATTATCTTAAACTATTTCAAAGGCATTTTTGAAGTAGTTCCTATTAATATTTAAATAGATTTTCAAAATTTATTAATATAAATATTTTATTATTCAAAAAGATATTTAAATATTTATTAATTTTGAAATTATTATTATTAGTATTTTTGGAAAGTGTATTTCGAAATTTTTGTGGCGATTTAAATCTTGATTTGAATTTATGGATTTATTTAAATAGTTAAATATTTGAAATTTGATTTATTCCATTTGATTTTAAACTAAAAAATTTAATTAGATTTAAATTGGATTTGTATTTGGATTGGATTTGAATGATTTAAATTAAGTTGTGAATTATCTATTTTGGGTTTAAACTACTCTTAATCCTATCCAAATGGGAATTCCCACATCCTATAAATAGGCAGATACTCCTCCATATTATTTGTCTACACAATTCATCTTCCACAAATTTTCCACAACCCAAGATCGTGTATCGTGTCTGTGTCCATCCAGATTCTTATTCCAAATTCTACATATACATTGTGTTCTCCTCTGTGTCGACAACCCCGACACGACAAACATCAAATTCCTAAATCTACACCTATTCTAATCCTGTCCACCACCATTTCTTCCTCGCCTACCCGACCAAAGGTCGCACCCTCGTCCCTACCATCACACCCCCGCTGCCACAGCCTATTCTTAACGCTCCCTCACGACAACTTAGCCTCCGTAGATAGTACCAGCCCCCTTGTCCTGGCCGTACCGACACAACCCGACCCCGACCCCAGCCATCCATCACCCGTCGCCACCACGGTGCTGCCCCATCACCACTGCCATCACCTACTAGCCGCTATAAACCTCCTCCGCCACCACGGCCAGCGCCGGAGCCACCACCAAAATCCTATCACCAAAACCAAAATTACTAAAATAAAACTACCACCATCACCACCCCCCTTACCTGTCCGCCGACGAGCCAGAGCGCCGCCCTCCTCGCCGCTGTGCTCCCCGACCTGTGCTTCCCGATCTGTCCCCGCCTCGATCCCCTCCGTTCTCCTCATATCGCCGAGTCCACGCCTTTTCACTCCGCCCGGAGCTGAACCTCTCCACTCGCAGCCGCCCGATCGGACCGCCCCGCCGTACGCGCGGCAGTGGCCCGCACTCCGCCTCCCCCGGCGATCCGCCGTCGAATTTTACTAAACGCCCGCCGTCGCTGCGTACAGGAGTCGCCCCCGCCGACCGAACTGTGCCTGCCCCGACCACGCCTAAACCACCCATCGGCCGTCGCGTGCGCCGAGCACCACCGTAGCTCACAGCCTTCGCCGCCCCCTTTTTCTCTCCGCCGCGGCGTGCCCTAGTCGCCTGCGTCCGCCGACCAAGACCGTTCCCTTCCGTTTGCGCGCGCAGCCCGCGCCGCCTAAAACCCCGAACTCCGGCGCATCTCCGTCGTGTGCGCCGAGCGCCTCCTCCACACCCCCCCGTGCCCAACGCGCCGCTGCCATCCACCGCAAGTGGTCGTGCGCCCAACGCGCCGCCGTTCCCCCGCCTGACTCCTCACGACCCCGAGCTTCTCCGATTTCCGAGCTTCCTCCGCCGACCTCGATCTCCCGCCTCCGCTTCCTTTCCGCTTTCCTTATCACTCTCTCTCTCTCTCTCTCTTAGTTGCTAATAATTGGTAGTGGTAATGGAGTAATTTGTATTTTTAATATATAAACTAAATACCAGTATAAGTATAGTATTAATGTTAGTGTAATCTACTATATCGATGACAGGGTAGAAAATATATATTACTAGTAGTTATTAATATTTTTTGAAGTATAGTATTTGATAAAAGTATAAATATTATATATTTTGGGAAAATTTTATTATTATTTTCTAATTTATATTATTGTGTTATTCTATTTGGTATTATGAGCTTTGACTTACAAAAATATAATGTTATAAGATTTCTAGCTATTTTTCGAAAATAGATTTTGGCCCAAAAAAGAAAAAAAAAAGAAAAAAAAGAAACAAAAAAAACTATAGTTTAACAAAATTAGGTTCTTAGTCCTAAAACGATTTCCTAGATTTTCATGTTTTTATATAAAAATGTTTTTACTAATAAATATAGTTTTCAAATGTAACAAAATTTTTCCAAATTAGTTATATATTTATGTATAGAAAATTTCTTCGATTATCAATTCTTGTCCCTGACTAGTCTTGTTCCTATCTTCTTCCAAATCTTGAACTTCCTTGTATCGTCCCTAGCTAAATTCAGCGTTCTTGACTCAATAACCCGGTCCATTCCATCATTTGAGATCATCTTGCGTACTTTTGGCATCTCCGACTATTTTGTGCCAACACAATCATACCGCGCATCACCTGCAACCAACTCCAGAGGCTCCCTTGCGTAGTTGTTACACCGAAGTCGATTTTGTGCCACCTTTATTGTACCACACCAGGCAGCTCACCAGGCATCACAACAGGCAAGTATACCTTGCTAATTTACTGTCAAATTATTTATTTTCTGCATTATTTATTTTGTTTCATATTGTTAGTTTCCTATGTTATAAACTGCGCATCCAAGCCATACTTGGGTGCAAGCGACTTTATTAGTCGTTACTTTATTTTATGCATGTTGATTTAGTGTTAGCGGACTACCTTCTTGTTGGGGGATATCCTTATGTCTTTCTTTGGCTGTGATACTCACACTACACGGTTTGAGACATGTTACTAAGGGCACGACTTATTGACTAGCTATCTCTAAAGTCGTGTGACGGATAGATAATCGTAACTGCTATGACTAGGATTTTAGAGACTCAAGCAATTACAAAACTGGACGAGTCATGGACATGACTTGAACAGTATGAGAAATATTGGGGGAGGACAGTCGCTAGTGCGTATGGGAAGCCAAACAGGTAAACCACAGTCTCCGGATGGAACTGTGGCGATATATTTGCAGATACCCTCTGACGTTTTGGACATTACGGCCGGATACAGATGACTGGATGCCAGTTACATACACATAGCCTAAAATCCCATCCATGCGCATGAAAGTTGTCCTCTAAATTGTACATTAGGCGGTTGGAATCTCCTTTGCATATTTGTTTCTAGGATAGTCTTTTATATATTATTTTATTATTCTAACAGTTCATATTAGCATGTTCTTCCTGTATCTTGCTACTCCGTCTGAGGACCTGGTTATTCCCCAGGTGTGTGCTTTCATGATTCACTGCAGGTGTTCTAGCCGAAGCCGTGATTTTTCTATTCCTTCGAAGACGATTGCACTTGGTTCGTCTTGCCATTTTATGGATCGACTCTTGTTCATTTCTTTCATTGAGATAGTTGGTAGTGGACTTTGTCTCCGCCCAACGATTGTATCATAAATATTCATGTTGGTTTTATATTATTATTCCTTTTATTGTGGATGAGATTTAGTTTGTCTTGGATTACTGTATTTTACAGCTTATTTATACATACGAGGCCCATGTATTTTGTATGTATACAGCTGGCATGTCTACGTAATTGGTCCTACGTATTTTGGGACTGGGGCGTGACATGTCGATTTAGCCCGAACTGGGCTCGAACCGAATCCAAGCCTATGTAGACATGCAGTGAGACCAGGGACGGCCATGTAGTCATATTTTATGTGTGTACAAATATTATTATTTATTTTTAAGAATTGGCGACTAATTTCTAAATATTTAATTATATATAAGATTTTAGGTATTATTAATATTAAATAGCGTTTTAGAATATTGTACGATTATCTAGAGCCAAATAAGGGGTGCGTATGTTATGTTCACCAAAACTACTATTGGGCTATTTTAATTGTTATTAGGATTATTATTATCATTAACGTTATTGTTATTAAATAAAAGTATTTATTATTATTGGTATTCCAGTGTCAAATGAATTTATGTATATATATGTGTGTGTGTGTGTGTGGGTGTGTGGGTACATGTTCTATAAATAGGCCATACCATAGGAGTAGATAATATTAAATTTTATTTAGATAATTTTGAGTATTATACATATATATAAACTATGTATATATATAGACATATATATGGGTTTATATATATATATATATATATATATATATATATATATATATATATATATATATATATATATATATATATTATATATTATATATATATATATATATATATATATATATATATATATATATATATATATATATATATATATATATTAGTTGATAGGAATGAACAGTAGAGGGGAGGACCGAGCCCAGACCCGAGCGGAACCCCCTCCCCCCTGAATATTTATACGCGAGTGAGAGAGATCGAGAGAGCATTAAACCCGAACCCTAACTCCTTCCCTGCCTCGCCAACTCCTGGGCGGCGGCCCTAGCCCCTGGCGACCAACCCAACAGCCGCGCGCCGCCGCGCGAGCGCCGGAATCAGTCGCGTGCGTGCGAACAGCAGCCGCGGCCACAGTCAGCGTGCGCAGGTAGGTATGTCCCCTTTTATTGTAGTTTTCTCTGCGTATACTACATCATTTTTGTTTCCGTAAAATTCAACGTGAAGCCCAGTTGACCCTCTTGAAACCGTAGTAGATGGATTCTCAATTAGACAACCAATCTGTCTAGCAAATCGATGTGAAAGTTGACGAAACTCTGTTTGTAAACATAGCGATCACTATCCTAAGACCCCAACTTGGAAGACAAAATTCGATCGACCTATCGAGAAACCTAGCAATCTATTTGAACAGACCTATAGAAAACCTATAGGAGATGGAAACCTAATTATTAGTTTTATTTCTAGGGGTTTAAGCAGTAAGATAAATCGAATTAAAAATAGAGAAAAAAACTTAAAAAACTGTTTTCGAAAAAACTTAAAATTCTTCCGGTACGACGTGCGTCCCGCCAAACCAGACGACATGGTCGTGAACCGAAAGCATTAAAAGGTGCGTAATGGCTTCGCGGACGTGTGGGCTTTGACGAAATTCAAATTGGTTGCGTGTGCGCGACAAATTTGATACGTATCCGTCAAAATTTACCGTATCGACCTCTGTGCAAATTTCTCAACTATTTTATGCACGTTTGTCCGATCGAGACAAAACTTGTGCCAACAGGACCGTATCGTTTTTTGGTCCTATATGCCAAGTTTGGTCCGATTCTAAGACAGTTGACCGGATCACCGTTTTGCAGGCCTCACGATCCGACTCAACGGACGATTTTGTGCACGGCCCGCCGAAATCCAACTTTGGACATACGTTTGGGTTCGTATCAAAAAATCGAACATGTAGACATATAGTTTGACGACTTTAGAGACCATAAATTTTTGTACGCTTTTCGGTGCAAAGCGAGTCCAACGGCGAATACCGTTTTGACCCGAAATTACCGTTTTGCCTCTGTATCCAGAATTGGACTTAAGGACAGACAATCCTAGATAATTTGACTATTTTGAGAATGTTGGAAATGTTTCAGCATCCGAAGATTTTTACATGTCTTGACTGTGTGGCTCACTGAGTGGTATGGTATTATCGGTTTCACCAGCTAAGGACATCAGGCAAGTGCACTTTCTGATTTTTTTGATTCATAGTAGTCTATAAATTTTATGTATATATATATATCTTGCTGCTTTTTGGCACGCTCGTCACACGGAAATTAGTATCATGGACCTCTATTTACTATATTTCGGGATTATCAAGCTTTCATGTTTTGTGATTTGTTCGAGTCCATGAGTACTAGTCGGAAGGGAAAATATCTTAGTAGACGTGTGAACTACCCGTTACCCATCCCCATGATGTCGATTCTTGAATAATAGCAGCTGCACACGACACGTGCAGGGTATCGAATTTACCTCCTAGCCGTTCACATGTCGAAACTGATATTTCAAAACACGTAGATAGTGGTCCTTTATTTATTTTCCCTATTTTCTTCACCGCTTGTCATGTCATCAATTATTTTCTAGTTTTTATCTCACATATATTATTTTCATGTCTTGTTAATTCTATTGTGTTTTTGCATTGCCATCGATTTGTGTGCTTGTTCCATTCCTGACTGGAAACCAATATTTTTTAGGTTTAGCCACGATCACTCTTAGCACTGGAAAGGCATGGGTATGCTGAGGTCAACCTAGATAGTTGAATTAGCTGTCTTTTCTATTTTATGAGACATTGTATTTTTTAGCAAATATAAAGTTGTAAAACTTTGTAATTTGTAAAACTGATTTAGTAATGTAAATGAGCATATATGTTATATTTTGTGATTTTGACCATCTTGGCCGTGACAGCGTTCTACCGCCGACTCTGTGCGTAGGCTGGCTTGGACACGTCTCATATCCAAAAAGCGGGTGCCGGTCGTGACATTCATTGAGGCTAGCTGCATAATTTGAATGGCATGCTACATACCCTCGAAGTCCTATATGGCTAAAGTCCCAAATGGTGGAATAACAACAATGATCATGTTATAAGGATGCATGTTAATGAATGTCTTGTGCATGCAAAATATGTAATATATTTTATATTTTATGCAGGTACAAGAAAGTCAACTATCGGTAAAAAATCACTAAAATGATATGTTTATCATACATGCTAATTCAATCTTAACTACTTAACATGTTAACTCCAGTATGCTTCAATGTTACTTTTACATGAACAATGTTATAACATGCTCACATGCTTAACTATGATAATGCACATGAACTATAAACCGATGCTAGGCCATAGAAATATCACTCTAAATAAATATTTTCTTACATGACCACTTAGTGTTAGTTTAGGCGAATGGGATGGTTCTGCTTGCCAGTACACGATAATGTACCGACCCACGTTGTGGACATCCTTTTCAGGTGCTCGTGCTTGGAAAGTTCAGTACACTAAGATTAGCATTGATCAGATCAGAGGCACCAAAGATTTGTTAGGCATGCATAAGCTCTCTTTGTAAAAGATGATATCTTCTGTTTATAAAGGACATAATGTATAGAATATTGTATATCTGTTGTACCAGTGAGTTGTAAGCCAAGTCGGTATATCTAGTTGTAAGTCAATGTGACTACTTCAAATGTATGCCTAGATGGCATTCAGTTGGCTATCAAGAGTAAATTGAGTTGTGTTGTAAGCTTTGTATTAGATTATAAGTCTTGTATTTTATTCCAATTATCAATAAAGAGAACATATTTCTACCTAACTTATTGTGACTTCAAGTTATTTGCTTATTTCCGCTAATATGAATTAATAAGGTATTTTGTTCAATAAGAGAGATATGTCCTTATTAACTTCAGTTTATTTACTTGTGCTGCTGCGATGTGTTCCTAATTTGAAGACTATCAATTATGCACCATTTTTGTCTTGTACAAGTGCAATTTAGACTTGTACAATATCACATCCAAGCGATCAAGGACGATCAATTTTCAGAGATAAAAGCGGGGACAAATGACTCTATGGAATCGAGGCGTGACATTGATGTAGTTTAATCCAAATCACATGCTAGTAAGATTTAACTAGTAATTGAGATTGGTATGCTGCTTTCTTTGTTCATCGTGTATTAGAACATCATCGCTCCTTGATGTATTTGGCAAGATAGTGCTTTGCTACCATGACAGAGTATAAGTTTTGGTGTTTCGTTCAACAAAACATGAAATCTTATTAATATTTTAATTGATTTACTGAAGTACTTATTGTTAGGAATTCTTTATTAATATCTTGTACGCATCTAGATGTCATGCATAATTTGTTGCGATTGGTATACGTCATGTTAAGATTCTGTTTTATATGCATAATAAATATTTTGTATGCATATGATGATGGATGCCATGTTAATACTTTATACAAGAAATTATAAATTGTTTGAGTGGGTGGGGTTTCCAACCTATGTGAAAAATACCCTGGAGTCATATCGGGTATTCCTATATATAATAAAGTATCTCAATGGAGTTGGAGTTGGAGTTGGATTGTGTGTGTGTGTGTGTATATATATATATATATATATATATATATATATATATATATATATATATATACTAGCATATGTGCACGTGCAAAGCACGTATTTTAACATTTCTAAATTAGTTTAGGAAGACCAAAGGATAGTCTTCCTAATTACTAAGTTGTCCTTATTAAAATTAATGAACTATTTTTAATTAGTATAAGTATGTAAGGGTATTTTCGGAATTCAAAAGTTTCACCATCTAAGTTTTCCTATTATATAGTAGAATAGATATATAGAGAGGAATACATCAATGGTTTTGATTAAGTATTCCTACATATAATATGAATAAATCTTAATGGTTCATATTAGTTGTTGGTTTGAGTCTACATATATTAGGTGTTTCGTATCCTAAAATATAACTAAAAAATATTACAAAAGGAGGCAAGAGTGCTTTACAACTGTTGGAGAGAGAAAGAGGGGATTGACGGCTATATCGAAGAGAAGGTCGTTTCGGAAATTCTTTCTCGTCATCTTTGTTCTTTATGTGCTTGTAAATTAATTTTTTTATTTATGGAGTTGTGGTGATCCATTTGGATCAGTAAGAAGCTTGTAAGGAGTCGACGTATTCTTATTCCAATAGTGGAGGTTTTTCAGGGTTGGACTCCGATCGTCTCCTGATTTTTTTCGCAAGGGTTTCCCACATCAAAAAATCCTTGTGTCTGCATTTGGCTTTCTATGTGATTTTGACATTGTTTTTGTGTGCTTTTCTTCGGTTATATATATATATATATATATATATATATATATATATATATAGGAATACATCAATGGTTTTGATTGAGAAATCCTACATATAATATGAATAAATCTTAATGGTTCATATTAGTTGTTGGTTTGAGTCTATATATATTAGGTGTTTCGTATCCTAAAATATATCTAAAAAAATATTACAAAGGAGGCAAGAGTGCTTTACAACTGTTGGAGAGAGAAAGAGGGGATTGACGGCTATATCGAAGAGAAGGTCATTTCAGAAATTC